>ML682118.1:2189271-2231169 GCA_007922195.1 Podocnemis expansa | reverse complement strand
CTGAACCCCGCTGGTGCCTGCAGCCCAGCTGTGCAGGCGCTGGCCAGGGGACACCCCTCAGCACCCTGGCCAGGGTGTTGAGTGTTCCCTGGCCAGGGTGCTGAGGGGGCAGCCCTTGACCTGTTGTTTCGGAACGTCTTGTTCCGAAACAACATGTTCACACGAGTTGTTTCGAAACAAGTGTTTCAAAATAAGGTTGTTTCGCCCGCACTTGGGGTTTAACTTGTTTTGAAACAACTGTGCATCGTGTGAACATGTTTTTTTGTTTCGAAATAACAAAGTTGTTTCTAAACAAAAGTGCTGTGTGAACACAGCCTCTATGTCTACACTTAAGAACATTTGTTTGAACTAAGTTAGTTTGAATTGATTAGTGTGAACTAATTTTGATTAACTCAGTCTAACTTAGTTTGAAATAGCATGTGCAGACTAATAACCTAAATCAAACTAGCTTGTCCATGCACAGGCTTGTGGGGGGCACTGTGGGAAGAGTGGAAATATGTCATCCGAGAAGGGCCATACCCCCACCCAGTCCGAGGCACGACCTTTCTGGTGCCATGCACTGTGGAAGGAAGAATGTCAAACCACGTTTAATTTGAACTAATGGTTAGTTCGAATTAACACAGCTACTTTGGATTAATTCTAACTAATATGTTCAAACTTACTGTTACTTCGAAGTAAAGGGAGGTTTTACAACTTTGAAGTAAACGTTCATTACTTCAAATTAAGGACTTCCTTAGTTCAAAGTAATGAAAACCAGTGTGGCCATGCACTAATTTAGGTCAAATGAATCCTCCTTAATTCAAACTAAATTGCCAGTGTAGACATAGCCAAAGCAATTGTCTTGGACTGGCAGAGTGAGGAACGGAAAATGACAGTTTTTACTGAGCCATGGGCATACTTGTATTAAGGGCACTTGGACTTATAAGATTTTTTTTTTTTATCCTTCTTGTTTGTCCATAAAACTGGCCTGGTGCCTTCATTCTTGAAAGTGATCTGTTGGCTGACTGGATAATCCAGTCACAATTTGGTGTCTGGACTACTTTAACACAGTTGAGACAGTATACACAATAAAAGAACACACAAAGACACATAGCCAACAACAGACGGATGCTTTGGGGTAAGCTGACTAAAACCAACTGAATTAAGATGAACTTTACCAAGAGAGGGACACCCAAGTTAATGAATGAGAAAGGAGGAAATAGATGCTATAATGTGGCAGTAAAAATTAGGAGATGAGGCAAAGGAGGATTGACACCGAATAGATCTGGGATTTTTTTTTAGGCAAATAGTTGATTCACTGCAAAAATACTGTTTTTATTGACCCAATACACTTGTGAATTTGCCAGATACTATCATCCATGGTAAAACAAAAGAAAATAAAACATTATAAACCAAAAAAGGTAAATTCAGAAAACAGCACAGGAGAACTCCTTTTATCTTTTATTATACCTGCCTGGGAAGTAGGAGACATTAATTCATGTTCCACCTCTGTCTGCTCTGGAGTAGATATTCATAGTTTGATGTCCTATCTTTCAGGTCAGGGCTTTAATCTCAGGACCACACAGTGTTTTGGGCTTGCTCAGTCTCCATTCTTGAACCAACTCACTTTGTACAAATTAGTAGCACATTAGTAGATCGATGGAGATGGAATAGCCATCGGGCACGTAGAATTGGATTCCATCTTAACTGATGTGTTGAAAGTCTTCTTCCTTCCACAAAAGCCACTACAGGAGGATTACGGCTTCTTAAATCCCACAAAAATGCATGTTGAAATCTCATTGCTGGTCAGCTTCATGATCTCTCTTTGAGCCCAGATATAAAAACCATCCCTAAAAGCATATGTTCTTCTGCATGTTGGATGTTATTTCATGAACATTGCCATCTTCTTGATAGATACATCATTGCTTCCTGCTGGATTCATCTAAACATCTCCTTGTTTGTGACAAATTAAATCCAAGGATGTTAAGAACACATTATAATTTTGGTTACTGAAGACTGTTTTACTACTCTTCAACTGCTGTTAATGGATAAGTTTCTTGTCTATGTAACAAAGGTGTCATCACTACTACACTGAATGCATTTTTTTCTTATCTATCACTTAGACATTCTGACCCAGATAGGGCCTTTAATTGCAGTTGAATTTCCATTGGTACAAGAGCCATCAGACCTACGACTTTTTCACATACAGACCTCCCCCAGCCCCTGCTGTCCATTGAATGCTCAGATGGATAAAACTATTCATCCATTCAATGTTGTTGCTATTCACATTTTCTACTGGCACTTCATGAGTAACTCAAGGGAAAAAGAAATTGCTCTTCCCAATTATTTGTTAAAGAAACCAGAGCGATAAAGAAGAGTTCTCAATGAATTCCAGGGCACAAAACAAAAACATTCACAACTAAAATTTGACTCAGCAGTGAAAACCAGTGACATGTGAGATCAGAAACCATTGTCTACACATATCATTGACTCTACATTCAGAAGGGACTGACCTCCTACACAATGAAGAGCACAGCATCTCTCCCAGGACTCTTGTAATAAACCCCTAACATAAGACTAATAGTGAAGTCCTCAAATAATGATTTAAGACATAAGATACAGAGAAGCCAATAGCAAGTGAGGTGTGCCCTCACACAAACCTCAGGCTTATCATTAGACTCATTAAAAATGGAGGCAAAATTATTTGTTTACATAATCTGCCATGTCTACATTATTCTTAACTTCTATTCCATCCTCACCACTTAGGGGTCCCACTTCTTTGTTTTCTTCCCACTTATATTTCCTCTTGAACCTTTTACCATTGGTTTCCTACATGTCATCATCTCACTTCCTGTTCAGACCAGAATGAACCCTAACTATATCATCCGAGTCAAGGCTTTGTCAAGCCAGATCTTATAAATCTCTCAGATGGAGATTCTACCACCTCCCTTGGTAACCCTTTCCAGTGCTTCACCATCCTCCTAGTGAAACAGAGTTTCCTAATATCCAAACTAGACCTCCGGCTCTGCAACTTAAGTCCATTCTCCTACTTCTATTACATGCTGCACTTAGAAAAGCCTAGTGACAAGAACCCCCTTTCAGATGCTTGAAAGCTGCTATCAACCCACCCCCCATTCTTCTCTTCCTCAGACAAAACAAGCCTAGTTCCCTCAGTCTCTCCACATAAGTCATGTGGTCCAGCCTGCTACTCATTTTCATTCCACTCTTTTGGACATGCTCTGATTTATCAACATGTATCCAGTTTTGAGGCTCTCACTACAGGATGCAGTATTACAAAGCTGGCCTCACCATTGCTGAAGGAAGGGAAATAATCACTTCCTTCAGTTTGCTGGTAATGCTCTGAGTAAGGCAGTCCAATATGCTGTTAGCCTCCTTGAAAATAAGAGGATACTGTTGACTCATGCCAAGCCTCTTCTCTAATGTAAGACCCAGGTCCTTTGCTACAGAACTCTGGCCTAGCTAGTCAGTCCCCAGGCTGTAGCAGGGTATGGGTTTGTGCCAGCATAAGTGCAAGAATTTTCACTTGTTCTTGATGAAGCCCAGACTTCTTTTGACCCAATCCTGCAATTTGTCTAGGTCACACTTTATCCAATACCTACTCTCCTGCATATCTACCATTTCTTCTTGCTGAGGGTCAGCTGCAGACTTGCTGAGTGTGCAATCCACCTCATCCTCCAAATCATTAATTAAGAGTTGGCACAAAATCTGCTTCACTGCCCCATGGCGCACTCTGCTGTTACCAGCTGCCAACTAGACATCAGATATTTGTGCCTTCATGTTCTTTTTGGTACCTCAACTCCCCTAAGAAGCTGAACATATTAGAAGAAAATACTGACAGGATTCTGCTCCCCATTGCTCCTGCTTTTAACTGGACCAACTCCATTGGAAGTAGCTGAGTTTTGATGGAAAGCTCACCAATACTCAAACTTCTTCTTTTTTTTTTTCATTTCTATCTACATTTCTAAATCAGAATTCATGAGTGAAAACATTATATAAAAGTTCCATTTATCTAACACATGGGTTTCTATTTAAACGTTGATAACTTTTTAAATAGTATTTGCAGTAATATTTTTATGAAAAGAATGGACATCTTCACAATGATAATGATTTCACCCCACAAAACAAGCTTATCACTTTATTAATCCCTCAATTTATCATATAATATGTAATGTAATAAAAGCTTGGGGAGAAAGCACCTGCCTGAAGTGTTAGGTGCTTTTGTTTTTGCAAACTACGTCTAGGATGGACACACACTTTGTGTGGTAATAGTGTGATGGTAGATGTTTTATTGACTGAACATTAGATGTGCAGCAGGAGAGTATAGCATCTGGCACTGCACAGAGCAGAGACTGAGACAACAGAGGCAACAAGCAGCAAAGAATGGATTTATACCAAGCAGGATTTTCTTCTTTGATTAACCAGCGGAACTGGAACTAGAATGTAGTAAACTTAAGGGGTTAACTCAAGCATTAGGTGCTTTCACACCATAGGCTGAAACTCCCCTCTGCAATGTGATAACATTTTCCAGACAACTAATAATTCTATAGTTTGCAAAATCTAGGTGTCTTTAACCTAAGCAGAATTAAAGCCTATATAGTGGAGCCTCCCTAAGAGCTTGACTTCTTGGTGGAGCTACCGACAATGTTTCTGATCTCTTGCAGGATCTTATCTTTGTTGTTTGACACATTCAATCTGGCTGCCTGAAGGAGTTCATTGAAGCCTCCCTCATTGTAGGCAAAGCGAAGAGGGGTGAATTGTAAGCTCCATTCCTTCACATAGCCTGAAAGCAAAGAAAGAAAATTTGTGCTTATGTTTTCAGCATGAGGATATTAACAAGTGTACTGGAATATCAGCCATATCCACGGCTGTTAATATAATTGCGTTCTAGGGTTCTCAGGCAGCTGTGGGAGTGATTCCTTGCTTCCCAGAGTTAAGGAGAAGAATCAGGTAAGACTCATGAATGAGGAAAGGGGGATTCCAGAGGCTCTATTCAGTCTCAAGGCAACTAGAGTAGGGGTGTCATACTCATCAAATGTGGGGGGGCCACACTGGAAGACAGGATACCTGTCTCAGGTCATGTGGCCACATGCGTTCCCCAACCCTTTCCCCCTCTATGTTCAGAGCAAGAAAGTGTCATTTTGTGGTCCATTTCTGATCATAACAACAACAACAACAACCCCCCCCCCAAAAGGATTAGCCTAATTAGGCCCTAAAGTGATCAGCAGCAAAACACTGAATTTACTTGTATAAAGCCATCTGAAGTATACAGAGTCAATAGCCTCTTGAACTAAAATGGATTGTTTGCATTTCTCAAAGTCTAACTTCAGGTTGTCTCCTGATTAGATTGTTTTAAAGTCAATCCAATTCATTCTCTACTCTTCCCCCTTTTTCTACTTGTCTTGGGTCTCTTTCCTTTTCTTTGTAGTCCCCATATCCAGAATGGCTATGTCTACATTGTAAAAGCTAAGTCGACTTTATTAAGTCGACTTAATAAAGTCTACTAAAAGTCAACTTTAAGTAGACCTTATTAAGTCAACTTAGTGAGTCCACACTATATTAGGTCAAATGTATAAAGTCACCCTAATGGCCCCACTGCAATAAGTCAACTTTATTAATTTGACTTAGTGACTCCACATTGCCATAAGTTGAATTCATAAAGTCGACTTAACTGTAAAGTCAACTTTATAAGAGGAGCTTATAAAGTCGACTTTACTAGACCCTAAAGTCAACTTTATTGCCCTCCAGTGTAGACAGGGCTCTGATTAAGTTGACTTAAGGGCCCTTAAAATGACTTAAACACATAGTGTAGACGTACCCAATGTTTGTGAAATACAAGAAGCATACTCTTCACATATTTGCACTAAACTAAATTAACCTAGAGATGTGTGTATCTACCTATCTATGAATATGTCTACAAAGGAGGCTCAGTTAAGTCGACTTCACAAGGTCAGCTTTAAGTCAACATAAAGTCGACCTTGTTAAGTCAACTGGGTATGTCTACACTGTGTGTTTAAGTCAAATTAAGAGCCCTTCAGTCAACTTAAACAAAGCCCTGTCTACACTGTAGGGCAATAAAGTTGATTTTAGGATCAGGTAAGGTCAACTTTATTACCTCCGGTTATAAAGTCGACTTTACAGTTAAGTTGACTTTATTAAGTTGACTTTAGGCAATGTGGAGGGGAAGTTGTCTTAAGTCGACTTAATTGGCCACCCAAAAACAGAAAACATGGGAGTGGAGGCTGACTAGAAGATATAACACAGCTGGGAGTGTTCCCAGCTGTGTGGACCACAGCCAAACTCCCCATGTTCCCTGAATGATCACCCCCATTCTGAGCCGGACTGGGCACCACAGCCTGACCTGCCATCTCCCCCATTCTCAGCCTGCTCTCCACGTCTCCCCCATTCTTTGCCCAACCTCGCATGTCTCTCCCATTCCTAGCCTGACCCCACATGCCTCCCCCTTCTCTGCCGAAACGTGTGTCCACCCCTTGCCCTTCTCAGCCTAATCCTTGGTGTCTCCCCCTTTTCTGCCCAAACCCCTGTCTCCCCCTTGCCCTTTTCAGCCTGACCCTGCCTGTCTCTCCCCCTCTCTGCCCAACCCTGTGTGTCTCCCCTTCTCAAAGGACCCCACTGATATTGTTTTAAAACAAATAAGGAGTCCAGAGGCACTGTTTGAGACTAACAAATTTATTTATTGGATGAGTTTTCATGGGAGAAAAATCCCATTTCATCAGACAGTTTGAAGATGGGGGAATTTACAGAATGATAGGAAATAAATGTAGGGGAGTGTAAGACATAGGATCAGGTCACAGTCTAACAGCAAATCAAAGTAGTTGTTAAGATTCAAACCCCAGGAAATAGCACATGGAAAGAAAGAAAGAAAGAAAGAAAGAAAGAAAGAAAGAAAGAAAGAAAGAAAGAAAGAAAGTTGCTTTTTCTTTTTGATTAGATTGTGTGAAGCAGGATTAAATCCTGACTATGGATTTTTTTTCTCAATTATAACAGGTGATATCACTTCACCTTCCTCTATATGCTGTTTCCTGGTGTTTAAGTCTTAACTACTGCTGCGCCCTGCCCCTGCACTGGCAGTTGCCCTGCAGCACCTGTTGCAGAGCCAGAATCAGGGCAACACAGGGAAGGTGTGGAGTGCTGCGCTGGCACATTGCTGGGCTAAACCAGGCTCCCTGGCCTCCCTGGGCTCCCTGTTGCCACACACAGTATGGCGGGTGGTCTGGTCACTCACTTCATGTAGTAAAGAAGTGGCCAGAAGAGAGGGGCACTGCTGCTCTGGTGCACTGTGGGCCAGATACCCACAATACACCACTCCTATGGCTACCTAGCAACTGCCATTGTGGACGTGGGCGGTCTCCTGGCATTTTGAGTGTGGACATGCTAAGCCGGCTTAATAAAGTCTACTTTAAGCAGACTTTATTAAGCCAGCTTAGCCAAGCTCTGTAGTGTAGACATAGCCATTTGGAGGCGACTTTAGTCAGTCAGCTTAGTGAGGCACTATTTGTTTAAGTCTACTTTAAAAAATTGACTTAAGCTGGGGACCCATTTAAAGTTGACATTAAAAAGTCAACTTTAAATGAATCCCCTGGCTTAAGTCGACTTTATAAAGTCAACTTAAATGGCTCTAAGGCACTAAGCAAACTTTATTAAGTCAACTTTAATGATCATATTGGCTATGTCTACACTACAAAAGCTAAGCCAACATTATTAAGTCACTGAATAAAGTTTACTTAAAGTTGACTTTAAATAGAATTTATTGTCAACTTAGTGAGGCCATCCTGCACTGAGTCACCTTTATAAAGTTGACTTGAGCTATGGGCCCTTATAAAGCTGACTTGCATGGCCCCACTGCCCTAAGTGGACTTTATTAAGTCAACTTTAATGTCCACATTGTGTTAAATCAACTTAATAAAGTCAACGTTAAAGTCAACTTTAAAGGCAAGAGTTATTAAGTCTACTTAAGCAAGCGCTTAAGTCAAATTAATGTACTTCAAATGTGGACAGGGTTTGCTTAAGTTGACTTAAGTCTGCTTAAGTTGACTTATGCCTCCAGTGCAGACATAACCATTAAGTTGACTTAAGGAAGAGCTTATGTTGACCTAATAAATTCCCAATGTGGACAGAGCTTTCCTTAGGTCGACCTAAGGAAGTTCAATTTGACCTAAGGCCCCAATATAGACATACCCTCTGTGTTTCAAAGAAAAGAATGGCTTTTGGTACCCAATTCAATTAGACTTTTTTAAAAAGATTGTCCTGGAGTTTTTAAAAGAGTGCTATCATTTTGTTAGACAGACATTTAATGGTGTCACACTCTCCATTCACAGTGGATACAAAGAAATAGAATTTTTGCAGACCACATGGGAGTTTGAGCATGCCTGGGCTGCTTACAGAAGGTGAAAAGTTCATCAACTTTTAGACACCTTTGCTTTCCTCTCTGAATTTGTCCTTAAGTGCCAGACTCATCTTTTCACTGCACACGTATACATGTACCTTTGGTAGATTTACTAAAAATTCCTTTTATTTCACTTATATAATAGAGATAAGATTTGACTCCTGCATCTTGACTGGTGCTAGAGAAAGAAGGTGATTGATTCTTAGCTCAAGGGATCATTTGGTGAAACTGAAAATCCACAAATGTAAAAATCCTAAGAGCAAACACTCGCTTTCTATGCAATAAAAACAATCTGTGGAATTCTGGCACATATCATTAAAGCCAGAAGCTGGTGGCATTCAAAACATAGTAAGACATTGGGCTGGAGGGGTGGGAGGAACCTAAGGCCTTTGCAAGATGCATGGCCCCAAACTGACCTTTAAAGACATATTCAAGGAAAATGCAAAAATTGTAATGAAGGTCATTTCTTATAGGTGGTCTAAAGCTCTGATATTGTTAGAAGCTACTTGATATTGTTTACATATATTTTGTTACAGGTTAGCAATGTAAATAAACTGCTTTCCTGTCTACTGCTGCTGTTCTATTTGATTAAGGGATTACAAGGGAATATTAACATCTAGATGAACTTTCGATGGGACAAGATAAGTATCCTGTATTACTGTTTGGGTCTGTCTACACTTACAATTTAGTTCGAAGTAAGGAGCCTTTATTCAAACTAAATTATGCATGTCCACACTAGTTTTCATTAGTTTGAACTAAGGAGTTCCCTTTCTTTGAACAAACAAAAGCCTAGTTTGTAGTTATAAAACCTCCCTTAAGTTCGAAGTGATGGTTAATTCAAACACATTAGTGCAAATTAACCCAATGTAGCTGTGATAATTTGAACAAACATTTAATTCGAATTAACCACGGCTTGATTTTTCCCTATGCAATTGCTCCCCCTACCTGATTTGAAATAGCAAGTGCTAGGCATCAACATGCTAGTTTCTAGTCTGAGCATGTAAATTCAAATTAACTTAATTCAGACTAATCATTATTAGTTCAAAATAACAAGTTTCAATTCAGTTAATTCAAACTAACCTCCTAAATGTAGACATAGCCTTTGAGACTAAAAATTGGCTATCTTTGCTAATGTAAACTGTGTCTACACTGCAGGTTTAAGTTGACTTCAGGAGGCTTAAGTCGACTTAAGCAAAGCCATGTCCGCATTTGGAGTTGATTAAGTCAACTTAAGGGTTTCTTTTAGTCGACTTAATAACTCCTGCCCTTAAAGTTGACTTTAAGGGTTAAGTCGATTTTATTAAGTTGACTTAACACAATGCGGACATTAAAGATGACTTCATAAAGTTGACTTAGTGCAGTGTGGATACATAAAGTCGACTTAATAAGGTCTACTTAAAGTCAACTTTAAGTAGACTTTGTTAAGTTGACTTAATGAAGCTGACTTAGCATTTAGAGTGTAGACATAGCCACAGCTAGTTCTTGAAGTGTGCCTAGGAGACAAAGGCTTTACTTCAAGGACAATATACATTACTATTCTCCAGTCAAGGGAATATGTGTGGACTGTCTTGCTAGCTTAAGCAGCAATTGCTGTGCGTTTTCTCAGAGGAAGGACCCATTGGCTTTGTCTACATTACAAAAGTTCAGTCGACTTTATTAAGTAGGGTTAATAAGGTCTGTTTAAAGGTAACTTTAAATAGACCTTATTAAATCAACATAGTGAGGCTACACTACATTAAGTCCTAATAAAGTTGACTTTAAATGGTTCCCTGGGCTTAAGTTGACTTTATATAAAGTTGACCTAAATGCCCACACTGCACTAAGTCAACTTTATTAAGTTGACTTTAATGGCCACAATGGCTATGTCTACACTGGGGCTTTAAGTCGACTTGAGGGCCCTTAAGTTGACTTAAACAAAGCCCCGGTCACACTCCAACCCAACAAGGTTGACTTTCCCCATTGTTAAAGTTGACTTTATAACTTGTATTTATAAAGTCAACTTTACAGTTAAGTGGACTTTATTAAGTTGACTTAAGGCAACATGACAGGGAGTTGCCTTAAGTCAACTTAATTGGCCTTCTAACTACAGAAAACATGGGGATGGGGGTTAGAGAACAGACACAAAACAGCTGGGAGCATTCCCAGCTGTGTGGACTACATCCAAACTCAATGTGTTCCACAACTGATCCAGAATTTCTCTCATTCCCTGCTTGATCCTCCATCTCTCCTATACCCAGCCTGACCCCGCATCTCCCTCACTTCTCAGCCTGACCCATCACCTCCCCCCATTCTCAGCCCAACCTGGCATCTCAGACCAACCTGGCAGCTCCTCCACTTCTCAGCCCAAGCCCTGCATCTCCCCCCTTCTCAGCCTAAACCCCAAATCTCCCCCATTCTCAGCCCAAGCCTGGCATCTCACCCCATCCCCCACATAAGCCTCATTCTCAGCCAGACCTCCATATCCCTCCTGTTCTCAGCCCAGCCTCCTCATCCCTCCTGTTCTCAGGCCAACCCAGCATCTCAACCCAACCCTTCCTGTCTTGCCTCTTCTCAGCCTGACCTTGGATGTCTTCCCCTTCTCTGCCCAAACCCATATGTCTCCCCCCATTGCCCTTCTCAGCCTGACCCTGCCTGTCTCTCCCCAACCCTGTGTGTTTCCCCCTCTCAGAGGACCCACTTCCCCAATAGTGTTGGAAAACCAACAAGGAGTCTGGAGGCACTATTTAAGATGCACAGATGTATTTACTGGGTGAGCTGTCCTGGGAGAAAACTCCTACTTCATCAGACAGTTTGAACATGGGGAAATTTACAGAATGGTAAGAAATAAATGCAGGGGACTATAAGACATTGGAGCAGGTCACACTCTAACAGCAAATCAAAGCAGTTGTTAAGATTCAAAAGACTGGGAAACAGCACAAAGAAAGAAGGTAAGTTCCTATTTCTTTGAGATTACATTGTGTGAAAGCAGAATTAAATACTGACTATGGATATTTTTTTTCCACATTAGAACAGGTGATTTGAATCCATCTTCCTCTATGTGCTGTTTCCTTGTGTTTGAGTCTTAACAACTGCTGTGCCCTGCCCCTGCACCGGCAGTTGCCCTGCAGCACCTGTTCCAGAGCCAGAGGAGTCTGAGCAACATAGGGAGGGTGTAGAGTGCTATGCTGGCACATTGCTGGTCTACGTCAGGCTCCCTGAACTCCTGGGGCTCCCTGTTGCCACACACAGTATGTAGGGTTGTGTGGTCACTCACTTCCTGTAGTAAAGGAGAGGCTGGAAGAAAGGGGCGCTTCTGCTGTGGTGCACTGTGGGCCAGGTACCCACAATGCACCACTGCTAAGGCTACCTAGCAGCTGCCAGTGTGGATGTGGGCAGTCTACTGGCATTTTGAGTGTGAACGCACTAAGCAAACTTAATAAGGTCTACCTTAAGCTGGCTTAAAGTAGACCTCATTAAACTAGCTTAACTGAGCCCTGTAGTATAAATATAGTCATTTTGTTAACTTGACTTAATAAAATTGACTTAACTCCTAAAGTCGACTTTAAGGGCAGGATTTATTATGGCAACGTAAGAAGCCCTTAAATTGACTTATTCATCTCCAAATGCAGCCACGGCTTTGCTTAAGTCGACTTAAGCCTCCTTAAATCGGCCTAAGCCCTTAGGATAGAAATAGACATTGAATAAAGATCAAATGTCTGGCTTGCTTTCAGTAGCTATGTCTACACTGTGGCTGTGTCCACATGTCTTTTTTTAATTCAAAATAACATAGGTCATTTCAAAATAAAAAAAGATTTTGTCCACACAACGTTTTCTTATTTCAAAATGATGGGATCCGTCGTTTTGAAATAGGAAACATCCTTTCGAAATACCTAAAGTTGCTTTGGTTTCGAAATGGTGGTTATTTCAAAATTGTTGTTTTGAAATGAGGCCATTTGGACATGTTGTTTTGGAACAAACACAGTTTTGAAACAACATGTTTTGACCTTCCTCCCAGGGAGCTTAGCACCTTGGGAGCATGGGCCGCCCCCTCAGCAACCTGGCCAGCGTGCTGTGGGGAGACCTGATGCAGGCCATGGGGGGCTGCCCCCAAGCCTGTGGGCAGGGAGCCGGGCGCTCGGCTCTCTCCCCGCCTGGGCTGCCCCCAAGCGTGGCTGGGAGCCCCGTGGTGGGATGCTGGGTCACCCGGCTCTCCCCACAGCCAGGGCTGGTGGCAAGTCCCACAGCGGGGTGCTGGGGAGCCTGGCTCTCCATGCCTCCGGGGCTGCTCTGAAACCCTGCGGTGGGGAAACACGGCTCCCCGCCGTGTGGCTTCGGAGCAGCCCTGGTGGTGGAGAAAAGACTGGCAGCCTGGTACCCCACCATGGGGCTTGCCACCAACCCTGGTGGAGGGGAGAGCCAGTCGCCCAGGGGTGCAGCCCGTCATAGACCATGGTGGGGTGAGCCGCTGCCACTGCGGCCACCCTGCACCCCTTGCAGCTCCCCCGACCTGGGTGGGGCAGTCTGGGGGTGCCAAGGATCCCCAAGCCGCTTGCTCTTTGGGGAAGAAGCTTGCGTAGCTGCGGCACCCCCAGGCTCCTGGAAAGCCCTCTCCCCCACCCCCCGCCCTGATTGGTGGCAACATGGCCCGCAAGCAGCCTGTTGCCACACCTCCCAGGGTGCCCCTCTGCTGAAGCAAAATAGCATGTCCACACATAGGACATGCTATTTCATTTTCAGGGTTTCCCTTATTTCGATCTAAATTTTTTTTTTAGTTTGAAATAAGTGGTTCCGAAATAAGGGTTTTATTTCAAAATAAGTAATTTCAGAATGACTTATTTTGAAATAAAACCTTGTGTGTAGACATAGCCTGTGAGTTTAAGTTGACTTAAGGAGGCTTAAGTCACCTTAAAGAAAGTCCTGTCCACATCTGGAGTACATTAAGCCAACTTAAAGGGTTCTTTAAGTCAATTTAAGAACTCCTCCCCTTAAAGTCAACTTAAAGGGTTAACTCAACTTTATTAAGTTGATTTAACACAATGGACATTAAAGGTTACTTAATAAAGTCAACTTAGTGAAGTAGGGCCTTAGTAAGTCGACTTAATAGTGTCTTCTTAAAATCGACTTTAAGTACGCCTTATTAAGTGGACTTAATGAGTCCACACTGCATTAAGTCAACTTTATATAGTCAACTTTAAATGGGTCCCCTGGCTTAAGTCGACTTTATAAAGTCAACTTACATGGCCACACTGCACTTAGTCGACTTTATGAAGTTGGCTTTAATGTCTACATTGTGTTAAATCACCTTAATAAATTCAGCTTAACCCTTAAAGTCAACTTTAATGCCAGGAGTTATTAAATCAAATTAAGGAAGCTCTTAAATTGACTTAATCTTCTCCAGATGTGGACTTTGCTTAAGTGCACTTAAGCCTCCTTAAATTGACTTAAGCCCATACTGTAGACATACCCTCTAAGTTTATCTGGGAAAATTTAAACTGTGTCTGGGTTCCCAGCACCAGCCTGGAATCATCCTGCTAAATATCAGGGGAGAGTTAGTATGAACTCTGTGCATGGACTTTATCCTTCTATTCTCTGGACCGTTTTTTTAACAAAGAAGCTCTATACAGTGACTGATGATCTCCCTAGCTGTTTGGATAGTTTCAGAGCCTTTGCAATTTAAGAACTTTTCAACTCAGTTATCTCTATCTTTTGAAATTGACACAACTTTATTTTCTTCTGTGCAGGCATATTTAACTTTTAACCCTTGGTCTCTTTCCTTTTAATTTAAATATTGATTTAGCTAATAAGCATTGGTTTTATGCATGTATTTGTGTATGATATTAACTATTCATTGACCTGTTTAATAACGTCTCTGATCCTTTGGAAATGGTAGGTGTTGGGTTTTTTGGTATTTTTTTTTAAACACATGTTGGGAAAAGATTTTCAATAATCTTTACAAATCCTGCTAGATGCCTAGTATGTTTTGTGATCTGAATGACCAGTGAGGTGATCAGAAGTTGTTTGTTACTGACTTGGTACAGATTATGGAAGGAAAACCACGAGTAATTATAGCTTTGTCTACTTGGTTCTTTGTATTTTGTTCTGTATAAACTACCTCTGCATGGCTCCCCTGGAGGCCAAGGTCACACAAAGAGATTTAAGGGATATTTTGAAAACTCACATTTACATTAGCGATGATTAAAACAATGGAAGGGATATATGGTTAGATTTTGAAATGTATTAAAGTGTGGAAAGATGCAAATAGGCAACAAGTGCAATTTTCAAAAGCATTTTATTAGGTTTGGTACCTAATTAACTTAGCACTTTACAAATCCCACTAGATACCTATCTGTATCTGTAGGCAGCTTAATACCTTTGAGAATTTGGCCCCAAAATGCTTACAAATCAGTGACAGAAAAAGCCAGAGGCTACTAACAATTCTCCTTTATATGCAGATAACTATTATTACCGACTCTGATTTTCTCCACCTCTCACTTAAGTTTCTATCACTGCATATAATCTAAGACAGGGCATTGGATTAGATCGATCTGATGTTTTATCTCAATCACTATGTCCTTTTTCTACCTCACCCCTTTAAAAAAATAAGAATGACATTAACGTTACCTGGGCAATTCACTTTGTTGAAAAGTGGAAAGTGCATGACAGTGGGAGCACCATCTCCTCTGAAGATGTAGCAATCAGCTGGGTTATCTGGGTCTGTGAGCGACTCTTCATCTATATCAGGAAATTGGATGTTGTTATCTTTACAGTATTTGGCAGCTTGCCGTAGTGCCTACAAAAGAAGGAATCAAATATTTTATTGAAAAAGAGCTGCTGTCCACTCAAAGCCTATGTCTACACTACAGGGTTCAGTTAAGCCGGCTGAATAAAGTCTGCTAAAGTAGACTTTATTAAGCCGGCTTAGCATGTCCACACTCAAAATGCCAGGAGACTGCCCATGTCCACACTTGCAGCTGCTAGGTCATCCTAGGAGTGGTGCATTGTGGGTATCTGACCCAAAGTGCACCGCAGCAGCAGTGCCCCTCTCTTCTTGCCACTCTTTTACTACATGAAGTGAGTGACGAGACCACCCTCCATACTGTGTGTGGCAACAAGGAGCCCATGGAGGCCAGGGAGCCTGATGTAGCCCAGCAATGTGCCAGCGCAGCACTCCACACCCTCCTTGTGTTGCCCAGACTCCTCTGGCTCTGGAACAGGTGCTGCAGGGCAACTGCCAGAGCAGAGGCAGGGCGCAGCAGTAGTTAAGACTTAAATACCAGCAAACAGTACACAGAGGAAAGTGCAGTCAAATCATCTGCTATAATGGGGAAAAAATCCATAGTTAGGATTTAATCCTACTTCACACAATCTAACTTAAAAGAAATACCAGCTTTCTTTCTCTTTCTTTCTTTCCATGTGCTATTTCCCAGTGTTTGAATCTTAACAAATGCTTTGATTTGCTGTTAGACTGTGACCTGATCCTATGTCTTACACTCCCCTGCATTTATTTCTTACCATTCTGTAAATTCCCCCATCTTCAAACTATCTGATGAAGTGAAATTTTTCTCCCATGAATGCTCATCCAATAAATAAATTTGTTAGTCTTAAACAATGCCTCTGGACTCCTTGTTTGTTTTACAACCATATCAGAGGGTTCCCTTGAGAATGGGAGACACACAGCGTTGGAAGGAGATGGGGAGAGACCGGCAGGGTCAGGCTGAAAAGGGAAAGGGGGAGACAGGGGCTTGGGCAGAGAAGGGGAGACACCGAGGACTGGGCTGAGAAGGGAAGGGGAGGTGACCCAGGTTTGAGCAGAGAAGGGGGAGACACCCAAGAGTGGGCAGACAAGGGCAAGGGAGAGATACACAGGTTTGGGCAGAGAAGGAGTGAGACATGCAGAGTGGTAAAAGAATGGGGGAAACTTGCGGGGTCGGACTAAGAACAGGGGAGACATGCGGGTCAGGCAAAGAACAGGGGAGACATGCGGGTCAGGCAAAGAACAGGGGAGACATGTGGGGTTGGACTAAGAATGGGGGAGACAGGAGGGGTCGGGCAAGGAGCAGGGGAGACATGCTGGGTTGGGAAAAAAACAGGTGAGACGTGGGGTCGGGCTAAGAATGGGGGGAGACATGCAGAGTGGACAAAGAACAGGAGAGACATACAGAGCAGACTGAGAATGAGGGAAATGCAGGGTCAGGCTGTGATGCCTGGTCCAGCTCTGAACCTGGGAGATCAGTCAGGGAACATGGGAGTTTAGCTGTGGTCCACACAGCTGGGAACACTCCCAGCTGTGTTGTGCCTTCTAGCCAGCCTCCATCCCCATGTTTTCTGTGGTTGGGAAACCAATTATGTCAACTTAAAGCAACTTCCCCTCCACATTGCTTTAAGTTGACTTAATAAAGTCTACCTAACGGTAAAATCGACTTTATAACTGGAAGTAATAAAGTTGATTTTACTGAACCCTAAAGTCAACTTTATTGCACTGCAGTGTGGACAGGGCTCTGTTAATTTGACTAACGGGCCCTTAAGTTGACTTAAACACATAGTGTAGACGTATCCAAAATCAAAATCAAGTAATTGAAATGAAACAATAAAAAATTAACTTTTGCTTTGAGGCCTATGTTAAACTAAATACACTACAAACCTGTAATAGAAAGCATACCTTTTGTTCTCAGAATAGGAAGAATGTTTGTGTAGCAACCCATGGCTGGCTATACAGGCACCCGATGGCTCAGATTTCTGAAGAAGCTCAAAAGGAATATGAATTTACCTCCCTGGAAAAGTCTATTGGAACAGGGCACTTAGGCGCCTGTAAAAATCTCAGCAAACAGCCACAAGCATGGATCAAACAAAATAAACTGATTCCAATACTCCGCCACAGAGCTGAAATCCAAGTAATAAGCGAATTAGGTTGTCTCAAAGCAGGACTTAATCGTGACTATGGCTTCTTTTCACGTTATAACAGGTAATTTGACTTCACTCTCCCTCTATGGGTACGTCTACACTATGTGTTTAAGTTGTTTTAAGGGCCCTAAAGTCGACTTAAACAGAGCCCTGTCTACACTGCAGGGCAATAGAGTTGACTTTTGGGTCCAGTAAAGTCGACTTTATAAAGTTGACTGGGTAAATCTACACTATAAAAGCAAAGTCGACTTTATTAAGTTGACTGAATAAAGTCAACTTAGCTTTTACAATGTAGACGTAGACTATGTGCTGTTTCTGGGTACGTCTACACTGGAGCCTTAAGTCTACTTTACCTCCCTTAAGTCGACTTAAGGAAAGACATATCCACATTGGACTTTTGTTAAGTCAACTTAAGCACTTGCTTAAGTTGACTTAATAACTCCAGCCCTTAAAGACAACTTAAGCATTAAAGTTGACTTTATTAAGTTGACTTAACACATAGTAGATAGGGTTGTCTATAGTGTAGGCTTTGCTAAATCAACAAAGTCAACTTAACAGAGCCCTCCAGTGTGGACAAGCCTTTAAGCAGACTTTGTTAAGTCGACTTAACTTTTAAGTCAACTTTGCTAAGTCAACTTAAAGTCAACCTTGTTAAGTCAACTTAACTGAGCCCTCTAGTGCAGACATAGCCTCTTAGAGTTTGAATCCTTACAAATGCTCTGATTTGCTGTTGCAGTATGACCTGAGCCCATGTCTTACAGTCCCCTGAATTTATATTCATCCCATCCTGTAAGTTCCCCCTCGTCAAAGAGTCTGGCGAAGTGGGATTTTCTCCCATGAAAGCTCATGCGATAAATAAATCTGTTAGTCTTTAAGTGCAACAAAACTACTTGCTTTTCTTAAGGCTACCAAAGTTTCCATCTTCCCAATAAAATGCAAAACAAAGATTTCCTTCCCTGAGATTATTCTAGGGTGGATTTGCAAAGGCACATAAGGGAGTTTGTTGACTGATTTCTATTGATTAAAGCACCAAACTATTTGTTGTACTTTGGAAGATTTTTTCCAACAGGCCCTGGGACACCTCACAAAAGTGTTAATGTTGACTTCCATGTGTTGGTCAACTTTCTCCTTGAATGGTTGGATGATCTTCAATAAACTTCCCTCCAGCAGGTTCAGAAGGATTTAGATTTTCTTAGTTCCTTCCTGTCCTAAACTGTTTTCCAGCAATGAAGTAAAAAAAAAAAAAAAAAACCCAAGCATTTGTTTTTTAAAGATTCTAAATTTCTTCAACTCTTCTGCCTTGTGGTCAGGGACAATGTATTTTCTGTGCTCAAACACCACCTGACATAAATGGGCCCTCAGTCCTAACTGCAATGTCTGTAAAAAGGATAACAAAGATAGAAGTTACCTTAAAAGGATCAAAAGGGCCATAGTCAAAGGATAGGATCATTTTCACATTCCTGTCCTGACGGAGAACCAGGGGAAAAGCAAGATTTATAGCTATGCCAGCATCAACCAAGGAGATGGCTTCATCTTTCACCAGCTCAGTGGAGTCAATAGCAGCTAAAGGAATGTATCATAATATAAAATTTTAATATTAAGAGATTAAACTCTGCATGTGCCTAGTGGCACATAGATAAGATTAATAAATAATATTCACTGCAACTGTGCTTTGGTAAAGTGTTTTTCACATTGTTCACTGAACAGTATACCCACCCCTACCACACCCTTTATCCTCTGCTATCCCTAGTGCTGTTTTGCTGTATAAGTACTATTACAAATACAAAAGGGTACCCATAAGTCAGCTACTACAGGACAAGCCCAAGAAGGAAAACAACAGAACTCTACTGGTCATCACCTATAACCCTCAAGTCAAATCATTACATCACATCATCAAGGACCTACAGCCTATTCTACAAGATAATCCCTCACTGGCATGATACTATGACCCACACTTCCCTGCATTTATTTTCCTCCCATTCATCTGTACTTCTCCATCTTCAAGTGTTTGACAAAGTGGGATTTTCTCCCACAGAAGCTCATGTGACAACTAAATGTGATCGTCTTGAAAAGTGCCACAAGACTCCTTGTTTGTTATATTGTATAGCTCACTCCTTTGCTTTTCTTGATCCTTCTTTATGTGGCATAGCCACAACTTCCTCATTCCTGAATTTCTGCCCTCACATATGGGCATCATTATAGGCACTGGTGGAAGTAACATCTATTAGTTAAGATTGTCTAATACTTCTCATTAAAATTTTTTTCAATTTTCTTATGGGTCTTGTGTGGGGCATAGGAAATAAGAATCATGCAATTAAAGCTGTATCATAATTACTACAAAGAAACAACTTCACCAGAATAATACATAATACTTTGGCTTGGAAGTATTAGATTTTTATCTGTCAATAAATGTGGATTTCACCCTATGCACACAAAATGATGAAAACCTACTTACACTGAGACTCAAAATGTAAGGAAAAGGAAACTAGAAAAATGCCTCAAGGATTTAAAGTAAAAATAGAGTAATTTGCACTTTTGCATTAGGATTGTTATGAAGTATACTAGTGAATGTATATTAAAAACTGCTATGATTTGTTGATTTCAGGATGTTTATGCTGTATGTTTTAACATACAATATTCACAGATTGTGTTTGAATGGTTTATAAAATGGTTTACAACTTTTTGACTCAATGTCAAGTGAGTTATTAAACACTGAATTGATTCTCTTTATACTTGTCTGCAACTGTGAAGATTTCAAACAGTAAACATCCATATTTTCATGTAATTGTGAATTTTAAATTAAAAAAAAATCTTAAAAGTGCTTCAAATGAGCATTGATACTGGTCATCATACTTCTAAAAATTGAATTCTCTGAACCCTAAAACTATTATAAAGGAAAATAAACCTTCTCCATGTGTTTCTGTGCAGTGAATTTGCTATCAAAACAGAACCCTAGGAAAGGGAGATATTTATACCAGAGTCACTAACTCATGGTTCACTTACAGCATTTGTATAGAAAATTATTATTAGTTCCCCATTTCCACTGAAAGATATCCTGACTGGTTTTTGCCAACATCTTAGCAAAATCCAACAGTGAGCCTGTAAAAAGGGGAAAAATAATTACAATATCAGATCTAAATATTCACATATTTCCAGGAACTTCTGAAAATCAATAGTGTGTATTTCTTTTAGCTGTTATTTGCTAGTACAGACAAGGAAGGAGCTTTGGAAAAAAAATCCTGCAATTCTTGTGTTTGGAGGAAATACTGCAAAGCACAGCTAGCTGAAATGAAAGAAAATGGGAACTCTTCACTGGGCATCCAGAAACTGTGATATTTTGAACATACTGGATCCCCCCCCCCCCCGCGCCCCAGTTGGATTGAGATTGTCATGCTAGCTGCCAAGTTCTCCCCTTCACAGAACACTTGATGAAAGCTATAAATCATTTTCTGCAATGAACTGTGTGGCTGTTATTTTAGTTGCTCAATTGAGTTGTTGAGAACTGATTTTTTCCTTTTTAAGGATAAATCAACAAGTAGAATAAAAAAAAAATCCCCAAAGTATATTTTCCCATTTTTTTTCAGGAACTAGACCAACCAACCAACCAACCAACATTTAGCAAGAAGTTAGTGTTTGATTTTCTTTTAAATTTTTTACATATTTTAAGTGAAGTCAAACAATTTCTAAATACATATGTTTTAAACAGAAAAAAATCCAAACATTTCACTTTGGCAATGTCAGTATGAAATTCATAGGTTTTTTGTGTTCATGTGAAATAAACAGTTCAGCATGTTGAAGACAAATTCATAAAATATTGTGGATGACACAATTGTCCATTTTTCAGAATAGAAAAATGTTTCAGATAAAAGTCACCCCTTCTACTGCTGAGTTCCTTCCACTCCCATTGGAACTAGTTTTACATGAATGAACACAAATCTATAATTATTATTAATGATGATCAGAGGCTGCAGGAAATATCAGTCAGTATTTATTGGAATTACAGAAAAGTGAATAGAAGACAAGACTTCTGGCCCAGAAAACAGGATCCACCACTGTTGCTTTAGCAAAGACGGCAGTTGTATTAATTTAGGGTATGTCCACACGTCTTTTTTATCTTGAAATAACTGTGGGGGGCAGAGCAGGCGCCTGCAGCTGGCGTGGGGCCAGCAGTCCCCCCCTCAAGCCAGGGCAGGGGGCAAAGCCAGTGCCCACAGCTGGTGCGGCACTGGGAGCCATCCCCATCCCTGGCAGGGGCAGAGCAGGTGCCTGCACCCGCTGCCCCTCCAGCTGCTGCTGGAGGCTGGGCAGTGGGGCAGAGTGGAGGGCTGCCCGGTGGGCAGGAGCTGCAGCGCCAGGCTCTCCCTGCAACTCCAGCTCTGTGCGGCTGCCTGGAGCTGGCGTGTCGGGGAGAGGTGGGCACTGCAGCTCCCCCCCCACTGGGCTTCAGGACAGCCCTGGACAGCGTAGCCTGCCCACCCAGGGTGTCCCACACTCCCTCCCCACACAGTACCTCCCCTGCTGCCCCAACAGCAGCGGTGGACAGCAGGGTAGGGGGATCCCTGCCCTGGAGGCATCTTTCCCCTGCCTGGCTCTCCAGGTGAGAGCCAGGCAGGGGATTGGTTGGCAACATGGCCCTGCCAGGGGCCATGTTGCCACACCTCCCATGCTGCCCCTCTCCTGAATTGAAATAGCATGTCCATACAGAGGGCATGCTATTTCGATTTCAGGGTGTCCCTTATTTTGAAATTAAAAAAAATATTTTGATATAAGTCATTTCGAAATAAGGCTTTTATTTCTAAACGACTTATTTCAAAATGACTTATTTCAAAATAAGACTTTGTGTCTTATTTTGAAATAAGCCTTAGCCTTAGAGTCCTAAATAGAATTGGAGAAACCTTTTACAGCAAATTGTGTTTTTCGCTCTTATGGAGAAGTATATTTCAAATGACCGAACATTATTTGCTGAATTCAGGTCAGTGCTCGCAAATAGCTTTTAACTAGGGGAAAAAAATGTAAAAAAGTTTAAACACTGACTATTGCAAAATGTTTCATTTTGGCTGTAGGATTTAGGAAAAGTGAAAATATTTATTTGCAGCCTAGCAATCTGAAAGGTTAAATCTGATTTGTTTAAAAACACAGACACACACAGGCAAAAGTCCCCAAATGGTCATAATCAAAATGATCCTTGCCTCTTAATAATAACTGAGTCAATCTAAATATTTTGATGCACACAAAATGTGTTTTCAATGCCTAGGTCCTTTTGAAAATACCAATAGGCACCTAAAAGCTTTAAAAAAAAAACTTGCATAAAGTGATTTAGGGTCACAAGTCCCCCTGCAAGTCATCAGGGCTTGTTCTCTGGTATCTTTTACAAGTCTTTTGAAAATCCCATTAGACAGTTGCCCTGATCCCTCAGTTCACATCTGTAAGACAGGAATAGTTACATTGCACCAGCTGAAAGAGAAATTCTGAAAACACATTAAAAATAGTTGTGAAGGAGGCTCAAAAATGTTCAGAAAGTGCACGCAGAAAACCCTACAAATGGATACACCAACATTTGACATTTGTCAACGAAAGGACAACATGAGAATTATTATTCACAGGACAGGGTCAACAAGGGCAAATGAATTTGTTTAATTCAGGAGTATATTGGCCCTGAGTCTCTTCTCACAAAAAAGCTCATGAGATAAATAATTTTTTTTCGGTCCTCAAGTGTTACGGGACTTCATGTTTGTTCTTCCCACAAAGATGTCAATAACTCGTCATGAAGCCAGTGTAGAAGAAGAATTTCAAATTCAATGCACAAAGGATTAAAGTGACAACTTACCTACTCCCATCCTACTGTATCCAGTAACTGAATTGCTTTCAGTATCTGAAAAATATATTTGGGTTATCAGTCAGGCACACTATCATTTACCATAATAGAAATCACCGAGAAAAGTTCATTCAGGCTACAACAATTAAGATCAATTTATATTTCCTGCAGGTTGCAAGTATCATAGGACAGAAAGGGGGAAAAATGGTATATTTAATCTACAGAATGTTTGATTCTTTTGCTAGGCTGTGGGAATATCTGAACACTTTCACAATAACACTGAAAATGTATCCCTTCTGAACATACATTTTAGTGAAGATTATTTTCCCAAGTTCCATCTTTCATATTGACAATCACTCTGAGCTTCTGTATAGCTTCCCAAAAATTCAAAGAGCCCTGCATGCTCACGTAAGAGTTTTGCACTCTTTTTACTAGTTAAAATGACCTTTTTTTGCTGATGATTCTAATTAGTAAGTGTCCTCTTCAAACCGCTCCACCACTAGTGGTGGAGTAGGGGCCTCTGTGTCCCTGGGCCTCCTGCACTCATGATCCCGCCTGGGGGCCCACTCAGGGCCCCGCCCACACTCACCTGGAGTTGCAGCCCCCTCCACTCAACAGCCCTGCCCTCTATGGGGTGGGGTGCCAGGTTGCTGGGGCCAGGCCAGCCCCAGCAGGGCTGATCAGCCCCCCTGAGCAGCCTGTGCACATGGGGCGGTTTCCTATGCAGTGTGACCCATTGCTGCTCCAGAGACTGCTGTGCAATTGGCCCTGCCCCAGGTGATGGACTGGCTGGCCCAGAGGCAAGGCAAGACAGCAGAGCCCGACCTCTGGGCCAGCCCTCCCCACCCCTGAGGGGTGGAATGGCCAGGCCAGGGATGGGGTGGAAGAGGAACACTGAGCCCACCCTATGGCCCAGCATGGCTCCGCTCCTCCCCAGCAGTGCTTGTTGGATGGGCCCCCACATCGTGTGGGCCCTGTAGGCCCATGGGTTAATCTGCCCATGTCCATGAGAGGCTCTTGCATATTACACACAGTTTAAAATTCTCTCCCTCTTTTTCAAAGCCCCTTGAAATTTTCTCCCTCAGTATTTGGACAAGGTTAATGAATCCAGCAGCAGAAATCTCACTTGGTGCATGACTATGATTGTACAGTGACGCCATGTTCTTTTTTGTTCCATACAGTGATGAAGAAGTTATAGCTTCTACCTTCAATTCTGAAAGAAGTATGAGGAAGCTTGGTGCTCAAATTCTATTTAACCACAGGGAATTTCAGTTCTAAACTGTTTAGACCCCTTTAAATTTCTCAACTTTATTTTTCCTGGAACCTCAGTTGCCTGTTCTGAATTAGCTTAGAGTCATAGATAATTGCTGGTGACCGTCAGAATGTAACCTATACTATTACATAAGCATGGAATCACAGAAGATTAGGGTCGGACAGGACCACAGGAGGCCATGAGCTCCTGCTTGAAGCTGGACCAACCCCAACTAAATCATCCCAGCTGGGGTTTTGTCAAGATGATCCTTAAAAACCTTGAAGGATGGTGCTTCATAAAGAAATGGGAGCTTTCCATGAGGGTCTGGTTCACAGCACACCCTGAGCAAACAGGGAACATAGCCCATTACTCAAGAGAATCATTTGTGTCATTAACAATCCAAGAATGATTATCCTCTAAGGCAGGAGGAGATCAGAAGCAATTCCATAGATATCAATGCAGAGGTGGTGTACTGAAAAAATGTTAATTATCACTTTACAGATAAGGGATTTCCTTTTCTGCTTGTAGGCTCCAGGGCTTTGAGCGAGGCATGTGATCTAGGCTTTTCAGTAGTCATTTTGCAAGAAGCCAGCCTAAATCAAAGTGAGCACAGTTTTTCCTGTCAGCCTTAAGAACAGCCTACTTTTTTCTTTCTCTGTTTATGATACCTGTTTGTTAAAGTTCTGGATAAAAATATATAAATAGAAGAATCTTACATTCCAATCTTCTAGAAATCATACTTTTTTTATATATATATATCAACTTCTCTTTTTGAATGCTGTGGATCTAATAGCAGATGTAGCTGCCAAATCACTGCCTAAAATCCAGGAATATATACACCTACCTGATGAAAAGCCAAGTGGTGGAGATCTTGCTAGATTACTCCTTAATGCATCTTCCATATCACCTGAAAGTGTCACAAGGATTTCCAGTCATTTTATACATCCACAGTCAACAATGCAATCAGTTAAGGACTGGTCTACACCTAAAACTTAAATCAGCATAGCTACTCCAGTCAAGACTGTGAACAGTCTCAAACTTGAGGCAGTTGGTAAGTGGTCTAAATCCCAGTGTTGACATCATTAGGTTAATGGAAAATTTCTTTCATTGGTTTAACTCAGGGGTCAGCAACCGAGGAGGGGAGAAGAGCCATTCTCCCTTCTTTCCCTCAACCACATAAGCCAGAGCCAGTCCATTGGCTGCACCACAGCCCCCCAGGTGTTGCAGGGGGAAGGGATGTCTGCAGGCTGCACACGCTCTCTCCCTCCGTCCATCCCTCCGTCCCTCTGCTGGCGGGCAGAGCAGAGGGGCCTGGCCTATCAGCCAGCCATCCCTCCCAAAAGTGGCTGGGGGGGGGATCTCTGCCTTGCAGAGGCCGGGCCCTGGAACAGCCCCTCCATGGAGTTCAGGCTGCTTTGACCCAGCCACCCCAGGCCCTGGAATGGGCCTGTTCAGCCTGGGGTAGTCCGGTCAAAGCGGCCTCAACTCCACAGAAGGGCCGTTCCAGGGCCCTGCCTCCACAAGGCCAGGCCACTTTTGGGAGGGACAGCTGGCTGGTAGGTGGGACCACTCTGCTCAGGCCCACCAGTAGAGGGAGGGAGGGAAGGACAGAGCACATGCTTCCCGCGTTCGGCCCCCTGTCAATGCTAGGGAGCCATGGCACAACCCCTGGGCCAGTTCCGGTTCATGCGGTTATGCTGGGAGGGGGGTGAGCTGGGAGTCCCCAATCTCCAATCTGCACTATCTCCACATTTTGACAGCCCTCCCCCCTGCTTTTTATATGATTAAAAAATGATTCCTTACTGTGTGTCCACATGGCTAAAAATTAATGTCTGGACTTTATCCTTTTCCCTGTTAACTACGGCATTCTCATCCTTTCTCGTCTCTGCAATATAATCATTAATTCACCTCTGATCCATCTAAAACTCCAGACCTAATGCCATCTTCCTCACTACCTGGCAATATGGCCACATCTGTATGTGGGCTGATGGAAAATTTTCTGTAAAAAGTTGGTTTTAGTTGCAAAATTAGGATTTAGGGAGTTTGGTTGTCAGGAATATTATGAAAATCCCCCAAAACATCCGTTAAAACATATTTTTTTATTTATTTTAAATAATTTGATTCAATGAAAAATCTCTCTCTGTCTCTCTCTCTCACATGTGTGCACACACACACAGGTTTACTTTATTGTTCATCATCATAATTAATTCCACAAATGAAAATGTGTATATTTATAAAATGGTTTCTTCTTGAGCCATCATTTGTGAATCAGAGAAGATAAAATTGTTTGTATTTTTTGCAAGGGATAACTGACAGTCAGAGTATATACATCTGCCTATTTGGGCTTGCTGTCCACAAAACGTCCACAAAAGTTTATGCCCAAAGAAATCTATTAATCTTTAAGGTGCCATAAGCCTTTCATTGTTTGCCATTACAATACAATTGGTCCAATTCAGATACAAGTCAGAATCAATACTACCATTGTGAAAAGAGTGACAGGTTTCCAGGATGGAACTGATGTCTTGGATCTGATGACACAGACCTTTTTAGTGCCAATAGGCCTCCCAGACAGCCTTTTGACTCATCTGAACAGACACACAATCATGGTAGGTGGGAAATGGCTTCCCCATTCTACATGGATTTTGGAGATTTCCAAAATTATCCTGTCTTGAATTGAGACAGTAAAAATCTAAAAAAAAAAAAATACTTTGCAAATCAACATACATCACCCCCAAAATAAATTAAGATCAATTAAACATTTCATTTTAAGAATTTGCAAATGTTTCACTTTAATTTTAAACTTCTAATCCTTTTATATTATTATTAAGCTAATCTCAATTTCAAAATGAAAAGTTACTTTGCACCAAAAAAAGCATAGTTTTTTTTTTAATTAAAGAATGTTCAAAACCAAGATTATTCCTCAATTCTGAAAGTATTTTCCAGCTTTTTTATTTGGGGGGTGTTGATGAAACTTAATCCTTTCCAAAATGAACAGTTTGAGTTTTGTCAAAATGACATTTTTTCAGTGATCAAAACATATCAAATATTACTCCATCAACTGTACATTTACATCCTTTTAGTGAAACAAATGAAAAGAGTGAAAAGTATTTCTTGTGTCAGATCACAGTTAATCCAAGCATACTGAGGAGTCTCCCTGGTTCCTCATGCAGATGTTACAATACTGGTTGAAGGCTGGGTATCTTAGAAGCATAATGCCAAGAGAAGAAGTTTTGACCATAACACTTAGAGAAAGAAAAGTGACAGAGCTCCTAGGACACAGAGCTCTTTGAAGTGTAAGACTGGGGACTTCTGAGTATGGAAACTACTGGGTTCTTTTGTTTCTACTCTGTTCATGGAGTCAGGATTTAGCATGCTTTTTTGTGTATGTCTGAATGAAGAAGATTAAAGAAAGAAATATACCTGTCTTGTAGCATCTATCTTCTTCCTAGCAAATTGGCCCCTGCTGTCCAAATATTGGTGAACAACTCAGGACAAAAGATGCAACCACAGAAATATACTTACCATCTTCACGTTCAATGGTGGGTGCTGGAAACCCTTCAACTATTCCTTCCAAAGTACCTGAAAATGCCATTAGGATGATCAGTGATTTCATCTAGCCATGGAAAATCTTTTAATCAAGAAGGAAGCAACATTCAAATTACTATGGTCAAGGACAAGTCAATATTTTCAATTTTCATAAGAAACAAAATAATTAGATATTACAAGAAAGCTAGTATTTTTGGCTGAAACTGTAAATTCAAAATAAATATATCAAACATTTCTATGTGGCAACATTTTTGAGGAGCACGTGCATGTCTTGATTCTTTTAATGAATAAATAGAATATGAAAACTGATTTGTTTTCAGCAAATCTGCTTTGGTTTTTGTAACAATTTTTCCCCTTTTTTCAGAAAATTGTTGGTCTTTTACAGAAATAGATTGTTCCAGACCAACCACACCCCCTTTTTTGAAAAGATAACCTTTTTTTTTTTTTTTAAACATGGAGTTCAGTAAGGCATTTGCTACTGTTCCATGCAGGGAATTATTAAACTAGAAAAAAATGGGGATTCATATGAAACCTGGAAGATGGATAAGCAACTGGTTAAAAGGGAGACTACAAAGGACCATACTGAAAGGTGAACTGTCAGGCTGGAGGGAGGTTACTCATGAATTTCCTTAGAGACTGGTCTTTGGCGTGATCTTGTATAATCTTTTTATTACTGACATTGGCACAAAAAATGGCAGCATACTAATAAAGTTTTTGCATGACAGAAGCTGGGAGGTGTGACCAATACAGAAAAAGACATACAAAAAGATCTGAATGAACTTGTAAACTGTATTAATAGAAGTAAGATAAAATTGAATAGTGGCAAGTGGAAGATCATGCACTTAGGGTGCATCCACACTTACAAGTTAGTTCAAATTAAGGAGGCTTAACTGAAAATTACTTACACCCTGGCCACCCTGGCATTTTATTATATTGAACTGAGCCTCTCCTTAATACAAAATAAGGAAAGGCAAATTCGATATAATTGAAGTAATGGTTACTTTGAAGTTATTATTTCAAATTAAACTAGAGTTAGCTGGGGAGTAGGCTTAATTCTATATAACTGCCTTATTGCTTTTCCTACCTTACCCTAGTTAGAATTAGAAAGTCTAGTGTAGACTCGCTAAGTCAAATTAATAAAGACTAATTTAATTCAATTAGGAGTCTAGTGAAGACTCACTAATCTGAATTAATAACTTTGACTTAAAGTCAAAGTAGTTAATTTGAAATAACTTTTTGAATTAACTTTGCAGGTGTAAACATAGTCTTAGAGGCTAATAACAAGAACTTTTGCTATAAATTGGGAATGCATGAATTGGAAATAACAGAGGAAGAGAAGGATCTGAGCATACGATATGATCTTCAGAAGTCTTGGAGCTGCCACTGTTATTTGGCCATGAAAAAGGTTTATGAGATCTTGCGATGCATCGCACAAGGTATTTCCAGTAGAGATAGGGAGCTGTTAGTAACCTGATACAAGATGCCAGTGAGACATCATCTGAAATATTGCATATAATTCTGGTCCCCCACATTTCAAAAAGACACATTTAACTTAAACAGGTAAAGAGAAAGGCTGCTAGGATGATCCAAGAAATTGAAAATCTTCCTTAGAAGAGGAGACTCCAAGGGCTTGGCTTGTTTACTCTAATGAAGAAAAGGCTGAGAGGACAGACAGTTGCTCTGTATAAATAGCAGGGAGGGAGAAGAATTATTCAAGTTCTATGTCAGTGTGAACAGAAGAATAAATGGTTATACATTGACCATCTGAGAGACTATAATGTCTTACTTTCTGCAGTCACCAGGAATGGTGAACCTGGTTCATTTTTCCCCTCAAAGAAGTGAAGAAATATATCTGGAGGGGAAAAAAAATAGATTCAGTCATTTCAGAATACATTGACTACAATTCAATCCTTTAGAAAACAATGTTTAGATCATAAGGATTTAGGAGAGTAAATATAGCATTAAAATTACAGAAGATCAATTTTTTGTCTGTTTCCCATAAAACTTGTCAAAAATCTATATTTTTCACTATTTTCTTCATTCCATGTTGAACACCCACTTAATGTGGTCCTGGTCTCTCTTTAGAGATGCCTGGGACACTTAACAGAAGTTCAAGCTACCTTGTGGTTAAAATAAGGGGGGGGGGCAAAGTGACAGTGACTGGGAATGACTTACTTCTGCCTTCTGTTCATAGGGCTCAAACCATCATTTAGATCACATTACCTTCTTCAAATACAGTACCTCAACTTATGAACTTGTTAATTATTTTATTTTAAATATATGAAATGGAACTGATGTACACGTTTTCTCCAACATTTTTTTCTTGTCCGTAAAGGTGGCTTCATCGAAGTTGAATTCTTACATGGGAAAATATCCCTTTTGACCTTTCTTCCCTCACCCCATCCAACAGGAAATTATGAAAACAGACAAACAGTGGAATAAGGGCATTTCTTTCTTTCTTTGAGAAATTAATTTCATTTTTCTTATTTTCATTTAGATTTTCCATGCATATTACAGTTGCTTTCTCTTTTATTCCTCACTCTTAATTTGTTTAAACTTTCTGAAAAAAATGATGCAGTGGGAATATAAAAAGATGTGAGAAAAGTCAAGTAAAACTAAATTCCTCACACTTCTTTTACTGTTTCCATTTAGAAAAATGTAGGTATTTTTCCCCACCAAAAACTACAGCTCCTCTAATAAAAATGAAGAGTCAACTATCATACAGTCTAGGAACCTCTGATATGCATTAAAAGTTAAATAAATAAATAGCGTACAGATCACAAAACAACCTCACTCACAGCAGAGCACACAAATAGGTGCACTCTGCAGTGTGCTATGCAAGTCCATGGACCTGGGTTCTTTTAAGACACCAGATCTGAAAGTTTGTTCTGGAATTGATGATGAAGACTCTCCTCTTGAGAATGATTCCAAAGGGATAGCCGTGTTAGTCTAGTCCAGTAAAAAAACAACAAGCAGTTGTGTGGCACTTTAAGACTAACAGATTTATTTTTTGCATGAGCTTTCGTGGGAGAAGATCCCACTTCCTCAGATGCTTCGAAGATGACCCTGCCCCAAGCTGAGGACCTGAGTCTGGACTCCAGTATACTAGGAGGTCAGAAAATGACCTACCTTTTATGACTTGTTCATTTTCCTTTTTGCTGCCAATGCAACTACCCCACAAACCTAAAAATAAGCAGAATAAAAGTATTAAAGGATTTGATTCTGTTCATTTACATAGCTTCTGTTTAGGGTTGATCAACATATTTTCTTCTAATGATTTTTCTGACAGAAAACTGTGGTTTTGACAAAATGAAAATTTCAAGGAAAAGTCTGTTTTTAAGAAGAAAAATTTTATTTACTATTGGCTGAAAAGGGTTTTTTGTCTGGGTTTTGGTTTTCAAAAGAGGTTGAACAGGTGTTTCATCTTTCATTTTTTTTTACACTGAATATTTTTTATTTTTTTTTCCCCCACTGGATATTTTGACTATAAATTAAAAGGTACTAACACACATTCGGGGGATGGAGGGGAGAAATTTCCACCATCTTTAGTTTCATATTAAAAACCTGTTCTGTTATTTATGATGGAATCTGCTTTGTGTCAAGAGTTAGAGGCATAAAATAGGAACTGAAGGTGGTTAGGAGCCCATTACCCAATTAATTTGGGATTTGGGCACCTAAGACCTCTGAATATCCCACATCTAGAAGATAAATTTCTTGATTAAAGCTGGTGTTCAAAGGACCATAAAAGACCAAGCAATGCAAACTCTTGTTATCAACTAAAAGGAGGTAAAGCACTTTAGTGAACTGGGAACTACACTAAATTTCGGGATACATGAGGGTTCTAAAACCTTCAAAACTTACAATTTAATTTGAATTTATGAGGATTAATTCAAATTAAATTAATGCATGGCTACAATGGCTTTCATTAATTCATACGAAGGAATTCCTTAGTTCAAATTAATGAAAGCTTACTTTGAAGTTATAAAACTTGGCTTAACTTTGAAGTAACAGCTAATTTGAATTGATCAGTTCAAATTAACCCAAGGTAGCCATGTTAATTTGAACCACCCATTAATCTGAATTAATGTTTTTTGAACTTCTTCCTCCCTGGGTGTCTTCATCTTTCTATATACTGGGTGGGGGCACGACCATTCTTTGGGGCCGTCTTGTCACACCTCCCATGGTGCCTCTCTCCTAATTCAAATCATTATTAGTTTGAATTAATTAGTTTGAATTAAGTTCATTCAAACTAACCTTCTAAGTGTTGGCCTTGCCATTATTATAGAGGTTGTGCACTGGGTGTTAGAAGAGGGGCTGGTTTTATTCAGTATCTTAATTGATGATCTGGAGGATGGGATGGACTGCACCCTTTCCAAGTTTTCAGATGACACTAAACTGGGGGGAGTGGTAGGTATGCTGGAGAAGTGATAGGAAACAGAGTAACCTAGGCAAATAGTAGAAGTGGGCCAAATGAAATGTGCTGAGGATCAACAACAAGGGCAGAATCCAGCACTTAGGATGGAAGAGTGTCATGCACTACTACAGACTGGGCACTGACAGGTTAGACAATTGTTCTGAAGAGGATGACCTACGGATAAAATTGAAAGGCGGACAATATATAGGGCTGCATGAGTAGGAGCACTGCCAGTAGATCAAGGAAAACTATCCCACTCTATTTTGCATTGATGGGCTACATTTGCAATACTGTGTTCAGTTTTGGATCCCCCAGTATAGGAAGGATGTGGTCAAATTGCAGAGAGCTAAACGATAAGGTGTCTGGAGCTATTGACTTTTGAGGAGAGGCTGAGGGGACTAGATTTTATTTTTTCTGTCTGCAGAAGAGAAGTGTGAGGGGGCATTTGATACCCGACTTCAACTCCCTGAAATGGGAGGATGGAATTAGGGTGTTCACAGTGGTGACAGATGGCAGAACAAGGATCAATTTCTCAAGTTGCAGACTTGGAGGAGTTCTAGGTTGAATATTAAGGAAAACTTTCTCCCAAGGCTGGTGAAACACTCTAATGGGTTACCTAGGGAGGTTGTGAAACCTACATCATTAGAGGTTTTTAAAGTTTGGCTTGAGAAAGCTCTGGTTCGGATGACATAGTTGAGGTTGGTCCTGTTATGAGGAGGGGATTGGATCAGATGATATACAGAGGTCCTTTCCAACCATCATCGTTTATGATTGTATGAATGGAAGGATGGATGAAATGGTAGGTTTAGCTGGATTGGGAACTAGTAGATTCTGAGGCTGAACACTTCACATTGCTGCAGCAGTGGTTCCCTAACTTTTAGCTGCAGAACCACTGATATTTTAAAACCTGAATGGCCATTGGTCTCCACCAACAGGCCCCCTCACCTTGTACTGCAGCCAGATGGAAGCAATCCAATGAGGGAGAAGCCTCTTTGGAGATTTCCTATCTTCCTGACTGCAGCAGGGAAACCACATCTGTCCTATAGTCCTGTGCTCTCTGCCAGGATCCCTAGGCCATGGCTCCTTTCTGCAGCCTGGAAGATGAAGATCAGTGCTCCCTTCCCTCCAGCTTGAGCAGGGACCTGAGCTCCTAGAGACCTAGGCAGAGCACTTTGCTCTTTGCTGGAGCTGAGGGAGTTGAGCACTGATCACCCATCCCCTTCAGAAAGGACCCTGCACAAGCTTTTCTTAGCTGTGCAGAAACACAACTTGTCTGGGTCTGCAGGCAGCAAGAGGGGGACATTAAGCCACTTTGAAAGCCCCATTGAACACTTTTGGCCCTTGGGCCACATGTTGGGAACCACTGATCTATACTATATGAAAGTATGACTTTATTTTAGAATTTCATGATTAACATGCAATATGTACCCGTCTAACTAAGCTCACTTCTCTCTGTCTGCTAATAAGCAGAGGCATAAGCATTCACCTTGTAGGTAACTCATGGTTTTCTCTTCTTTTTTCTTCTTCAGCTCCCCATTCTTGTATTCACTTCCAAAGTATTCTGTTGGTATGCTTGCTCCCCAGCCAAGGAAGCTGGCTTCGTGGGGAGTGAATTCAAACCAGGTCTCTGGAATGACAAAAAGAAAGGGTTTGGATCCCCAACCCAGTAATAATTTTCAGGAGGTTGATGAATCACCAGAAAACAGAGTATAAGAGGAAGTGTGCAGGAAGTATCGGTTCTGATTGCATCATAGTCTATTATCAGCTCCCCAAAATGTGAAAATCTCCATCTGGTCCTAAATCCCATCCAAATTAAGAGAGAAATGCCAGTCATGTCTAGGACTGTGACTAAGCCATATTTCCCATTTACTGGGAATTTTTGCAATTCTGAAATATGCTTATCTTCTTAACTGCAATGAAAACCAAAAAAGAACAAAATTTAAATTTCCTGCAAAAAGAAAATTTCAAATCTATTTGGTTTAGATCAATCAAAAAAGTTTCATTTTGATATTGACTTTTAATTTCATGTTAATTTATTATTTATAAGAGTGAAAATAAAATAAATTTTGAAGCAAAGTGTCATCTTTAACCTAGAAATTGAAAGAATTTATTTGGGTCTTTAAAAAAGAAATTGCCAAAACTGATATATTCTCACAGAAAGTTTTGATTTTGTTAGAATGTTTTGGACCGGTTCTAGTCTAACCTAAAAGTGAATGGGAGAGATAGCTGATGGGGGCATGGGGATTGTGATTTTTTTTTAATGTTGCAGGAATTTCACTGTATTATTAATGATGTTAGCTTCCGAAATGCTTGTATAGGTATAATTTTATATTGCTAAATCTAAATAATTAAATAAAATAAGTTATGTTTTCGCCGAAAAATATATGCGGAAGAAGAAAGAAAGGAAAAAGAAAAGAAAACTCAGGCTAGGTCTACACCATTGTCAGCAGTCATCAGGAGCTATTATGTAGCTTTCATATCCCCTGTCTACCTTACATAGCTTGTGTAGCTCCCACTGATGTACTTATGTTGGTGTACCACTGCTACTTTTGGCATTATGGTGATAGTAGGTGCCCTCCTTTCAATGGATCCTTAGTCCATTCAGGGAGGTGGATTACATCTATTGGAGATGCCATGTGGGGTTGACCGAACAAGTCTACACCACTCGCTTGATCCTTGAGCATCAATCACCGCAGAGTCCACAGTGTGGACATACACTGAGTTTCCATTTTTTTTCAGAAAGCTTTCACAAGAAAAGTACCTGTTTTTCAAAAATAAATCTTAATTCCAACAGCAGATATCACTGACATTTTTCTATGTTTTGTGAAAATTTCTGCCATGTATTTTACTGAAAAGTTAAGCAAAAGTGTTATGGATTTATTCAATTAGTATTTTATTATTAAAATGAAGATTTTGCAAGAGAAAATAAAATAAAGAATATTTGATAAAGTTTCTGGAGGAAGAAAAGGGGGAAATAAAACTGCAGAAAATCTCATTGTTGTATGCAAAAGGTGCCTAATTAAAACCTGACAAATGAAAAAAAAATGATCATCCTTGTTTTTGCTTTTTTCTTTTTTAAATTTTGACCCAGCTGTAAAGATGACCTCAGTGTCTCTGCTGCTTTGAGGGTTTGCATATAAACAGAATAAGAAACAGGCTACTTTACATTAGAATGACCTGGAGATTTGTTTGCTTTTTACCTGCAGAGTATTCAGTTACTTTAGAAAAACTTCGCTCATCAGCTGCTGCGTATATGGGGTAGGGGTTCTTTCCATTCTCAGAAGCACCCCTCTGATCAGACAAGTGCCCCACGTCCAGCTGTGAAGAATGATTTTATAGTTTCAGACAAATACACTCTTGATTTTATACTATTATTTTAACATTTGCTATAAATGTGCCCTGACGCCTTGGTGCAAGCAGAGGTTAGGTGCCAGCACATTACTGTGTGCTGAGATGATTTATAGACAGACATGGAGTCTGCTCTTTGACATCTGGGTTCAGCCCACAGTGCAAAGCAAAACCCATGGGACCAGGTCATGGAGCTTGGATCAGCTGACTTGGGCTCATGGGGCTTGGGCAGTGGGGCTAAAAGATAGGCATGTATACATTCTCATTTGGACTAGAGGCCAAGATCTGAGATCCTCCCAGTTTCCTGAGTTTGAGCTTCAGTCTCCAAACCTAGTGACAATACCCACATTGCTATTTTTAGTCCAGAAAACTAAGTCTGAATGTAGACATATCTTTTTAGCCCAGGCATAGAATGCAGTGTGTGTATTCCAGCATGGGCTTGGATATGCCAGATACAGCAGGCTAGTCCTACAAAACCAGAGTTACAGGCAGTGTAGATATAGTATCTATGACCTTGAGGAAGGTCAAATAGGGCATTTTAAAGGTACTTAGGCACCCACTGTGATTTTCAAGAGCCGCTAGACTCTTAAATTCTATTGAAATCAATGGGTTTTGGTATCCACATGTTCATCCCATGAGGTAATACCTTTTAAAATCCAGCCCTCAGATGCAATCTGCCTCATTTTCCCCTCTGTAAACTTCACCATCTCTCAGAGATGTGAGGATAAATGCACTAAGAGATCGTGAAGTGATCAGATACTATGGTGATGGGGGACAGACAAGTTCCTTAGATCATTATAATGGGGAGGGGAAAAAAAACAACACCCACCTCATGTAACATTCCATAGACAACAGTGTAAGCCCAAAAGTCAGTCAGGGAGTAGTTGTCGTCATTAGCTGCCTCAACTAGCATTTTTATTGCCTCTGTGAGGTTCCAGGTGGATTTAACAATAGTATTACACATATGTTGCTCCAAGGCCTGTAATTTTTCTGCCCAGTCTCCATTTTTGTAGAGGGAGGACATACACCTATTGCAGAAACAAAAAACACATGACAAGCAGAATGGGAAATGGGCTTGATCCCTCAGCCATTTTACTCTCCTCACAGTCCTTAGTAGAATATTTTCACTCATTGCTCTACAATCACAACACATTTTTAACATCCAGTGCATGGCTGGCTGGCTGCTGTGGAAAGCCACTGTATAAGCACTGAGAAAATTAAAGTCTTCCTCTGAAACCCAAGGTCCGTATGAGGTTAAGAAAATTTGAATCTTTATTAGCAAAATGCTGGGGCCATGCCACATTTTGGACAGCTCTGAGTATATATAGGGCATTTGTAACATCCACAGATCTTCCCAGTCCATCGTGCCTCTGCAGCCCTTTCATTGACCTCTGTAGGGCTAATTGTACAGACAGTTTGGGAACTGCAAAATCATGAGGAGAGAAGATAGTTCTATGGTTAGGACATTTGCCTTTAACGCAGGAAATGTTGGCTGAGTTCCTTTCTCCCCAACAACCTGCACCCATGTCAGTTATTCTCCCTAAGCCCCTACTCCCTGAAGGAAAATGTAGATGCTGAGACTTCTCTGCCATCCAGGGTGTTGTGGAAATAAACACGGCATGATTAGATAACTGGTATTGGAGTCAGGTAAGTGCCTGTTTTATAGAGCAATCAATTGATTGATGCCTGTCCTAAATAACAATTAATCAATTAAAGCCTGTCTTCAACAGTTAATCAAATTAATCAGGCCAGTAAGCTGAAAGTCAGACACCCTAAGAAAAAAACCACGTCAGCATATCAAACTTAAGCCAGATAGAAGACTAAGGAAGCGGTTTTCTCTCACTTATTGAGGAAGTGGTCTTCTCTCACTTACTGAGGAAGCGCGGTTTTCTCTCAGATGCCCCTAAAAGGGGATCTTGACGGAAATGTCAAAGTGAGGTGTGACATTTAAGAAATGATATAAAAATGTAGCCCCCCAGCCTAAAGGGGTGACGCACACCTTCCAAAAACCTGACTGTGGGTGGACTTCGGAGCTCCCCAAAAACCTGCCTGTGGGTGATCTTCTGGCTGACTTAAAAAAAAATATCAGTAACCTGAACCAAAAAGACCCAGCTTTTGGGGAACAGGCACGGTTCTCACGGACTGGCTAAGAATATAGAGTAAATAAAGTAAAAACTAAGCAAACTGAACAGGAAAGAGATAGAAACAAAGTAGATAAAAACTAAACACAGTCAAATAGGGAACTAAATAGAAATAAACCTGGCCAGTATTAGCTTGACGCGGTCTTTTTACTAATCTTTTGCTTTTACCTTGGAGTTGTCATAGACTAATACTTCTGACTGTCATATACTTAAGCTTTTTTTCTTGTCTGTAATTCCTCACACTGTCAATAAAGAGGAAAATGACTGTTACTTGTCTTGTCCTTCCTTGCACTCACAATTATCCTCGTATAGAAAGCCCTTTCAGGGTCACACACAGAAGATCAGAAACCTCTGTTATCCAAATCAAGACTGCCCCCTGTCGACAAGGGTGACGATACCCTCTCTTTCCTGGGACCCAGAAATTCATAGGGTCTCCCCCCTCCGGCTCCTGGTTCAAACAAAAACCTGGGAAAGGGCAAGTAGGCGGGGTCTCCATAGGTGGGCGTGCAATAAGTACCTGAGATAATTACCTACGGTGTCAGTCTCCAGTTGAACTTCAACAAAAACTGAGTTTCTAACTCCACTAGGCTCCCATGTCAATTGCTACTCCCTGTGAGTAAAGCTATCAGTGTGTGTTTCCCTGTTAGATCAACTGGATGTTTTGAAGGACACCATCTCCCTCTGCATTGATGAGCTAATCCAGCACCCTATCCTACAATCATTGTTACCTTTTGTCCACACGGATGTCCCCCTCTTGTTTTACAAACTGTCACTTGTTCCTGTTTAATGACCCTCCGTTATGTCCCTTTCTCACTATTCCCACAGAGGAAACCATTCTACATACTGTGACCTTCCTTAATGACAATAACTGAAATAGCACCTAGACTGGAGAAGAAGGGACTACACCAGGGAGCAGGTACAGTTCTGGTATCCTGCTTCAAGCACTAATGCCAAAAAAAATCATAAGTCAGGCTACCGGAAACCCTGGAATTGGCTTAGAAACCATATAATTTGTTTTTAAGCCACGAGTTTGCATCTGCCTTGTTGCATTTGAGCCATTAGGTTTCACATATGAAAGCTTTTCTCCACAGCCACCATGGTCAGACACTTATGCTTAATTATATATTGAGAGCCGATGTCCTGGTTTATACAAGATTTAGGTCAACATATTGGTATTGCTCAAGGGTATGAAAAGCCACACCATGGAGCTACAGAACTAAGCTGACTTAAGGCTATGTATCAGCAGCACTATAGGGAAAAATTCTTGTCCTGGCTTAGCTACTGCCTTTCAAGGGCTTGAATTATCCTGTTGATGGGAAAATGCCTCCAGTTTACCAAAGTCCACTGTACCAAGCATCAGGTTAGCAAGCTTTGGCTCTGTTAACCAAGAGCTTGAGTGTGTACACTCATTTGTAACCCCAAATTTGGAATTTTTGAACTCAGTGTCCCAGGCTAGGGCTCCAGAGCCCACATTCCATTATGTTGGGATGACTTCAGGCACTAATCTCCCACCCTTTATAGCATCCTCTTGAATTATGGCTGCATTAGCCCTTTGTTTGTGGTGCACTCTGATAAAACATGACTGCCAAACTTGATTGTTGAGAAGATAAAGGTAGACATCCTCTGGAGCAGTGGTTCTCAACCTTTCTTCCATTGAGACACCCCTGAGTGACAAACTACAATCTGCCAGCATCAGTGGCAGTTGGGCTGGGAGTGATTGGGAGCCTGTGATGCTCTATAGGAGGCAGCATTCTGGTACTTGGGTCGGGGCAGAGTCAAACCAGCACAGACTGGTACCCTGGCTTGATGGAGCTGGCTTTATTTTTGCAAGTGGTGCCTCCCTGCCCTTGGCCCTGAATGTCTGGGTTGCAGCCCCTATGTCCCTTTACTCATCTGACCATGGCTGCTGCCTGTGTTGTGTAGCAGGAGTGGGTTGCTGATGGGAGCAGAGAGTGGGAGGAGCCCCAAGTTGACTGCAGACTGAGCTGGCAAATTTTGCATGACACACCTCCCGGCTCTTTTGCAACCTACCTTTCTGTCCTGACACAGTGGTTGAGAACTGCTGCTATGATTCATCTTTGGTAGACTACGAGAGCTTAAGTCCAGTTGGATTGCATGTACATTGCAAAGCAATGCATTTTGAACCCTGAGTCCTTACCTGATTCAGGCTCACACCCTGAACCTCCAGAGTCCTAGGATCATGAGTCTAAATACTGGGCTATTGTGATTTGTGTGCAGATGGAAGAAAGATTAGGCTTGAGCTTTTGCTTGAACACTGGGTTTACATTGTCATGTAGACACACTTGCACATCCTCACCTTCTCAGGAAACAGACAGCATTTTCCTATTGGTAATGCATACCCTTTGATTAATATTAACAAGGGAGATAATTTCCAATGGCTATCAGTTTTAGAGAGGAACATACACTCATTCATGCTGTTCTTGACATTCACCTACCAAGTTGAACCTGAGACCCCACACAGGTACATGATAGTGTCCAAGAGACCCTGCTTCTGTAGCTCTTCCAGGGTTCCTAGAAGGGCTATCATGGCCCGCAGACCTCCACCTGCTCCAAGGATGGCAATATTGGGAATATCATCCTGGGGAAGAGAAAGAGATGACAACATATCAATTGTGACATTCCCCACTGGCAATTTGGACTAGTATGCAGCTGTGTCTCCCCATTCCTCACTTCTGGGCCCCAATTTACAATGCTTTGCTGTGGGAACCGCTCACTCCTAAATCGGACCATGCCCAGCCTCCTGTGAGTAATAGGAGACTAACTTAGTAAAGTAGTATATCTGGCCATCTGCTCATGGGGGGAGGGGAGGAGAAGAAAACTGAAAACAAACAGACAAACAAAAATAGCAAACATGCCCAGTCACAGATGCAGTCCCGGGAACTGCTTTTTTACAGGATTCAGTGCTGTATACTGAACCCCACAAAGTTCATTTATATTTGTCCATGCATTTATTGAAGAAGTTGATATGAACCCATTCCACAACTCCAAGTGAGGGCACTGCAAACACTCAATCCACATGCACTGTTTTAGATAAAAGAAATAAATCAGTTTACTGATCACAATAAGATTTTAAGTGAATATGTCAGACTAATATAAATCAAGAGATTAATGGTGAGTCAATTAACTTAAAGGTGACTCTCATCCTAAACAAAGATTAGCATTTCCTTAATTTTCAGGATGTGATGCCATCTTACTACTCAGGCTGCCTGCAATGTCTCTAGCAATCAACCTCCCTTCCCCCATCATGAGCAGATTATCAGTCTTTGGTGTGTCTTAGGTGACTGAGTCCAGGGGAGGGACTGAGGCAGAGGTCCCTCTTTCTTTTAACACATTGCCTTGATACCCACTATGGTAAGGTGATCATCCATGTCCAGGAAGGGAATGATTTCTTTCACTTGAGCCAAAGCCCCCAAAGGTACTCAGGCCAGTCCATGATTGCTATATGTATGCCCTAGCAAGTTGTAGTCCCTGTCTTTGCTTTGTATTTAGCAACATCTATTCCTATGTGCAGGACACAAGTGGGGCCATGGCATAACAGTTTGACATGTGTATATGTGTATGATGTTGCTAGAAGCATGCTAAAATAAGAGTAATGGTCAGCGATGTTGCATGTTAGACAAACAAACAGGTCGCCCCAGAAGCAGATTGGGCTGAGTGTGACTCTTTATTGTCTTTTTGTTCCTCTCAATATCTCTAGTCTAACTTTTTAGTTTGAACTAAAATGTGCAGCTAATTTGAACTAAAAGTTTGAACTAAGAAACACACTTAGTTTGAACTAACTTGCTAGTTCAAAATTGTTTATTTCTAACTAGCATGTCTACATTGGGCTAGTTCAAACTAAATATGAAAATTAATTCAAGCTAAGCAGTTAGTCTGAACTAACCAGCTGAACAAACTAGTTTGAACTAAGTTTTGCTTAGTCCCACTAAAAAGTATTTTAGTTTGAACTAGTAGAGACAGGCTTCCAATTTGTTCGAATTAAGCCTCCTCAATTTCAACTAATTTGCTAGCATAGACATAGCCTAAGAAGGGGCTGCCTTACAACTCTTTTTATTTAAAAAGAAATGGAAACATGTA
>ML682118.1:2137367-2174332 GCA_007922195.1 Podocnemis expansa | reverse complement strand
TTTATCCCTGCAGTCCCGAGCAACGTCTTTATATGCCTCCTTAGTCACCTGTCCTAGCTTCCACTTCCTGTAAGCATCCTTTTTATGCTTCAGCTCAGTGTAGAGCTCTCTGTTAAGCCACAGTGGGCGCCTGCCACATTTGCTGTGCTTTCTCCTTATCGGAACTGTGAGTCAGCTCACAGTATTTTCCTTCTCCTGGATTCTGCGGCAAGAAAGAAGGTTCAGGGTAGAAATATGATAGGTAAGCTGTCTCTACATCCACCACTTGGCACTTGGGGTAAAGATAGACCAGAGGTCTGCAACCTTGTGGTTCCAGGCCCTCTCCTTCCCCCACCTGGGGAACCTTGCAGGTGGCCCACTCCTGGCTCCTCTCCTCACACCGCAGGGGACCCTATAGGAGGTCCTCTCCTGACTCTGGGTCCCCACTACAAGTGGCCCACATCAGACTCTGGGATCCCCCTGTCAATGAGGGAACCTGGAGGGGGTGCACAGGCTGGGCAGCATGGAAAGCCAGCTCCTGCATCTGCCCCCAGAAGCCTGGAGAGTCGTGTCTGTGAGCCCCTGGGGGCTGGCAGTGGGCAATCCCGGCAAGCTGGTTCCAGGACCCCTGCCAGAGGCATTGGGGGCCCCACAGTCTCTCCCCGGTGCCCTACCAGCAGCGGGGGAGGCAGGGCAGGGGAATCCCTGCCCTGGGGGCTATTTTCCCCTGCCTGGTTCACCAGGTGAAAGCCAGGAAAGGGATTGGTTGGCAACATGGCCCTGCCAGGGGGCCATGTTTTCACACGTCCCATGGCGCCCCTCTCCAGAATCGAAATAGCAAGTCCTGTATCGGGACTTGTTATTTCAATTTCGTGGTTTTCCTTAAGTCAATTTAAGTTAAATCAAATTTAGGATTTTATTTCGAATTAGCTTATTTTGAAATAACTTATTTCAAAATAAGCATCTAGGTGTGAACATAGCTTTGTAGTTTGTAGCATACTCCAGTGCTCACATCCCATTTCTTCCTCAAACAATTTACCTACAATCCTGGACCACAATAATTTATGGAATTTATAGAAAAGCTGATGATGGAGGGGGTCTACATAATGGCACCTGTTTTAAAAAGCAAAGTGCAGAATAACATGTAATATGATGGGGGGGAAAAAAAACCAACCAACCAACCAACCAAACAATTCACCTGCTAATGGCTGTGAATTTTCAGAGGTGGATGTCATGCTAGGCCTGAAAAGGCCAAACCATCTTGTAAAATACATGACCCAAATATAACTTTTAAAGACATATTATGGGAAAATACAATGGTAGAGTTACAAATAGGCTAGGGCTTTGATATGCATTTGCATAATTAGTGGTTTCTTCATGAAATTGACATATATCCTGCTAGAAGATAGCAAGGTAAATGAACCACTTCGCTATCTGTTATTATTCTTCTATTGGAAGGGGTCGAAAGGGAACATAACATCCAAATGGACCTTTGATGTACCAGTGTAAATTGTCTATATATAGCACTAATGAAGCTATTTACCTGTGGTGCCCAGAAGGTAAAGGTTTTACTTCAAAGGACAATATACCTCACTGTTCTCCACCTAAGAAATTACCAGGGAACTGTCAAAGCCCACATGAAGGAATGACCTGCAAATGCCTACCTTGCTACAACTACAGAAGGAAGTTGGGAACATAATCCCTTTATCTCACATCTGACCAAGCATCTCAGGGAAAGCGTGGGCTCCAGGACTGAGATCCCAGAGAGCAGCGGCCAGGAGGTCACCCTGCTAATTCTCATGGGAGAAACAGAACACGTTCTACACGTGGATTATTTAGTCTGTGTTCCTTAAAACAGATTTTTAACAACTGAAACTGTGAAACAAGGACTTAAACCCATCTAGGCATTGGATTCATGCCTAAGACCTTCAAACTCCAAATCCTTCAAGGACTTGCTTTCTATGGCCTTTAAGTCATTCGTATGTATGTGATTAATTTTGACCCGTTAACATCCCTCATTTTGTTTCTTTTCTTTTTTATATTAAACCTTTGGTTTTAGTTACTAAAGTATTGGCTGGCAGCATGATATTTTGGGTAAAATCCAAACTTGTACTGCTCTATGTATTGCAGCTGACACTTTGGAGTCAGGAGAAACCTTTCTAGGTAAAGAAGTTGGAGTTTTAAGCAACTTCTCTCTTTACTGGACCCAGTGGCTGTATTGAGGACCAGAGACGGATATGCAGTAAAGCAGGCTGAGTATATTTTATGGTGGCTTCTTAATATCCAGTGTGGGGGATCAGAAGCAGTATTTCTGACTGGTTGGGGAGTTTATCTCCAAGTAATCAGCCAGTGCTGGGAGAATCTGCTCTCCTTTTTGCAGCTTGCCCTGATCCTTGCATATTCAGGTGGTTATCCCAGGAGGCCCGTGTCACAGTGGGGAAAGGACCTGTAAAGTTATGTATTTGTATTCCCCCTATTGGTTCTCAAAAGTCACCTGATCTTTGCATTTAACACGATGGATTCCAAAGATATTTAAATTTAATTCAATGAAACTATTTTCAAAAATATTGCAGGAGATTTCCATATTTGTCATAGCATCCATTCATCCATCCTTCCTTCCTTCTGTATATAACTTCTTTCAGATTTTTGTGCACATGAAGACAGTCTTTTAATACTAACAATTTGAGGTATAGTCAGTTCCTAATCCCACTATTACTCTGGGGACAGTAGGTGTGTGGGCTTGTGGTACAGAAGGTATTTATTCAGGTGACGTCTTGTTTCAAAACAAGCCCTCCCTGTGTGAACATAGCCATTATCAACAAATCAGTTCTCCTGCAAGGAATGAAAGAGAAAATACAGTAATGACCCAGTTGGCCCCATCAGGTCCCATAGCCACTCTTTGGGCATGTTTACACTTCAGGGCTCGGATAAGTCAACTTAAAAAGGTCAACATTAGATCAATTTAAAGTTGACCTTGTTAAATCAATTTAGGGGTATGTCTACACTAGTAGACATACCCTGGGCCAGGCTTGGACCTCCCCCTGCCCTGCCCTGGGTCACAATTGGGCTCCAGGGCCCTGATCCAGCTTTGGGGGCTGGATTTGGCTCCTGCTGCTGCCAGCAAGCAGTATGGAGCCAGAGCTAGCCCCAAACCCCTTGCTGCAGGCAGTGAGGGATGGAAACCAACTCCTGCCACTGCCAGCAAGTGGCGCAGAGCCAGATACAGCCCCGAGTCACTTGCTGCAAGCAGCTTGGAGCCCAATCCAATCCCAAGCTGCTTGCCGCCACAGGCAGGTAGCTCAGAGCAAACCTCACCTTGGTGAGTTGGTGAGGAGCAGGACACCAGCAAGGTGAGGTTTGCTCTGAGCTGCCTGCCAGCGGTGCCAAGGGGCTCGGGGCCAGACTGGGATCCTAGCCCCTTGCTGCTGGTGGCAGAACCAGGCTCCCAGATGCCTGTTGCTTGCAACAAGGAGTTTGGGGCTGGATTGGGCTCCACACTGCTTGCCACCAGTGGCAGAAGTCAGCTCCCAGCCCCCAATGCCTGCAGCAAGAGGCCTTGCAGCCAGATTGGACTCCCAGCTTCTTGAAGATCAGGCCCCCAGAGCACGATCAGACCCAGGGTGGAGCAGGCAGCATGGTCTGAGCCTGGGCCCCAACCCTTCCTGCCCTGTAAAGCTGACTTAAAAGCTTATGTTGACTTTCAGGGCAGGTTTTATTAAGTCAACTTAAACAAGTTCTTATGTTGATTTAATAAATTCTAAATTTGGACATGGAGTTGCTTAGGTCAACTTAAGGCAGGTGAAGTCAACCTAAAGCTCCAGTGTAGACATACCCTTTGTGACTGACCAGAAATAGACACTTCAGCAGAAAGAGCGAGTGATCCCCTTTTGGACAATTATGGCTGTGTAAGTGACAATAATATCTGTCTATCAGCCAGTGCTTCCATAAAGTTTCCTACACAGCTGAGCACACACCATAACTCGGCACAAATAACAAAAAACTTCCTGAAATTTCACAAAAAGGTTTGCACTTTCCTTCTTGGAAAGGCTGTCTGGTGTTCATAATAGCTTGAGTTTACAAAGGAGCAGAGGCGAAGGAGACATTTAAGTTGTATTAAAACACAGTGGTTTGACTAAGCAGCGTCCTTTGAGAATTCAAATCAGATGAGAATTTTTTATGCTTTGCAGAAAATGGAAGTGTTAAATGACTTACATAAGGAGTCAGTTCAGATTCTAAAATGTAAAATGACAAAAAAAAATGCGTTTTCCCCTAAAAAGCCCTCTTGTAAGTGAAAATAGGCCTTTTGTACTTAGGAATAGCATTTTCCATTGAAAAAGCAAACAACCAAAGAGTCACTATTAAACAAACTGTAAATTTTCACAAAATCAGCCAGAAAGAAATTGTAAGACTTCTCTCTCTATTTTAATATGTTGGCAGAACTTAATGCTCTGACAGTGGTACTCATCTTTGAAATTGCAGAACAATAAGCTGATCTACAAATAATCTACTTTTTCCTTCTTTATTTCTTCTAAATATATATCCAAGTTAAAACCAAATATCAGAAGGGCAGACTTACTAAGGGTGCTGCACAAATGGCTGAGGATATGACAATCTGTTGAAAGAAGATACACATTACTGGTAAATAACCATATTTATTTAATATCTTTAACCTCCTATAATGGTCAATAAAGGTGAATTAGAAATGGACATCTATAACATATGGGTATGGTAGAGTTGTATTCTACAGAGAAGTTCTTGAACAGTGTTCCGAGTGAAGCAGTAGGGGCAGAAAACCTAGCTGGTGTCAAGACTAAGCTTGGTAAGTTTATGGAATGAATAATACAATGGGACAGCCTAATTTGGCAGTTTACTGATCTTTGACGACTAGTGGTAAATATGCCCAATGATGGGATGTTAGACAGGGTCTGAGTTTCTGCAGAGAATTCTTCCTGGACGTCTGGTTGGTGAGTCTTCCCACATACTCAGAGTTTAATTGATTGCCATTTTTAGAGTGAGGAAGGAATTTTCCCTCAGGGTACATTGCGCAGATCTTCCATGTTTTGCCTTTCTCTGCAGCATGGGACACAACTCACTTGCTGGTGGATTCTCTGTACCCTGAAGTCTTTAATCCATGATTCAAGCACTTCAGTAACTCACTCATAGGTTATGGGTCTATTACAGGAAAAAATGAGTGAGATTCTGTGGCCTGCATTGTGAAGGAGATCAGACGAGATCAGTGGTTTTCAAACACGATGTTGAGATCCAGTACTGGGTTGTGGAGTCCCCTGCTGACACCTCTGAAAGACTAGAATGCATTGCTGAAAAACATAACTGTCTGGTTGTGGGCATAAATGATCTTTTTTCAACTGGATCCCGAGGAAAAATGCTTGAAATGCACTGAACTAGATGATCATAATGGTCCCCTCTGACTTCAAGTTGGTATGCCTACCCTTAGAAGTTATTTCAAGATAAGGAGGCTTATTTCAAAATAACTTTCTCATGCCCATGCATGCATTTTGTTATTTTGATTTAAGTGTTTCTTTATTTCAAAATAACAAAGAGCTATTTTGAAATAATAAAACTTCCTTTTATTTTGAAATAGTGCTTAAATTTAAATTGTTATTTCAAAATCAGTCATTCTAAGCTGTGGAATAGGCTTATATTGAAATAGTGGCCTTATTCCTTTGCCTGCCGTCCCCTGTTTTGAATTAGAGAGCCTAGTGAAGACTCACTACTTCAAAACAATAACTCCTACCTTATTTTGAATTAGAGACTCTCCCCTGGATTCCTAATTCAAAATCATAAATTCAAAGTAGTGCTAATTCAAAATAATTACTTCAAATTAAAATCAAACTAGTTAATTCAAAATAACAATTTTGAATTAATTTGTAAATGTAGACACAGCATACGTGTCTATGGCTGTGTTCACACAGCTTCCTTATTTCGAAACAACAGAGGTTGTTTCGAAATAAGGTTTCAGCTGTTCACACGACGCACAGTTGTTTCAAAACAAGGGGAAGCCCTTGTTTCGAAACAACTGTGTTGTTTCAAAACAAGTTAAACCCCATTTGGGGTTGAAACAAACTTGTTTTGAAACCCTTGTTTCGAAACAAGGCATGTGAACATGTTGTTTCGGAACAAAGTGTTCCGAAACAACATTGGATCCTCAGCACCCTGGACAGGGAACCCTCAGGTCCTTGGCCAGGGTGCTGAGGGCTTTCCTTCAGCCCCAGAAGGGGGTTGCAGCCCCAGAAAGGGGGCTGCAGCCTCCAGCGGGGTGGCGGGGGGTGAACCCCTGCCAGGCGGCTCAGCCAGCAGCCCGGGCTGCTCCCCCGACCCGCTGGCGGTGTCGGGGGGGGGCAGCCCGGGTGCCGGCTGGGCTCGGCACCCCCAACCCGCTGACAGGGTTTGGAGGCAGCTGGGCGGCTGGCTCCAGTGCCCCGCAGCCGCTTACCCTCCCCCACCCACTGGGGGCTGCAGCCCCCTTTCTGGGGCTACAGCCCCCTTTCTGGGGCTGCAGGGTGAGTTGCTGCAGCGGCTCACCCCCAGGGGGCTGCAGCCCCCTGACACATGTACCGAAATAGCAAGTTCACAGTGTGAACTTGCTATTTCGATTCCTGTTTTCCCCCTTATTTCGAATTAACATTTTGTTAATTCACAATAAGTTGTTTCGAAATAAGGATTATTTCGATATACGGTTGTTTCGAAACAACCATATCGAAATAACCGGCTGTGTGAGAACACAGCCTATGAGATTCTAGGAGTAATTTCTTTTTAAGTTAATGATTAAAGACACTCATAGAAACTGGAAGAAACCATGAGAGGTAATCAAGTCCAGTCCCCTGCAATCATGGCAGAACCAAGTACCTTATGAAACCACCTCAATAGGTGTTTGTGTAATCTGCTCTTAAAAACTTACAATGTGGAAGATTCCACAATGTGCCTAGAAAACTTGTTCCAGTGGTTAATCATCCTGACACTTAGGATTTTTTTTCCTGATGTCTAACCTAAATGTCTTTGCTGTAAGTTAAGCCCTTTGCTTCTTGTCCTATTATCAACAGTTAAAGAGAACATTTTTTCTCCCCCCTCCTCATAACAACCTCTTGGTATGTGAAAACTGTTATCCTGTCCCTTCTCAGTCTCCTCTTTTCTAGACTAAACAAACCCAGCTCTTTCAATCTTCTGTCACAAGTGATCCAGACATTTAAACATTTGTCTTTCTCTTCTCTGGTCTTTCTCTAACTTGTCCACATTTTTCCTGAAATGAGGCACCCAGAACTGAACACAATACTCCAGTTGAGGCCTAATCAGGGCGAAGTAGAGTGGAATAATTACTTCCTATGTCTGCCTGACAATACTCCTGTTAATACATCCCAGAACGGTGTTTGCGCTTTTTGCAACAGCATTACACTATGGACTCATATTTAGCTTGTGACCCACTATGAGACTCAGATCCCTTTCCACCAGTACTCCCTCCTAGGCATTCATTGCTCATTTCATATAGCTGCAATAGACAGTTCTTTCCTAAGTGGAGTACTTTGCATTTGTTTTTATTGAATTTTATTCTGTTTATCTTAGACCATTTCACCAGTTTGTCCAAATAATTTTGAATTGTGATCACACCCTTCAAAGCAACTTGGTATCACTGGTAAACTTTATAAGTGTATTCTCTATGTCATCATCTAAATGAGTGATGAAAGTATTGAACAGAACTAGACCCAGAACCAAGCCCTGTTGTACTACACTCCTTATGTCTTTATATCATGACTGTGAACCATTGATAACTACTCTTTGGGAGTGGTTACCCAACTGATTTTTCACCCATCTTATAGTAGCTTCATCCAGGCTGTACTTCCCAATTTTGTTAACAAGAAGGTAATGCGAGACTGTATGAAAAACTTTACTAAATTTTGGATACACCACATCTACCACTTCCCCTCTATCCACAAGGTTTGTTGCCCCAATATGGAAAGCTGTCAGGTTGGTTTGAAAAAAATGGTTCTTGACACATCCATGCTGATTATAACTTAGCAACTTATTCACTTCTAGATGCTTGCTAATGTATTCCTTAATGATTTGCTCCATTACTTTTCCCAGTACAGAAATTAAGCTGACTGGTTTATAATTCTCTGGGCTGCCCTTATTTCCCTTTTTATAGAGGACCACTATATTTGCTCTTTTCCAGTTGTCTGGGACCTCTCTAGTCTTCCAAGGTTTTCCAAAGACAACAGCGAGTGGATCAGATATCGCCTCAGTCAGATCCTTGAGTATTCTAGGGTTCATATCATCAGGCCCTGGTGACTTGAAGACATCTAACTTGTCTAGGTAATTTTTAACTTGCTCATTCCCTATTTTAGCTTCTGATCCTATTCTGTTTTTACTGTCCTCCCCTACATCAGGAATCCAGTCACCACCAACCTTCTTGGTGAAGACCTAAAACAAAGAAATTATTTAGTTCCATTTCCACATTAGTAGTAAAGATCTACATAGCTTTCATCACCATACAAATTTGACAGCTGGTTTCCGGTCTGAGGCTTTTATATTAATTAAATATTAATTTGATATCAATTTGATATTAAGATGGGTAGCAATTTTTATATCAATTTGGTATCAATTTAATATTAAGATTGGCGGCCATTTTTAATATCAACTTGATATTAAGATAGTTGGCCATTTTTTATATCAATTTGATATCAGAATTGTTCAGAGTGTGTGTTTGGCCTTGTGTAGTGCTTCTGCTGGACACAAGAGTCAGGATTTGGCCCCTGGGGCAAGAGAGAGTGAGAGAGATGGTGGAAAGAGGAGTAAAGGTGGGGAGAGAGTCTGCAGAGGAGATGTTACCAGGTTGGTGGCTAGAAGGAAACTGAGAGCCATTCTGGGGGTGGCGCACCATAGGCTCAAACTCCTCCTCTTTGCTGAGCCAATCAGGAGTCGGGGGGCGGCACACCATAGGCTCAAACTCCTCCTCTTCACTGAGCCAATCAGGAGACAGCTAAAAAAAGACAGCCTTAAAAAAAAAACAGAGGCTAAGTTTGATGGAACTGTAAAGAGGATTTGGCTGAAATCAAGGAGTGTGCAAAAAGGTAATCCATAAGCTGCTAGAAAGAAGCAAAGGCTAGCTGTGGGGAAGAAAATGGAAAAGTCAAAAAAATAAGGTGTAGCTTGGTGCAGCTGCTAGAGCTGAAGCAGAAGCTAGAATAGAGGACTCTCTGGGGGGAGAGAGGAAAAAGGCAAAAAAGTGAGAAAAAAGTGAGAAAAAAGACAAAAAAATCTGTCCTGACTGTACATAGCAAAGTCCATCAAACAGAGGCTCCAGTGAGGAAAACATACCCTCTAAAAGAGACGGGGGGGGGCGAGAGGAAAAAGGCAAAAAAAGTGAGAGAAAAGACAAAAAAGCTGTCCTGATTGTACATAGCAAAGCCCATCAGCCAAAAATCAACCAGAGGCACCAGTGAGGAAAACATACCCTGTAAAAGAGCCTTGCTGGGGAAAGAGAAGAAAAGTGAAAAAAAAAAAAAAAAAAAAAAAGATGTACCTTGATGCAGCTGCTAGAGCCTAGAGAAGCAGAGGCTAGAAAAGAGGGCTTTCTGGGGGGAGAGAGGAAAAAGGCAAAAAAAGTAAGAAAAAAAGACAAAAAACCTGTTCTGATTGTACAAAGCAAAGTCTGCCAGACAAAAACCAAATAGAAGCTACAGACAAAAAGGCAAGCAACACATGGTAGGGACAGGCCAGCAAGGAGAGAAGAACCCCAGCTGCAAAGTTTTTTTAAAAAGGAAGGAAAACACCCCAAAATAGTTTTGATTGGGCTAGCTGTGGGGAAGAAAACAAAAAGGAAAAGTGAAAAAAATACGTTGTAGCTTGGTGCAGCTGTTAGAACCTAGGGGGCTTCTACTGCTAGGGATAAGCAAAGGCTAGCTGGGGAAAGGGAGGAAAATGGAAAAGTCAAATATATATATAGCATAGTGGTTAAGAGCGCCGTAGTGGTTAAGAGTGATGCCCTTCAATATGGGAAACCAGGATTCAAATCCCGGTGGGTACCTGTCTACCTTCCCAGTAGGGGTCCTTGGGCAAAAGACCTCCTACTGCCTCACTTGCCTACCTTGAATATGAGAGTGATATGAACTAGGAGAGTCATGCCAGCTTGGACGTCGCCCAGATTAACAAGGTCCGTGTCAGATGCTGGGGAACCAGGATGATCTGATGATAAGTGGGCTACTGGAACAAACCATGCATGGAGGAGACAAGAGAACATGGAATGCTACTACAAGAGTAGACCTAATGAGAGGGGATATATGAAACGTATGAGGGAACTATGGATGGACAAAAGACCTACATCCACACTAACTGAGAAATAGCTAGTTACCCAACGCTTCAACATAGTAAAGAGGCAGCTGCTCTCACAACTGCAGCTAGACCAACTCAACATTACCTCCTGGACTTAAGAAAAAGCCCCAGAAGAACAACTAGATGTGCAGCCAACACCTGCAGCTGGAACTTCACTGCCACCCTCTCCATTACAGAGCACAGCAGCTGATATGAGGCATAAGATCATGGATAAACTAGCTACAGTCAACACTCGAGACCGATTACCAAGGCTCGTTGGAGAAGTACCACCAGATAGTATGCTAGAAGATGCCAATAGAGCCCTATCAACAATTCCTACTACCACCATCACTGAAACCAATGAGCTGGTATACGCTACAGCCTCTGTAATCCTGGAGATGCTTGGCTACACAATCAAGAAGAACAGCAGTACATACCCCCCCACCCCTGGAAAATGAGGGTGGAGGATAAGATCAAGGCAACCCAGAGAGAAGTTAGCTGGCTGGTGGAACTACAGAAGGGTGTAGAGATTAAGGATAAGACTCGGCTACTGAAAAAATACAAGGGCCTGACTCCATTTGAAGCCCAAGAGACTGCTAAGCAAAGGCTCACAGCACTGGCTACCAGGCTAAGGAGATACACTAGGGAAGCAGAGGCCAAAAAGATAAACGCCCTGTTCTCCAAAGAACCATCCAAGGTGTACTCCATCCTGCAGTGCAACAACACAATAACAGCAGAACCACCAACAGCAGAAACTGAACAGTACTGAAAGAACATCTGGGAGAAAGAGAAGACATAACGCCAGTGCAAAGTGGCTTCAGGACCTGAGAAGAGACCACAGCAATCTCCCGGAACAGGAACCAGTCACCATCACAGTAGCAGACATCCAACAGCGGGTCAAGAACATGAAGAGCTGGACAGCACCTGGACCGGACATGATCCACACCTACTGGCTAAAGAAACTAACAGCAGTGCATGAACGCCTAGCGGCAGAGATGAACCAACTGCTAGCAGCAGGCTCCCACCCAGACTGGCTAACACAAGGAAGGACAGTGCTGATCATGAAAGACCCCCACAAGGGAACAGCACCATCCAACTACCGGCCAATAACCTGCCTCCCCACAACATGGAAAGTCCTATCAGGCATCATAGACGCCAAGCTACAGGAGCACATGGGCCAGTACATGAGCACAGCTCAGAAGGGCATTGGGAACAACATCAGAGGCTCAAAACACCAGTTGCTCATAGACAGAGCAGTCACCCAAGACTCAAGGTCTAGACAGACCAATCTGAGCACAGCCTGGATTGATTACAGGAAAGCCTACGACTCAATGCCGCACACATGGATCTGTGAATGTCTGGTGCTATACAAAGTCAACAGGACACTAAGGACCTTCCTCAAGAGCTCAATGGGACTGTGGAAGACAACACTGGAAGTCAACTCAAGACAGCTTGCACAAGTGGCCATCAAGTGTGGCATATACCAAGGTGATGCGCTGTCCCCGCTGCTGTTCTGCATTGGCTTGAACCCCCTCAGCCAGATAATCTCAAGGACTGGATATGGATACAAGTTCAAGACTGGAACTACCATCAGCCACTTCCTCTACATGGATGACATCAAGCTGTATGCTAAAGAATGAACGAGACCTCGACTCGCTAATCCACCTAACACGGATCTAAGGTGAGGATATTGGGATGTCATTCGGACTGGAGAAGTGTGGCCGGATGGTAGTAAAGAGAGGGAAGGTAGTCAAGACTGATGCGGTGGAACTACCAGCAGGCTACATAGCAGACACACAGACCAGCTACAAGTACCCTTGGTATCCCACAGTCACATGGGAACCACGATGAGGAGGCAAGGAAGACAGCAACATCCAAGTACCACCAAAGGATAAGACAGGTCCTGAAGAGCCAGCTCAATGGGAAGAACAAGATCCACGCCATCAACAGGTACGCCCTGCCAGTCATCAGATACCCTGCCGGTATAGTGAGCTGGCCAAAGGAGGACATGGAGGCTGCTGATGTGAAGACTCGGAAGCTCCCCACAATGTACGGAGGTTTCCACCCCAAATCCAACACCCAGAGACTGTACGCCAGCCGGAAAGAAGGTGGTCGGGGTTTGGTGAGTGTCCAAGCCACTGTCCTGGATGAAACCCAGAGCATCTAGGAGTACATCAGTAAGATGGCACCCAAAGATGAGCTGCTGAGAGAATGCCTGAGTTAGCAGCAGACATGGAAGGAAGATGAAGCTGAAGAAATGCCATGGCAAGACAAGACCCTGCATGGAATGTACCATCGACAGATAGCTGAGGTGGCTGACATTGGGAAATCCTACCAGTGGCTGGAAAGGGCTGGACTAAAAGACAGCTCTGAGGCACAGATCATAGCAGCACAAGAACAGGCACTGAGCACCAGATCCATTGAAGCACAGATCTACCACACTAGACAGGACCCAAGGTACAGACTGTGCAGAGAGGCCTCAGAGACAGTCCAACACATAGTGGCAGGATGTAAGATGCAGGCAGGAACAGCATACACTGAACGGCACAACCAAGTAGCTGGCATTGTGTACAGGAACATCTGCAGAGTGTATGGGCTAGACCCTCCCAAGACCAGATGGGAGATCCCACAGAAGGTCGTGGAGAATAACAGGGCTAAGATTCTGTGGGACTTCCAGATGCAGATGGACAGGCAGGTACTGGCCAATCAACCAGACATTGTGGTAATAGACAAGGACCAGAAGACAGCGGTGGTGATAGATGTAGCAGTACCAAGTGATAGAACATCAGGAAGAAGGAATATGAGAAGCTGGAGAAGTACCAGGGCCTGAAAGAGGACCTAGAGAGATGTGGAAAGTGAAGGCCAAAGTGGTCCCAGTGGTGGTAGGAGCACTCGGGGCTGTGACTCCTAAGCTGGGAGAGTGGCTCCAACAGATCCCAGGAACAACATCAGAGCTCTCTGTCCAGAAGACTGCAGTGCTAGGAACAGCTAAGATACTGCACGGAACCCTCAAACTCCCAGGCCTCTGGTAGAGGACCTGTAATAATCTGGGTCAGAATTTATTGTATTTAAAATTAAATCCTTAGCAAGAATGCCATCATTAATCTTGGATTCTCCCTTACCTGGACTTTACTATCTACCACTCTCCCTCACTTTACATTTTTATTCTGCTTGTTCTTCACTGTAGTTACTCTGCATATATACAGCTTTAATGGACAGAAATCTGTATATGCACCAATTTCCTGAAGAGAACAGCTCCTAAAATGGAAAAAAACAAATTCTGTGTGGTCGTGGGAAGAGGGGGAAATGAACTTTTGGAATCATTTTAATTTTGCAGGGTTTAGTTTAGAAAGAAATGATTGTCAGTTTCTCATTGGGATTTATTATCAAAACATTTGATTTTCCATATTTCATAATTATTATTATTTCAAAATGTTCCCGTTTTGTTTGGTTTTCATTTTTCTTTCTTTCCCCACTCCTTAATTTATCTCTTTTCCTTTCCATCTCCCTTTTGTGTCAGAAGAAGTGGCGGAATAAGGACAAAATGACAAAAAAAGGAAATACTTCCTCGAAAAAAATCTCCAAAACAGCCCCAGACAAATCCATTCACCCAAAATCAAGAACAACTCACCTCCCCCCAAAAAGTTTATTTTTTCCCCATTTCCTAACGGTATTTATTTTAACAACTTCTATCTATGGAAATTTTTCCATTTTGAATAACTTGTTTTGAATGAAGTATTTTGGATGCAAAAATAATGTACAAAAAGTTTCAATCAGCTCTGCTGAATATTTTCTCTCCTTGTGCCTATGCAAGCACCAAGGAAAAATGGAAGTTAACTTATGCATTGATTCCAAAGGGCAACCATGTTAGTCTAGTCCAGCAAAGAAAAGCAAGGAGTCCTGGGGCACTTTAAGACTAATAGAATTATTAATCACATGAGCTTTGATGGGAGAAAATCCCACTTTGTCAGAAGCTTTGCAGATCATGAGATAAATAAATCTATTAGTCTTAAAGTGCCCCAGGACTACTTGGTTTTTTTTTTTTCTATGCACTGGTATAACTCAATTTATGCCACATGTGGATTAGGCCAGAGGATCTACTGAAAAACTTACCCAAAGAATACAAAAATCCCAGCCATCAGTATCACCAGCTGATGATGTGCGTTTTCAGTTCCCATGATTTTGGGGCTGAAGTAAGAAAGATGAAGTGCAGAAGAATAATGTAATGCAAATGCAAAAACAGAAAAGAAGAGATTTTTTTTTTGTTTAATAATAATGTTCTCCACAATCTTACCCAGGCCAGATACCCTGGCAGAATTTAAACCTTCATATTTGAATCATGTCACACAGCCACAGGTGCTGTTTCTTCCTTTCCCAGGGTTCTTTTAGACAATGTAACTGCAACAGCTAAGGACCGTAAATCAGTCTGGGAATTGTCTTCCTTCTGTGCAACTTCTCTGTAAAAAACACCTTGGCAAGCACACAACAGACCAAGCTCTGCCTGCAAACCAGTAAAGAGAGAACGATTCTTTCTTCTTCGAGTGTTGCTTAGACACGGTCATTATTAGGTGTCTATGTGCCACGGGCTGGCCGCCACCACCTCCTGGCCATATATATGGCCCCAGCCCTGCTCCTCCCCAGTTCCTTTTTTTCCACCCTCAGCGATGGTTACGGAACAGCCTGTTCTTGCTTTACACAAGGGCCTGTCTCTTTGTTCTGCTTCACACGTATTTTCATGGAAGATCTGTTTGTGTACTTCACCAGCACCCCTACCGCATCCTTCCAGGAGAAACGTGAAGCCAAGGAACAACCCCCACGGAAGGTTTCTTAATGCCTGTGTGAGCTTCACCAGCTGGACTATGCCCTATTTGCAGGTCTTTTAAACAAAGGTCTCACGAAGACAGGGAATGAAGGCTGCATAACAAACCCAGGAACAGGCCCTGCAGCTGACGTGGGGTACGTCTGCCGCACCCAAGGATTCACTGGCTCCGCTTGCTGGACTGGCACTGGAGCCCTTTCAGCACTGCTCTCCAGCTATTAATAACAGCTGTGACCAGCCTCTAACTCAGCACCATGTGCTCATTTGGCACTGAAGCCCTCTCGGCGCCACTCTCCAGCTATGCATGAAAGCTGTGATCAGCCTCTAACCCAGTACCATGTGTTCAGTCAGCACTGGAGCCCTCTCAGCGCCACCCTCTGGCTACAAATAAAAGCTGTGATCAGCCTCTAACTCGGCACTGTGAGTTTGTTTGGCACTGGAGCCCTGTCAGCACCACTCTATGGCTATGAATAAAAGCCGTGATCGGCCCCTAACTCGGCGCCATGTGCTTGGTTGGCACCGGAGCCCTCTCAGTGCCGCTCTCCGGCTATGAATAAAAGCCGCGGTCAGCTACTCCATCAAAGGCTTATTTACCTGCTCATCTACTAATGTGGTCTATGCCATCATGTGCAAGAAATGCCCCAACACCTTATATATTGGACAAACAGGACGATCGCTGCGTAAAAGGATGAATGAACACAGAGCTGATATCAGAAATCACAGAACAAAGAAACCAGTTGCTGAGCACTTCTATCTTTCTAATCACTCGATGAATGATTTGTTAATGACTGTCATCAGGGATGTGGCTGGGACGTGAAGTCTTCAAAGAGAAATAGCTGAACTTGAATTAATATGCAAGCTAAATTCTGTGAAAGCAGGACTTAATTGAGACTATGGGTTCTTTTCCCATTACAAAAGGTAATTTGACTTCAGGCTTCCAGTGGTTTGAACCTAACAACTGCTCTGATTTGCTGTTACTGTATGACCTGATCCTATGTTTTACACCCCCTTGATTTATTTTCATTCCTTTCTGTAAGTTCACCCATCTTTGAAGCATCTGAGGAAGTGGGATTTTCTCCCACGATAGCTCATGCAAAAAAAAATTCTGTTAGTCTCAAAGTGCCACACGACTCCTTGTTGTTTTTTTGCTGGCCTTTATCTCGGCACCATGTGCTTGGTCAGCACTGGAGACTTTTTTCATTGCTGCTCTCTGGCTATGATTAAAAGCCACAATTGGCCTCTAACATGGCACCCCATGCTGGATTGGCACGGGATCCCTCGGCTCTGCTCTCCAGCTGCAAATAAAGAGCCGTGATCGGCATTATACTCAGCAAAGAAAGGGCTGGAACATCTGAGCTCTGTGCTTTGGCAGCAGCTCCACTTGCCAGTCGACACCAAGGCCCTCTCGACGCTGCTCCCCAGCAGAGCTCAGGGAAGTGTGCTCAGGGCCAACTCCAGCACCAAAGTGCCAGTGCCGTGTCTGCCCCCCCCCCCGGGGTGAGCGCCTGGAGCTTATCACAGTGCCACCCACATGAGAGGCCTTTGAAGTGACAGAGGCCCTTCGGCTCCTGAACTTGCCACAGGCCGCCAAAGCAATTGGTAAGTTTGTCTTTCTCTCTTCCACTTTGTCCAGCACCAGAGGGAGCCACTCACTACTTGGGCCTGCACCACTGTGAAACTGCAGGCTTCAACCCCTACAGTGCCGACACTCTTGCCTCGGCACTGCAAGAGATCCGAGAGTGTATTCCTCAGGCCTGGCATCCTACTGAAGGGTCTGCCACACCGGGTTCTTCATGGCACTGCACTCAAAATCGGTTACCTCCTACTGAGGCCCCGGAAGGGGAATCCCTATTCATTGCCATGGCCCCGGTGAGGGCACCCCAGTACCAGGGTTGTCCCTTCTCCCGACCACAGCCAGGAACAGGGATGAGGGTCTTACAGAGAAGACCCTACCACACTTGAACACCTTCACCAGGCCACCGCCTACCTGGGTCCACGTCACACCCCTCAAGAGAGACCAGGGCCCCCTATTCAACTGAGGTTCAAAACCTATTCAGTCACCATCATGATTCTCTCCCTTTGTACTTGTGTCCTTGACATTGCTGGGACACGCTGGCCTGAGCTGCCCTGATTCGTCCTGGGTCCTCTAGGAGTCCGGGAAGGTTTGATCTCATGGGCGAAAAATAAAAAAAAAGGACCTATTCTGTTTTCAGCTTTTCAGCTGAGGGGTCCTAGCCATCAGGCCTTGGTTAAAAGATTCCTGAGACCTGTAGGATGTTATGAAGAATTTCATCAGCTTCCTCTCACAAGAACACTTGGAGGTTTTGAATACCTTCATCAAGGGAGGTGCCTTGGCCTCTCACCATGCCTTTATAGTGGCATTCAATGCCTCGAACGTGGCCAGCCACGGCATTCCTATGGCTGTGGTTACACACCGAGCAGCCTGGCTTCAGGATTTTGACCTCTCCCAGGACTTACAGTAGGCCATATTAGACTTCCCTTTAGAGGGACAGTCTCTCTCTTTACTTGCCCACTGACTCCCTGATCCATGGTGGCTGTGTCCATAGGTCAGCCCTCAGAGCCCTGGGTATGCTTACTCCCAGGTGCCTCAACGTTCCCAGTCTACCACAACCCCTTGAATGTATGGGCGAGGGGTCCTTGTTGTATCCCTCCCCCCACACACACAACCAAAATGGCTATCTTTTAGGAGCCTTTGGACCGTAGGGTGATGGTCCCCTTTCCTCATTGTAGGTGATCAACTCCAACAGGGTTGCTTCTCCCTCCATCAAACCCTTGAATGTCAGAGTGGGACCCTAAACGCTTTTGCTAAATGCCCCCTCACAATCAGCCTCGGGACACCTCTTCCTCTTCTCCGGTAATAATGTGCTTCTCTCTTCCCTTCCCATACCTTTTGGGTCAAGTAAGGGCCTGGCCACCAGAAAATTTTCCTCACTTGCACTTTGTTCGAGTCACATACACCCTTGGAGCCTTGGTGGGAATCCAGAGGTCATAGTAGTGTGTGAAGTGGGCACATAATGCCCTGCAAAAAAGAAAAAAAAACACTATAGCCCTCTGGGACAAGGGCAGGATGCCTAAACCTGTGCCAACTCCTTCCCAGTCGGGCACACTGAAAAAGGGTATGCTCCTGAGTCGCTATCCCGAGAGCACTCCTTATCCGTGTCAGCCTGCAATGGATCGGGGGAAACTATTGTGGTATGATGCCCCCCTGCCCCCTAGGTGATGCATAAGAGGGCAAGCTCATACCCCTTTGTCTTCTATCTTCTCCTGCCTCGCCTCCACAGGCAGTGCCCCCTTTAATATCGGGGCCATGCTCTTCAGACTCAGATTGGGCTTTTGCCTGAGGGATCCTTGAGTCTCACTGTTGGGGTTTTGGCTTTTTCAGATCCTACCTCTCCTCCCCACAGACCTTCACCGCTCTACATTGGTCCTTCTGTCCATGGGCAGACCTCAGTTTAGCCCTCGACTGGAACCTCCTCTGCTCTGGTGCCTCCCTCTAACCAACCAAGGGTCGCTTTCCCCTGAAAACCCTAGACAGCTGTCTAGGAGCTGCCTTGATCTTTTTAATGACCCCTCTCCTCCCTAGATTTGCAACAAAGGGAGATAATAGGGAGTATAACTCCTAACCACCATCGGTATTCATACACCCGAGTGAGCCATTTGAGGACCTGTGGTCTTCAGCTCAGGGTAGTTCCCCTGCAGAACTCTGGCCCAGGGAAACTTACAGACCCTGATAGTCTGGAGAGCCTGATGCTTTATGGGTGACAATTTCATAACATCCCCTCTTGATCCTCTGTGTTCCTTAGCAGAGACAGCGGTTCTTCCTTGTTTTTCCCTAAGTTGGGGTTGCCTTATGCTTTCCTCCACTTCCTGGGATCTTTCCTTCTCCCCTCCTCCCACCTGGGACCTGCCCAAACCTTAACCCTTCCAATACATGTGGTGGCACACCAATAACACTCCTTGCCCTCAGAACAGGCATTATAGACCACATCCAACTTGTGTCTTGCCTAAGGTGTCGTCTTCTCTCCTGCTTGGGATCTATGCAAGATTCTTTATAGTTGGCCATTGTAGCTGGGACCCAACATTTCCACCCCTGCTAGAGATGAGTCATCCAGCTATGTTATGAAGGTTTACTGCCTCTCCATAGAAGTGAGAGGTGAGAATATCTTCCGAGCCACCTGTCCCCCTCCAAGCACCCTGATTCTGGAGTTTGGAGGCACGACTCTTGAGGTGGACCTGATCCGTCTACAGAGACGGCCGGATACCCCTTCCCTTGATTCAGCACACCTCTCTCTACGCAAGTCCATGTACCGGGAGCATAGAGTACAGGGGCAGGGGACAGAAATGCGCACCCAGCTCTGAAGTTGCGTAAGCCCCCCCCCCCAAATCCTGTAATGGTTTCACACCACCCCTGCCTCAGGTCATTTCCCCTTTTTGGTCGAGGACAACCCAACGTGGGGAATTCAATCACTTTTCTCCTAGTTTCTCTCCTGATACTAGGATGGGTGTATCTAAGGGTTCCCCTTTTTACTACTATAACCTGCTCAAGGGCTACGCTAAAAAAGGACCCTTCTGAGATGTCCACTTCTCTCTTTATGACGATCTCCCTGAAAGAGAGTCTCTGACACTTTGGGGCCCCAGAGATGGGTCTGCTAAGCATCTAGGCCTTATTCCGGGGCCCCCCTTCGAGGCCCTCCATTCCCATGCATCAGCAGATGGAGTGACAGGGGTCCCCACTCACTCCTTCCTCGTTATCCTTCTTCCTGTGTTAGCTTCCATATGGAGCTGGGACACCCCAGTTTAGGGCACCCTTTATCAATCCTACCCATAGCATCTCCTGCTGGTACGCCAATGGGGAAAGGCATCTTGCCTATCCCCCATTTGGTCAAGGGCTGATGTGATCCCCGCCCCAGTCTTGGTTAGTAACTTAACCCAATTGACCTTCCCTTTTTGGGGTTCAGGTGGCAAGGACAGCAATTATCTCACGCTTGCTCTTCCCCTGAAGCTGTGGGAGTCTGTTGCTCTGGATTATGACTGCCTTTCTCAGGAGTCAGTTCTTCTAGGAAGAGGCAACCCTCCTACACTAGATGGTCTTGCTGGTGACAAGGATGTTCTTTGCTATTATGATATAGCAAATTCTCCAACAATGAACTGGGGACTGCTCTTTTTGGAGTTGTAGTCTCTTGACAGAGTGGCAAATGACCACTCGGCACTCTCTTGCACGCCTTCTTTTGAAGATCTTGCACCTGGTGGCATGCCCGTAGGCATTCTCCTGGTGGCCCACTGCTTCTTCACCCAATTTTGGGTGCTGTGCCATTTGTGGGTAGCCGTGCTGATGGTGGATAAGGTTCTAAGTCTGCCCACCTTCCACAGTGCGGCTAACAGTCACCTAATACTGAATGTATCCAGCATTCAAAGAAGAACAGTGGGTTACTTACCAGTAACCGTCCTTCTTTGAGATGGGCTGCTTAGATTCATTCAGACCCCTCCTGCCATCCCCGCTACTCGGAGTTAGCGATTAATAGGAACCAGGGAGGACCAGGGCTGGGGCCATATATATGGCCAGGGGACGGTTGCTGCCAGCCCTGTCCTGCCAGGCTAAGGCTAAAAGAAGTTCCAGCTAACCATGTGCTGTGGCATGTAGACACCTAATACTGAATGGAACTGGCAGGGGAAGGGAGGAGCAGAGATAAAATAACCTGAAAAGGGCTCAGTTAAAATCCAGCCTGAGCCAGTAATTTTCATGCAGAGCTCCCAGCTTCTGCCATTCCTGTTGCCTCTAGATCAGCAGACCCTGCACCGATAGGGTTACTACCTGCAACAATAAAAAGAAGGAAAAACTAAACAAAACAGGGCATTTGGGACAATCGGATGCCATAAAACTGGACAGTTGGCACTGTACACCCCAGGACAGGTCTTGTCTTAGACAAGCAAGCATCCTGGAAAAACCTGGACAGGTACCAACCAAAGCCCCTTCCGGCTTGACACACACCCCTGCCCTTCATTATTTAACTTAGCACAAAGTGAAACTGGAGCTACAAGCCACTGGTTTGCTGTCCCCACCCCTTCCACCTGGCTCCAGGCCTGTCTGAATCAGCTGCCCTGGTCTGGTGGTGGAGAGGGAGGGCAGAATTTGTGAAAGAGCTAAACCTTCCCCAAACAGGTGAGAGCACAGGAATGGGACAGAGGGGCAGCAGTGGGGACAGTCTGCAGGCACTCCAGTTCAGGAGATGGGCAGGAGTGATGGAGGCAGCAGGTCAGGGAAGGGAAATTCTGGAAGAGGGAAGGGCTACAAGTGACAGCTGCTAGAAGTGGGGTGCATCACAAAGTGTGGGGAGCAGGGGTTTAGTAAGTCTCCGCCCCAGGGCTATGGTGTTAAAGGCCCTGAATAGCCCAAAGCCCAGGTCCTGCAGGCCCTGATAGCTGGGTCAAGGGAACGTGGCTAAGCAAGTTATTTTACTTGCAACCCCCTTCCCACACACGTACACACACACACAGAAATTCTCAGACCTTCCAGCAGGGGGTCACTCAAACACACACAGGGTATGTTCACACAGCATTCTTATTTTGAAATAACGAGGTTGTTTCGAAATAAGAAACGCCATGGCCACATGACGCACGGCCATTTCGAAACAAGCAAACCACTTGCTTCAAAATGGTGGCCGTTCTTTCAAAATGACTTAAACCTGCTTTTGTTTCGAAACAGTGTTGTTTCGAAACGACTCGTTTTGAAACAATGCCAGCAGGACATGCTGTTTCGAAACAATGGCTGTTTTGAAACAACATTTGACCCTTCCTCCCAGGGTGCTAAGCATCCTGGGAGGAAGGGCTGCCCCCTCAGCACCCTGGCCAGGGAACACTCAGCACCCTAGCCAGGGTGCTGAGGGGTGTCCCCTGGCCAGCAGAGGGGGACTGCAGGCACCTGCGGGGTGAAGTGTAGCCACACGCCTCACTCTGCGGGTGTCTGCAGAGGGGGACCGCAGGCACCGGCGGAGAGCAGCACAGCCGGGCGCTGCACCCCACTGCCCGGGCTGCCCCCAAAGCCCACCGTGGGGTCGGGGGCACCCAGCTCAGCCCGCCGCTGCAGGGGCCAAGGTGAGCACGGCCCCGGGATTCCCCTGTGGAGCCCCGGAGCGGGGGGCGTGCAGCGCCCGGCTGCGCTGCTCTCCGCCGGTGCCTGCAGTCCTCCTCTGCAGACACCTGTGGGAGGAGGTGCCCAGCTGCACTTCACTCCGCAGCTGCCTGCAGCCCCCTGCAGACACCCACGGGGTGAGGCGCGTGGCTGCATTTCACCCCACGGGTGCCTGCAGTCCCCTCCCCAAGTGAAATAGCATGTCCACACTGTGGACATGCTATTTCGCTCCCTTATTTTTCATCTTTTGAAATAAGGTGTTTCGAAATAACCCTTTATTTCAAAACAGCTTGTTTTGAAAAGTCTTGTTTCTAAACAAGCCCTCTGTGTGTGAACATAGCCACAGAGACAGTGATCCTCCCTCCTCCTCAGCGCCACTGGGGAATATCACACACACACAGTCTTCCTTTCTGCAAGGAGGAGATAGCATGCATAGGGACGTGCTGAGCTGTCTCTAATCCCCCCGGCAGGAACACATAAACACACACCCTTGATTCATCCTTATTTGTTATAGTAGCCATGAAAATTTTCAGTCCTGTCAAAATGAAATGCTTTGTGGTGTTGTGCAGTATTTCATTTGGATCATCAGGCTTTTGTCCCCAAATGGCTGGAAGACGTTGTGTTGCACTTTCACCTGTCATGTGAGGACACCAGTTCAAATCCCTTTTACAGCTTATGCCAAGGGAAGATTTGAATGCAGGTCTTTGATGTCGCAGATCAGCACCTAACTGGAACAACAAGAAATCACTTCATAGGCATGTTGAATTCTATCTACCTGAGACCATGTCTACACTACAAAATTAAATTGTACTAACTTAACTTTGGCAAACCCCTGCTGCAATAATTGCGTGGCTGGTGCATGTCTACGCTTTGTGTCACTGTTGTGTGTCTTCTTCAGAAATGATTGTACATATTGTACTGTCACTGTGAGTAACTTTAGGATGGCGCATTAAATCCATTAACAGGAGAGGGAACAACATATCTACTAACATTGCACCCACTTATCATCACTGTTCCCTCTAAGCTGTGTGCGTGTGCGCACACGCACAGTTCGTGAAACCTGCGCACACAACAAAATAAAAAGCGCACAAAAAAATCAATAGTGCTAATATTGGTGCTCACAAAGAAATGTTTTTGTGCACACAAAGAAATTGTTTGCGCACACAGTCTATGAGTAATTAGAGGGAACATTGCTTATCATCCATTTTGACTCTATGCCCCTCATGAAGGTGGAGTTATTTAATCGGCTAAAAGGGCCAGTTACATTAGGAAGAACCAGTTTAGGCACAGGCACTTCCATATTTATGTTGCTGCTTTGAGGTAATCCACCTCAGTTGTTTAGATCAGGGCAAAGCATTAAGAGCTATTTCAAATAATTTTTAAAGGTGTCTTTTTTTTTTTTTTTTACATATAGAGAGAGAGTCTGGGGGAAATGTGCATCACAATGTCAACCTCCATGTATTAGGAAAGAATGTTAATTTACTCTCTTTTTCACAGTCCAGACAGCTCTTAAAGGGACGTCGGTTTTAGCTAAAATGAGCTTGGCCTAACTTTCAAACTAGGTATAAATGTTGATTTTTCACTGTTAAGCCCTTCACATCATCAGTCCATCAAGTGTGATGATCTAGATCAGATGGTGGCCAGAAGACAGAATAGAATCTTGGTAATGGACAATTATGGATTAATGAACCAAAGATGGAAGCATTTTTTCTAATAATTCCTTGTTGCTAACACTTATTTCTGCCCCAAAATATAAGAATTTATTTCCCTTATAAACTTCTGTCCTAGCTGTTATAATGGTGCAAAATATTCCTCTTATTAAAATAATTCTCTGGGACTTTTTTTTTCCAACCCTGCTAAATTCTTGTCCACACCAGTGAATTTTACGGGTAAACAGTATTGCATATAAATAGATGCAAAACATGGCCAATATCGTACATATTAAAGGGGGGAAATTTGAAATCTGATATTTTCCCGAGTCATATATCTTTAAAAAGAAAAATCTCACCTCATTTCCTTATGCTGCAATTTATTAATTAAATAGTAGTATTATTTTTTAACTTTTGTTATAGCAATTTTGCCATTGTGCTAGACATTGCACAAACAAACAAATAATTTGTGACCTGAGGAGGTTGAAATCTAAACAGACAATAAAGTTAAAGAATGGTAAGGGAAACAAAGAGAAAGAAATGCAAAGTAAATTACAATCTTTGTTTTATTTCCTTTTGCCTAGATACACCATGATGAACAGAGAACAGGGAAAGTAAGTATCCATCACAGAATTTATCTTCCTTGGATTTACAAGTGTCCCAGGATAAAGACCCTCTCTTCTAGCTCTTTCTGGGAATCAGCCTTGTGAACATGGGCAAGAGCATTGTTAAAGTAATTGTTGCCAATCAGTGCCTTAATAGAATAGAATAGAATAGAATAGAATATTAGGGCATGATGTCATTTAGTCCAACCCCCAAATACCCTTTGCCACTACAAACATGGCCCTCTAACACTCCCCTAAAATCCTTCTCCATCTCCTCCCCCCCTTCCCTCCTGTCAGTGTCTTTGGGACAATGAAATAGAGACTCAGGCTGGTGTAGAGAGGGGGTGAGAGACAGCAGGCCTCTAGCCTGACTCTCTCTCTCCCACACCTCTCCACCTATGTACCTTCTGTATCCAGCAACAGCTGGGCTAAATCTTACCCCAGTGGGCCAAGCAGAGGGACATCCTCTCTCTCTCTCTCTCTCTCTCTCTCTAGCCAGGGGTCTCTCATAGGGTCAGGGTCACTGTCCATTGACATAAGAGGTGCCTGAAGATTACAGAAAGTTTCGCTTGCTCAATTGGAGATGACTCTGTCAAAGGCAGAGTAGAACTTGCTGACGTTCTCTGCACCCACGGAGTCAGTCTGACGTCTACCTCATCCCTGGAATGCAGGGTCTGCCTCTGTCCCATACAGATGAAGCCCTCATTGCTCATTTTATAACAAGGGGATCACATAGCTTCCTGTACAAGATCAAGAGCATTGTTAGCAGCAACTATAAATGTGTATGGCCACTTCTTGTCATTGTCTGTAGGTCTGGAAGCCCACAAGGGGGGTGTCCCTCATTCCTTGGTGGGCGTGTCTGCAAAGCTGGAGTGAGACTGCTGTTTTTTCTTATTTATTTTGTATTTGTATTTCAAATTTTAAATCATACTTTTCATATATTTAAGCTTTTTTATTTTTCTTTTATAGTCTCATCAGCCTGGGATGGCACTGGGATGAGTGCTTTTCTTAGCCAGGACCATGGCATTGGTCTAAAACCAGTAGCATATGCTTCTAGAAATCTCAATGGTGTGGAAAAAGGTTTCACTCCTTGTGAGAAAGAGTCATTAGCCCTAGTGTGAGCTTTGGAACATTAGACGTGTATAGTAGGATTCTCTCCCGTATGATTAAAAACTTCACATTTCCTGTGGAATTGGTTTTGATAGGAAAAATTAATGATGATCATTTGTCTAGTCCTTGGTTTTTAAAAAGATATATATGGACAAAGTACAATCCTTATCTCTTGTTGCAGATGGATACTTAATTAAAGATGATTGTTCTAAAGAGGAACAACATTACAAGTGAGAGGAAGAAGTAGATGAGGTTTGTAGATGGCTCAAGTTACCATGCAGAAGAACAACTCTATACCTGGTATACTGCAATCAGAATTTCTGGTGAAATAGTTTTAAAAACACAATGTTTGCTACACTCAGCCCAAGCAGGTGATATAGTAGCTGTAATTGTGGTGCTAGAAAATGTTCCAGAACAGAGGGCAATTGCCATTTTCGCAGATTCTGACTGAGTACGGAGAGCCAAAGTAGATTAGTTGCCTCACTGGTAAAAGGGGGGTACCACTAATAATGCAGATGCTAAAATAGTAAAAAAGTTCATTAGGACATCAAAGAATTGAAGGGCCTTGGTCCAGGTTACAAATTGCCCATGTACAGGACCACTTACACAGACTGCTAAAAGAAATATGTATTGTTTACTAAGATTAGATCCTTTTATTAAATTAGTAGAAGCAATACCTACCAAAATAACATTAATGGCTATGTCTACACTGAGCGTTAATTCAAATTGACTGATTTTGAACTAATCAATTTGAACTAATCATTATTAGGTAGAATTTAGTCAATTCACATTGACATGGCCATGCTAGAAACTCTCATTCATTTTGGCATGTCCATGAACAGGACTTGCTAATTCAAATTAGGTAGGGGGCACTATTGTATAGGGAAAATCAAGCTGTGGCTCATTCAAGCTAACAGTTCAAATTGACATGGTCACACTATCAATTCAAATTACTGGGTTCAAATTGACTGCAACTTTGAAGTCAAAGGAGGTTTAATCACTTCAAAGTCAACTTTAATCAGTTCAAACTAAGGAGTTCCTTGGCTCGAATTGATGAAGGCAAGTGTGGCCATGCACTTAATTTAATTGGAATTGATTATCATCAATTCCAATTCAATTCTAAGTGTAGACATACCCAGTAATACTACTAATACTAAAACTAATAATACTCATAACACTAATAATAAAAATAACCAAAAATCAGGTAATATCAAGATGGAAAAAAGAGACTCTAAAGACAGAGATTCAAATCAAGGTCCACATTATAAGAGAAATAAAAAAGGGATTGTGCCAAGCGGGTCTCAAACTAAGATTATGTGTAGCTTGACTGGACAAATAGAATATGGAAAATAGCTTTGAGAAAGGTTGTAAATTGACACAGTAAAAACTGGAAACTAAAATTGGTTTGAATATTAATGGCCATTAGAAAAATAGTGGCATCTCATGGATCGTTCCATTGAAAGCCATGACTGAAAGAAATATGAGATTGTCAGAACAATGGTGCATAGTTGGAAACTCTCCAGATGAGTTGCAGCCTTAAGATGCTAACTTGACCAATGGATGCAATAAAACTTTTGACATCTATTTCTGAGACCCATAAACAAATGGTGACTACATTAAGGCAAAGGCTCAGCAAAAGGATCAAAAATTAGGACCAATTCTATATCCACAAGAATGGCAAATAAGTGATAGGGTAATTTAGTTCAAAGAAAAATATTATATACTTAGCCCTGTATGGGAAGGACAATTAAGAATAGTTAGTAAGGTCAGGCCCATGGTATGTCAGTGGGAAATCCAGCAGGGGGCGGGGAGATGGGGGGGCAAAGCACAGTAGATCCAATCTTCACAGTTGAAGAAATGGTAGGGAGATTTAAAGGATATTTTAGTTGTTGATATGATATAGTGATAAGTTAAAAATAAAAATAAAAATAAAATAGAGTAATATGTAGGAAATAAGGCTATATACGAAAAGATCTAAAAGTAAGTTTAGAAAATATTACAAGCGGTGTTTTAGAAGAGGGAAGAGTTTCTGTTTGTTTAATTTTAGACTGAAATTAATGGAAGATTAATATATTTTCTTCTCAGCCTTTTTGGGCGTTTGTGCATATTGAATTTTGCTGTGATGGTGAGAGGTCAGATAAGACAACTTTGGTCAGATAATACAACTTCAATCCCAATATTTCAATTGGTTAGGTTGTATCCTGATCACAGTGTTCCATCTGAAAGTATTGAAGAAAGTGTTTTCTCATTGCCTTAAATTAAAAGCACAGTGGTTAAGGTAATTATGGGATCTGCTGGGATTATAGAATTCATAACTCAGAATGATAATGGATACACGCTAATCATAGACAAGGCCCACAAGTGCATTTTATTCAAAAGTCAGGAAAAAGAAAGACAGATGTCAAGATCTGATGAAAAGATGCCACAACCTTTGAACTACAGATGGAAACCCAAAGAAGGCAAAAGGACAATCATGGGAAAAGTAGTTAGAACAGGACCTTAGCAAGATGTGTTCTTAGAAAGGCTTAAAACTATTGCAAAATTATCTACCAGAACATTTAGCAATGAACCAGTAGTAGGAACAATTCCTAAGCCAGCTGTGAGAGAGGGTGCACCAATATGTCAATTCCTTATGGGCCACACTTTGATTCATTATGGAATATATTGAAGAGGCCAAATAACCAGTATCACTGAGGTTTATTGCTATATACTAACAATTAAATACTACAGTGCATTTTATTTCAACATTTAAATCTTATGTTTTCTATTTTTCAGCTTATCTTAATGTTTCTTTTATATTCCATCCAGCCCCATCTCCACCTCCCAACCTCTTGTTTTGTCACATGAACTTATACTTAACACTGAAATGTTTTTAAAAATCTGGCCCCAGGTATGGTCATCAGTTTATTCAGCAATTATCTTTGCTGAAGTCCATTGTTAAGTCAGACTTCTTCTCAGCATGGGGAAATTTAATATAAACTTGTTACCATTATTAACTAAGCATCATCACTTGAACAAATTAGATGTGGTGAAAATAACAGACTATTGTTTTGTGACTTCTGGAAGTTTAGGCAGAGGTTTTGTTTTGTTTTGTTTTGTTTTCTTAGCTGTTTTGCATCCAGAAGAGTGGGACATAGGAGAAATGGTAATGCATAGAGATATTAGCTGGAAAGGATAATGTACTTAGATCAATGAGGATGGGAACTGTAACAAGAACCGATAAAGCTAGTTCTACAGTATATCAATGATATGTTCAACAGGGAAAGAAAAGGCTCTTACATTTTTAATTGGAAAGTGGAATTAAGGAAGTAACAAAGGTATTTCTTTTATAGAATAGAATAAAAGTTTAAATGTAATTAAAGTAAAAATAATCAATATACATATAGATAAATAGAAATAAGACAGCAAATCTTAAAAAAGCTTTGGAAAATTAATTGTTTTAATAGAATTATTGGTTTGAAAACAGAAAAGTCTCTTTGGGTATGTCTACACACAGATGTTAATTCAACCTAATGTTCATTAGATCGAATTAAAAAAAATAGCCTGTCTACACAGGTTTCTGCTGATTTGACCTAAGGATTCCCTTAGGTCAAATCAAGGAGGCAATGATTTGCATTTACAAAGCTTGCCATAAATTAGAATCAACCATTGATTCGAACTATCTAGTTCAAAGCAACAGCACCTAACCACATTAATTGAGACTAACCTTAGCTCAAATTAACTGTGGTTTTCCCTTCTCCTTCCCATGGTGCCTAGCACCAGGAAGAGGAAGGGCCAACCTCAGAACAGGCCCCCCAATGGCACATGTACACTCTGTCATTGGGAGGCAAAGATGCCAGCTCCCAGAACAGCAATGGCAGAGGGCAACACTGCCAGGCAGGGTCGGTGGAGACCTCTAGTCTTAGGCCACCAGAAGGTCTTCTGTCTTCTGAGCATTTGGGGGACAGAGGACATCCTATCCTGGCTGCGGAGCTGCCACCACAACCAGGACATATATTCACACATTGCGGCAGCCCTCACAACCAAAGGGCACCCCTGGCTGGCAGAGCAAGTCCGGGTAAAAATAAAGACCCTGAGCCAGGAGTAGGCACAGGTCACAGAGGCAAGGCGGCTGCGAGGCTCTGCCCGGGGTGGCACGTGCTCCTAATTCAGAGAACTGGACAGGTTTCTGTCTAGTGAGCCCAGTGGCCTGCTGTCCATGGCTGTTGACTCTGGAGAGCCCTGGCAAGAATCCAGCACCCTGGAGGGAGGCTCTACAGAGGAGGATACCCTGGTGGATGTTGAGGCTGGAGAGCCTGAGGGGACGCCAACACAGCCTACCATGGCTTCCAGCCCCGAACTCCTCAGAACCCTTAATGAGGGACAAGCCACCACTGGGGAGGAGGAGGAGGAGAAGCCCCCCCCACCGAGGAGAGAATATCCCGGCGGACATTGGCAGCACCCATGGGTGAATGCTCCTATCCTCCCTCCCTGTGGCTTGGCCTGTGATGTTCTGAGGAACTGGCAGGGCATGGAGTAAGGGTCTTCAGCTGGGCAGGGCTAATACGATTTTCCCCACTTCTCTCCAGCAGGTCGTTGTGACAGCTGTCCTCGTGCTGCAGGGAGCCAGCACCACAGAGCCCGGCAGAGGAGAGCAGCACACCAGACCTGGAACGAGCTCCTGGACCAGATCCTGCACCTAGGCCAGGGGGCCAAGGAAGGTGTGCAGGCCTGGTGGGGCCAAGTGGCGGCACACCAAGACTCAGACCTCCATCTCTTTGAGTGCTCCGTCGCCGTCGAGGACTGGGGGGCTGCAGTCCAGGAGCGCAACACTCAGACCCTGGAAAAGGTGGGCTGAGCACTGACTAACGTGGCCAGTGCTCTGACTGGAATTGGCACAGCCCTGCAGGGCATGTCAGCCAGCATAACCAGGCTGGCTAACCATCTGGCCCCCCCTGGCGCAGCCGGACAGGTCTCCCAGGATCCCGGTGTGCCTCGCCTACAGCACCCCTGGAGAGGGGGTGCCCATGGGGAAGGCTGACCCCGCCCCCCCACGGTGTGGGGACAGCCCCCCATCTGACCCCACCATCTCCCCATGCATCATGCTTTCCCCCCCAAGTCCCCTGTTCTTCCCCCAAGCCCCCCCAGTTCTGCCCCCGAGTCCTCTGTTCTGCCCTGAACCTCCCTCATGATGGATGTATATGTAAATAAACACTCTGCCCCAAGAGTTCTGTTAGTGTCATGAGTTTTTATTTAGGTACCGTGGGGGGTCCATGTGGGGTGGGTATGTGCTGGGTGGAGGTGATGAGGGAATGGGGTGGTGCAGGTAGTCTTCACTGTGCCTCCTCAAGGAAGGGGTCTGCTAGGGCCTCCTGGATCCTGACAGCCCTGATTGGGGCTTGCTCAGTGTCCCGGGCAGTCTGTGGCTGTTCAAAGTGCCCGGAGAGGTGCTCAGCCTGTCTCCCAGGTGATGGGGGCCCTCTCCCCCTGCAGTTCACATAAATTTTGAAGGATGATGCATGCACTAATGGCCTCTGGGATGGTGTCCTCAGCGAGGTGTGGGCATGTCAGCAGGCACCTCCACCTCATCTTCAGCTGCCCAAAAGCCTGCTCCACAACCTGCCGGCACCTATTCAGCCTTCTATTGTAAATCTCCTGGCGTTCATCTAACTGGCGCCCAGTGAATGGCCTCATTAGCCATGGCAGGAGTGGATAGGCTGCATCCCCAAAGAGCAAGAGGAGCACCTGCACATCCCTGATGGTCATCCCGGGGGGGGGGAGGTGCCTGAATGCATGCCCCTCAAAAGTGCCGAGTTCTGGAGCACCCGTGAGTCATGTGCCCGCCCTGGCCCACCAACATAAATGTTAGTAAAAATGCCCTGGTGATCTATCAGGGCCTGGAATAGGATGGAGTAGTACCCCTTCCTATTGTGATGCTCCACTGTGCAATGTGCTGGGGCTCTGATTGTTATATGAGTGGCATCCAGGATGCCTGCACAGTTCAGGAATAAGTTTGGAGAGCCCATGTATGGTGTCCTCCAAGTTGCCTGGTGTGACAAGCCGGGCCAGCAGGATCAGTGTGGCCCTCCCAACCCCGAAGTGGTGTGCCACAGAATGATATGACTCTGGAGTCGCCAGCTTCCACAGGGATATAACCACTTGCCTGTCCACTGGCATTGCAGGTCACATGTGTGTGTCCCTGTGCTGGAGGACTGGGGTGAGCTCTCTGACCAGCTCCATGAATGTTCACCGCATCATGCACAGGTTGCATTGCCACTGCTCCTCATTCCAAGTCCTCAGGACAAGTCTTTCCCACCAGTCGCCACTGGTTTCCAGCACCCACGCATGACAAGGTAAAGAGTGTGGCAGAGGCTGCTTGCACAGCCAGCATGCTGGCAGTGCTGCTATCCGCCTCAGTGCTGCTGCTCTCCAGGGGCAGCATGCTCCACCCTAAGAGTGCTGTGCATGAGGCTGAGTGGCTGCTGGGGACCAGGGTGGCAAGCAGGAGTGGCTGGGCACAGGCCATGGCCTTGTTCAGCTCCTTGCCTACCAGAGTGTGCAGCGGAGGTGAAGTCCCTTCCCACTTTAAAGGCACTGGATGAGGGAATGGCCCATCCTGGCAGCCATTTTGCCATACTTCCCATGGTGCCCCCCTTCTGGGTCGAATTAGCAATTCCTGTAAATGGACATGCTAATTCAACCCTCATTTTTCAGCACAGACATGTTGATTCGATTCCAGTTAATTTGAATTAAATTTTATTAGGTTGACCTAATTAGTTCGACCTATGTTAATTCAAATTAACAGGCTATGTGCAGACATACCCTTTGTGTTTATATATTTCAGAACCAGTTAATGGAAGATGAAGTTATAGTCATTTTGGGTTTTTGGAGCCTTTGTGTGTGTTGAATTCTACTACAGTGGTGTGAGCTCAGACAAAACAGATCCAACACCAGTGATCCAATGGGTTAGGACCCAATGTTCCCTCTAATGTTTGGCGGCTTGTGTGCAAAATTTTCAACAGGTCTGCAAAACTTTTTCTGAATAAAATTTGTGTGCAAACTCGTGGAACAAAAAATATTGAAAAATTTAGAACAATGTCAAAATAATAAAAGCTGTTATTTAAAGTTGTTTTTATTAGAAAAAAACCACTTAAGTTATGTAACGTTTACCCAAATTGCTATACAATCAAAAGAAACTAATTCATGGTTTTCAAATAACCCAAGACCAAAGTTATATTCAGTCTGTATCCTAGTTATCTCATTTCTGCCTAATACCCTCATCTCCTGTGTGCTACATGCAGAGTTACAGTTCACAGGGAGGCCAGCCCTTTATCACTGACAGCATTTAAGCTGTTTTAATGGTCCCAGAGCAATGTTCCTTCTAAGGATTGGGATGTCGTAAGCAAAAATTTTAGTTTGTGAGCAAAAATTTTGCCTTATGGTAACTTGTGAGTCCAGTAAGACAATACTTCAAAAAGAAACAGCTGGATTAGAATTGATATGAAGATTTGATTGTGTAAAAGCAGGATTAAAATGGGACTATGAATTCTTTTCCCATTACAACAGGTCATTGGACTTCACTTATGTCTATGGGCTGTTTCTCAGTCTTTGACTCTTAACAGCTGCTCTGATTTGCTGTTATTGTATGATCTGATCCCATGTTTTACACTCCTTTGCATTTATTTTCATCCCATTCTGTAAATTCCCCCATCATGAAAGCATCTAACAAAGTGGTATTTTGCTCATGAAAGCTCCTGCAATAAATAAATCTGTTAGGGTGTGTTCACACAGCCTCCTTATTTCAAAACAATGGAGGTTGTTTCGAAAAAAGGTTTTGGTTGTTCACATGATGCACAGTTGTTTCGGAACAACGGTTCCTATTGTTCCGAACCAACCACATTGTTTCAAAACAAATTAAACCTAGTCTGTGGGCGAAACAACTTTGTTTCACAATGTTGTTTCAAAACGATGCCGTGCGAATGTGTTGTTTCAAAATGACGGTGAGTCGTTTCGAAATAACTGTTGTCCGGAATTGCTATTTCGATTCCTGCTCTTTTTCCTTATTTCAAATTAACATTTTGTTAATTCGAAATAAGTTGTTTTGAAATAAGTGTTATTTCGATATACGGTTGTTTCGAAACAACCATATCGAAATAACTGGCTGTGTGGGAACACAGCCTTAGTCTTTAAGGCTGTGTTCACACAGCCCTCTTATTTCGAAACAACAGAGGTTGTTTCGAAATAAGATTTAGGCTGTTCACACGACGCACAGTTGTTTCGAAACAATGGGTCCTGTTGTTTCGAAACAACAGCGTTGTTTCAAAACAAGTTAAACCCCATGTGGGGACGAAACAACATAGTTTCGAAATGATTGTTTCGAAACAACACCGTGCGAACATGTTGTTTCGAAACAACAGTGACTTGTTTCGAAATAACTGTTGCCTGAACCTGCTATTTCACTTTGAGCTTCTTTCCTTAATTCAAATTAACAAACAGTTAATTTAATTAAGTTATTTTGAAATAAGGTGTTGTTTCGAAACAACCATATCGAAATAACCCCCTGTGTGTGAACACAGCCAAAGAGGAGTGATGGAGGTCATGGCAGGATGACAGCTTGCTTTTCAATCCTTGCCCTTAGCAGTTCTCTGACAAGTACACCCTGCGGAGGAAGGAAGGGATCCACCATGAAGTGCAGTGGGCTGTGCTCTGGAAGGAAGGGGCTACGGGCCCTTCCCACCATTGTATTTACTACTGGGGTGTGCCCACCTCTGCTGCCCCAATCATAACAGCTCCATCAGACTGAGAGCTGGGCTAAAGGCAACTCCTGTTCTGGTTACTGAGGAGCGAGAGAGTTCAAGATGCAGTGGGATGCCTATGTTGGATATTGGGATTTTCACTAGGAAGGTGGATAAGTGCTAGTATGTGTTACATAGGTTGGTGGTGGAATCTCTATCCTTTAAGGCCCAGCTAGACAAAGTCTTGCTTGGTACAATTTAGCGGGGGTTGGTCCTGCTTTGGGCAGGGAGTTGGACTAGATGACCTCTTGGCAGGGGCGTTGCTGGACAGCAAAAAGACCTGTGGCACAGCCCCCCCCCCACTCCTGGCATGGGCCACATCCCCATTTGTCCCACCCACCCAGGCCATACCCACTGTATTCCCCACCCACGGGCCCCACCTGAAACTGAAATTCACATGAAATATTTTGAAGTGTGGAAGTGTCACATGAATGGAAGTTTTGGAAACATGGAGGTGTGATGCTTCTGAAAGAAAATATGATCCCTGGGACAATGCCAGCTAATGACTAAAATTGAAGTTGAGACAGTTTCTAGTCACCAACTTCCTAGGTACAAGGGTAGCCTGGCCATGTAGACTACCATGGATTATCCTGCTCCAGAGTGTTTAGCCTCTGCACCACTCCCCTACCACACAGAGTCCCCATGCTCTTCTCCATGCCATGTTGTGATAAAACAACTCCTTCATACCCATCTGCATTAAAACTGTAAAATGAGCAATCATTCACTTCCAGTGTTGCCTACAAATGAACAATGGTGCTGGCAATTTCTCCTTAAAAGGTCACAAACCATCTTAGGAGGACATATAAAAATTCTCCTGTCTGACAAGGCATATCATTCCCCATTTCCTCCAGGTTTCTCTTGCTGAATATCAGGGATTGGAGTGCTCAGAAAATAAGAGTGAGAGAGAGAGTGGTGGATCAGACCGTCCCTGGGACTTGCAGCCAACATGTTTAGGTTCTCTATGTACTGGAAAAGAGATGGCGTCTGGGTGCACAGCTGAGACATGACACCCTGCTGACGCATACTGAAGACACCTACTGCTACGTTTCTCAAGCTTTTAAAATAGAGCCCACGCCTCCCCTGAACTTTGCTGTAATGTTTTACCCCCCACTTCGAGTGGCAGCATGAGATTGTGAAGGAGGGGAGAAGAGGGGTGGCAGCACAGTTGCTCCAATTTCCCATGCTGGGCAAAACCTTACTGAGCTGAGGTCATGAATATCATGCAGCCTTGTGCCCAATTCCTAATGAGCTTTGTACTTTAGTATTGTCTGCAGAAAGGGAAAACTATAGCTAAGAAAGAAAGAAGTTGGACCATTCATCCCAACAGAAATTGAAAATCAGAATTTCTGCAACACCTGAATCCTCCAAAGTTCTGTCCCTAATGGGAATAAATTGGTCTTTCACAATTAAAAGTTACATTCTTGTAATTAATCTCATGGGACAAAGAGCTAAGAATGTGCAGAGTAGTTCAGAACGTTTGTCTCTGCTGTTCTTATACACAGACAAATAATGTGAATTTAAAACTGTAACAGACTAGATCCCCCTCTGGTGTAAATCAGCCATAGCACAATTGAAATCAAAAAGGCTGGAAGCTCAGTGGGCATAAATATCTCTGGCAACTCTGAAGTTGATGGAACTGTTTCAGTTTACACCAGTTCATGGTCTGGCTAGCACTTAGTTTTTAGTATTTGCCTCTGCGTACCTCCTAAAGACCAACTTCAAACACCCATGGCAGACATCAGTTATTTTCATCCAATTCTGTAAGATCTCCCTCTTCAAAGCATCTGACAAAGTGGGATATTCTCCCACGAAAGCTCATGCGATAACTAAATGTGTTAGTCTTTAAGTGCCACAAGACTCCTTACTTTTTTTGGTCCCTATGGGGGCTATGTCCCAAGAACTTTTTTCCAAACAAAATATTCTCTCCTCCCCCAGAGGTAACAATGTGGAAGTAATGAAGTAACAGACTCTACCAGGCCAGGAGAGTCTGTGGTGCCACAAAGGTCTGTGCTACAGTTAGTCACATGTCTGTGCTATACATATATACTTTGTTTTGCACACTCTTTTGGACATCCATTGGGATTGTGTACTGGCCTTTTCTAAAGCCAAGGATCCTTCAAGGGATATGGCTGTCATCTGAGATCTAGGTCAAGTGTTTTGTCCCCTTTGAGGGGTTAGGATGAGCTTGAGCAGATATAAAGGTGTTTTGTGACAGAGGTAGGATCACAGCTGAGCTCACAATCATGGATACCAAATTCAGGTATTTAGCCCCAGAGCAGGTAAATACTAGGTTGTGACTGTACTGGAAACCTGAACAAGCTGGGATCAGCTCTACAGCTCGGAGAGGATTTCATTCACTGGTCCTGTTTAGTTCCTTGTTTCCCAGCCAAGCTGCCGAAGGAGGAGAATCTATTTGTGGAGTGGATCTCTTCTCTGCTAGGAACTACAGAGTGACCCGGCAACTAAGGAAATCCATCAAAGGGACACAGAAAGAACTTCTGGATAGATAGATAGATAGATAGATAGATAGATAGATAGATAGATAGATAGATAGAT
>ML682118.1:2082956-2137357 GCA_007922195.1 Podocnemis expansa | reverse complement strand
GATAGATAGATAGATAGATAGATAGATAGATAGATAGATAGATAGATCAAAAGGGAGCCATAAGAATGATTAAATGATTTGAAAACCTGGCTTCTGATGCTAGACTCAAGGGCTATGTCTATGCTAGAGGGCTCAGTTAAGCCAGTTTAATAATGCCTACTTTAAGCCAGCTTAAAGTAAACTTTGTTAAGCCATTTTAGAGTGCCCACACTCAAAATGACAGGAGGCTGCCCACGTCCACACTAGCAGCTGCTAGGTCACCCTAGGAGTGGTTCATTGTGGGTAGCTGGCTCATAGGGCAGCACAGCAGAAGTGCCCCTTTCTCACGGCCACTCCTTTACTACAGCAAGTGAGTGACCACAGCACTCTCCATACTGTGTGTGGCAACAGGGAGCCCAAGGAGGCCAGGGAGCCTAACATGCCCCAGCAATGTGCCAGCACAGCACTCCACACCCTCCATGCATTGGCCAGACTCCTTCATTACAGGATCAGATGCTGCTGAGCAACTACTAGCACAGGGGCAGGTCACAGCAGGCTGACCCCTTCATCTTGCCTGGGAGCTGGTGTGGACAGGATGTCCTCTGTGCACCCGTGCATCTGGGCACAGGAAATCAGCAGTGGCTGGTGGCATTGGATTGGTCTCACTGCCTGGGAAGATGAATAGTGTCTGTGGAACCTGAAGATGAGAAACAGCACCTTCCTCCAGCTGCTGTCAGCACCCTCACCTGTCCCCCCAACTCTCCCACACGGCTCCTCCTCAACACAATAAAAGGATGCACTGCACATAGAATCATGGTGTGGATGTTTTATATTTACAGGGAGGAACTGGTGGGGGGAGCTGCAGGGGTTTGGGGGGAGTGGGAGGGTTCAGAGAATGAGGGCTGTTTCGGGGAATGAGGGGGGTGGGGGTTGGTGCCTAGAGGCATCATGCTGGCGGGTCCCAGGCCTGCACCTGGTCACCATGAGTCTGGAGTCTGCAGCGATGTGGGGTGCTCCTGGTGTCCACAAGTGGGGAATCCTCAGCCCAGTGAGAGCCCTTGGCCCCATGTCAGGAATTCCAAGACACGGGTCTGGCATTCCAGGGAGCATGTTTGCTGCTCCTTGAGGTCGACCAGGCAGTCCATCTAGGTCTGCTTGACCCTGTGGTGGGCATCCTCCTCCTCCCTCTGCTGCTCCCGCCAGGCTCAGATGTCCGCTTCGGCATGCTCGGCCAACTGGAGGTGGTCCTCCAATACCACTTCCCAGGAGCAACACCTCCTCCTCCTCTGCCTGGTTGGGGCTGGATGCCCTCCCGAGAGTGACTGGTGTCAGGGTCATAGGGACTGCAGGACAGAAGCAAAGAACAGGGGTCCCCTTATTAGGTAGTGCAGAGTGCATGCTGACAGCAGCTGCTTTCCCATATCCATCCCCCTTATTCCCACTCCCCCGTCCTTTCGGACAGCGATCCCTAAGGATACACCACCATGCTCTGCTGCACAGGGTTCATGCAGTGCCCAGGACAATGAGCCCAATGAAGCCCTGTCCCGGGGGTCTTTTCTGAGGCCATGTGCCAGTGGTGTCGGATACATGCTGTCTGGTTTTGGCTTTCCTAGTGACAGAACCTCCACCCCATGTCCATCCAGACCCCCACTCCACTCCGCTTTGGAGCCCCACCACCAAATGGCCCCCTGTCCCTGTTCTCCCATGCAAGTGTCTCTGCCCCCCTCCCCCCCCAACCCTGGTTTTCAGGAAGGTTTTGGAAGGCCAGGAGGCCAATTAAGTCAACTTAAGCCTAATAGCAGCCTACACTGGTTTAAGTTGACTTAATCAAGTCAACTTAAAAATTAAGTCAACTTAACAAGTGGGAATTATTAAATCAACTTAACTAAATGCTTAAATCAACTTAAGGGGCTTTACACTTGCAGATTTTACACTTTTGTCATATCTATAGTGATTTTCTTAGTAACCCTGACAGGGAATCTCCTTGTTATCACTATTGTAGCCTTTGATCCCCTTCTTCATACCCCTATGTACTATTTCTTGATGAACTCGTCATCCTAGACATTGGATCTTTTTCTGTTACAGTCCCCAAGTCTATGGTCAATTCCCTACTGAATACCAAATTGATTTCTTATGCTGGATGTGTTGCTCAAAAGAAACAAGGAGTCCTGTGGCACTTAAAGACTAACAGATTTATTTTTTGCATGAGCTTTCATGGGAAAAAATCCCACTATGTCAGATGCTTTGAAGATGGGGGAACTTACAGAATGGAATGAAAATAAATGCAAGGGAGTGTAAAACATGAGATCAGGTCATACAGCAACAGCAAATCAGGGCAGCTGTTAAAGTTCAAACCTTGGGAAGGCTGAAGTCAAATTACCTGTTATAATGGGAAAAGAATCTGACAAAGTGGGATTTTCTCCCATGAAAGTTCATGCAAAAAATAAATCTGGTAGTCTTTCAGTGCCATAGGACTCCTTGGTTTTTTTGCTGGACTAAATTAATGCAGATGCCCCTTTGGAATTTGACAATATGTGTTGCTCAAGTCTTTCTTCTCATATTCTTCACTGTAGCTGATTTTACTCTCCTTACCATCATGTCACCTCATGTTTACTCTCCTTGCTATCATGTCATCATTGATATATCACCGCCTGCAAACCACTGCACTATGGGATTGTAATGAATAGAAAGATTGTTTCCAATTGGCTCCTAATAATTGGATCAATGGTATCCTATTTTCTGTACTGCACGTCAGGAACACATTTGCAATAACCTTCTGTGGAGGCATCAAGGTGGATCAGTTCTATTGTGAAATCCCTCAGGTACTCAAACTCTCTTGGTCTGACTCATACCACAGTGAAGATGGTGTCATTGTTTTTATATTTGTGTCCTATGTTCTTGACTTCACTATTCTGCTGAGAATTCCCTCTTAGCAGGGCCAGCAAAGCCTTCTCCACCTACTTTCCTCACCTCACTGCAGTCTGCATGTTTGTCTACCTTCAACCTACCCATACACCTCACGATGAGTGTTCCCTATTCTGTGGTGCTTCTCATTATGAATCCCACCCATCATCTGCAGCATGAGGAACAAGGAGTTCAGAGTTGCCCTGAGAAAAGTGACTGTGTGAACATTATCTGACAACAATAAAATTTTCCAGTTTCTGCCATGAGTTCATTTTGTGTGTCTTTACAGGTGTAAACAATTGAGGGCATTATCATCTCAGTGGGAACTTGATGTACTATCTGTTTATGTATATCATGTTTTCAGAAGTAATAAAACTGATCAACTACACACACTGCATTTGGAACCAGCAATATGCAGTCAAGCAGCACCCAAGACCAGAAAGAAAGAAAGACTACAGCACAGTATGGTGTTATTAAAAAAAAACAAAAAAAAACCCTGCTAAATAGATGAATGGAAAGGTTTATTTTTAAAAGATTTGACAAGATAAGGATAGAGTTTTGTTGCTTGTTGCTTTTAAATTAAGATGGTTAAAAGCAGCATTATTCTCTAGCATACTAAAGTTTCAAATCTGTACTAAGTAAATGTTAAGTTGTAAACTTTAGAAAGAACATCTAGTAGGTTTTGTGACCATTTCAGAATTACTAACAACCAGCATTCCTGACATGTTCTTAACACTGTGGTTTCACTGTATTCCAAACTGAGTTCTCAATGGCCCATAAATTAGAGAAAGAAAGAAAGAAAGAAAGAAAGAAAGAAAGAAAGAAAGAAAGGTGTGTTTGCAATATGAGAAAATCTTGTGATTCATTTAAGGAGTGTTGCAGAGTTGCAATTGTGCAAGTAGAAAATCCAGAGTCGAGACCCCCCTCCCTGTGTGTCATCAAAATAAAATGGTCTACATGTACCTAGAAATTCCTGTCTTTATTCTTTCAGTATTGAACTAGTTGTAACCTGTGAAAATAGTGGGGGGAAATCAAAACAGAATTTATATGAATCAAGGAGGTGCCAGGGTGGTGAAGGGGGCCATGGACAAGAAATGGGGTAGAGAAAGGATGCATGGGGACAGGTGGTAGAGGCCTGGGACTGAGGAAGGAGCTGTGTTGGTGAAGGGGTGTAGGGGCAGCAGATGGGGCCAAAGAAGGGGCAGGTGGGGGCAGGAGGTGGGTTGCAACCATTTGTGAGTATCATATGCATCAAAGGGATAAGGAAGGATGGAGAACGGGGCATAGCAGAAGTGTAGGTGAGGAGTGCAGGGTAGGAGTATGGAGGGAAGGATGGGGGTATAGGATGTGGAGAGAGGGATGAGGAACAATGGAGCAGGGGCAGGAGGGTGTGTGGAAGGGATGGCTAGGAGTGGGGGCAGGAGATGGGGGCAGGGAAAGGGAGGGCTGGAGCCAGGATGTGTCAGGGTGGGGAAGGGGGCCATGGAAAGCAGAGGGGGTAGAGAAAGGTGGGTGGCAGAAGGAGGTGGGGGAGCTGAGGCAGGAGGTAGGGTTGCTAAGGGAGACAGGTGGGTGGAGGCAGGAGGTGCAGTAGAGAAGGGAAAAGTGGTGGCAGGAGGTGGGGTGGTGAAGAGGGGCATGGGCAGGAGATAATAGCAGAGATGGGGGTGGGCGAGTGTACCATGTGACAGGCCACTGTGATGTCAGAGGTGACTCAGCCAATTGCTCCTTGCTCCCTCCTTGGGAGCAATTGGTTGAGTCACCTCTCACATCACAATGGCCTGTCACATGGTATACTTTACATCATACACTCGCACGCACACACATAGTGAATTAGTATAATAGATTGCAAAGCTCATTTCAATAGCCAAGCGCTGTCATCTATTTGCCATGAATATAGTTGGTAATGAGGTTGGATATGAGAGCAGTATATAGATTTACTGAAATATAGGTTTAGATGTTATTCTGTGTCCATGTGTGAAGAAGCTGTAAAAAGGTGTGAAATGGTTGTTGAATTTTTCAGACGTGATATTCTATGGGGGAGCAGGCTGTGTCTGAGTAAAGGACAAATGCAGGTAGCATCTGTTTATTAGGGTGAAAAGGCAGAGTGTTAACTGGTATAGTGTGAGGCATTGCTCAAAGAGGGCAGAGTTAAGGCTGCGAGAGCATTTAACTTAATTCTGCATTTTCTAGGTTTTTTTTTTTTTTTAGTTCTTTGAGCCACCTGAGACTTGGTCTGACATGAATAATTAATGTTGAGAGGAATTAGGAAGGTAGAGAGGTTGAATGTTTTCCTAAATGAAATAAATAACAAGTCAGTAAAATAAAATGTCTGAGGCAGCTGGGATGAGAGGGAGAAGGCATAGAGAATGATTTAATAAGAACAAGAATAACAATTGACAAGATGGGTATGTCCACACAGGCTTCTTATTTCGAAACAACAGAGGTTGTTTTGAAATAAGAAGTGGCATGTTCACACAACGCACCGTTATTTCAAAACAACGGGACCCATTGTTTCAAAATAATGGCCATTATTTTGAAACCGTTAAACCTCGCATCTAACACCATTGTTTTGAAACAACTGTTTTGAAACAACGGCTACATTCACACACATGGGGTTATTTCGATACGAGTTGTTTCGAAACAACTTATATCGAAATAAAGCCTTATTTTGAAATAAGTTAATTCAAATTAAGAAAATGTTAATTCGAATAAAGGAAAAAAGCTCAAAGCGAAATAGCAAGTTTGGACAACAGTTATTTTGAAATGAGTCACCGTTGTTTCAAAACAACATGTTCTAATGGGATTGTTTCATCACCAAATGGGGTTTAAGTTGTTTCGAAACAACAGTATGTCATGTGAATGTGGCGTTTCTTATTTTGAAACAACCTCTGTTGTTTCAAAATAAGACTGCCATGTGAACACACCCAACATGTCTGAACAGCCTTATTTCAAAATAACCATTTCAAAACAATGGCTATTTTGAAAGCAGGCTTTCACTTAATTCGAATTAACTGATTTTGAAATAAGGACTTTATTTCAAAATAACTCATTTCGAAATGGATTATTTCAAAATAATGATGCACCTGTGGACATAGCCAATAAATTAGGAACAAGGTCATTGCTGGATCCAAGAAAATATCAGGGTCTAGACCCAGTTCCTCCCATATCAGGCCCATCCCTTGCTGCGGTGGACCTGCCCCCAGCCCTGAGCTGACCACCGGACCCAGTCCTGCCTCAGTTCCCCAGCCAAAAGCCAAGGCCAGACTTGACTCCCACCACCAGTGGTCCTCACTCCTGCTGCCATTGCTGTTGGTACCAAATCCCTGGGTGGGGCTGGATCCAGCAGCCATAGAATCCTAGCTGGTGTCAGAAGCATCTGACAAAGTGGCATTTTCTCCCACGAAACTAGCTCATGTGAAAATGAAATCTATTAGTCTTTAAGTGGCACACAACTCCTTGTTTTTTGTTTTGTTTTTTTTTTTCCTGGATTCAGATCAAGCTGCTGGCCCCAGGTCCCTGCTCAGGGTCACGGCCAGATGTGGGGGAAGCTCAGGTCAGTTGCGGGCTTTTTGAGCCTTCACTGCCCATGGAACTCACGGTACTGGCACTAGGGCATGGTGCACCCGTGGGCCCAGAGCCAGTCATGCCCTTGGTTAGGATGAGGTAAGTAGTGTGTCAAAAGAAGATAATTATTAGACAAATCATGCTGCACAAGGATTGTTTCCTGCAAAGTAACCAAACCAAACAAAATATGTGTGGTGTAATGTGGAGTTTATGAAATGATTTGCTTATAAACAGAGAGGGCTTCTGTATGGCTATGTTCACACACAAAGTGCTTGTTTCAAAACAAGATGTTTGAAACAAGCTATTTCAAAATAAAGCCTTATTTCAAAACACCTTATTTCAAAATTTTAAAAAAAAAGTGTTTTCGAAATAAGGGAAAAGGAGGGAATCGAAATAGCATGTCCAGTGTGACATGCTATTTCAAAATAGGAGAGGGGAGGGGGAGGGAGGCTCTATGTTGGGCCCAGAGGCCCCTTCCCCTGGGATTCCCCTGCCCCCCTCCTGCCCAGCACAGGGGGGCTTCCTCTGCCCCCCGGGGCTGCTGCCCAGCTCAGGGGGGCTTCCTCCACCCCCTCCGCACCAGGCAGGGATGGCGGGGGGCAGAGGAAGCCCCCTTGCGCTGGTCAGGGGCCGTGGGGGGGCAGAGGAAGGCCTAGGTTGGGGTGCTTCAGGCTTGGGGGCAGCCCCAGCCGGCTTCCCCCCCCTTCCCTTGCTGCGGGTATGGGGGTAGGGGTGTGAAGGGGGCTGAGGCTCCCATCCCCCCCCTCCCAGCAAGGGGAAGCGGGGGGAAGCCAGCTGGGGCACACTCCGACCCCCTGCACCCTGGGAGGAAGGTCTTTGTTATTTCAAAACACTCTTTGTTTCGAAATAACATTTCCCAACGGCTTATTTTGAAACCACTGGTTTCAAAATAACCCTTTTTTCAAAAGCAAAGTGTGTTTAAGCTGTTTCGAAAGAGGGCTCTTGTTTCGAAACTAGGAGCTCCCTGCTTTCAAAACAAGAAAACATCCTTTGGACATAGGGACTTTTATTTCGAAACAGCCAGTGTTGTTTCAAAATAAAAGCCCTGTGTGAACATACCCTATCAGTTTGGAGCTATGATATACCCTGAATCAACCACCCCATATCAGAAGTTTGTAAACTCATTGTGCTATTGTTGTGTGTGAAATAAAGGATCATGGGAGACAAAATCAGGAACTGAATTCATTCCCAGAAGCTCCATTAGTTATGTCTACATTTAACTGCTTAATTTGGACTTGCTTAGTCTAGGTTAATTCGAACTAACAGGTTAATTCGAACAAACTGGAACTTTTTAGTTTGAAATAGCCATGTTTTTTTTTTAGTTTGACCTAAAAAGATAGGTCAAATTAACTTTTTAGTTCAAACTAAAAAAAAAAAAAAGTGGGGTTAGTTCAAACTAACTACTGATTTAATTTGAACTAGTATGGCTACATCATCATTGTGGTAGTTCAAACTAAAATTCAAACTAAGTAGTTAGTCAAACTAACCAGTTCGAACTAAGCTTTGCTTAGTTTGAACTAAAACATTTTAGTTCAAACTAGTCAAATTCTAGTGTAGACAGGGATCAAATTAGTCTGGATTAAGCCTCCTTAGACCAGCGTAATTTGCTAGAGTAGACAGAGCCATTAAGAACAGTGGTTGAGATCCTCAGCTGGTGTACAGCACCATATGTTCCTTGAACTTAATGACTGAGATTTCCAATTGATGTCAAGTGTTGTAGCTCCCAAAACAGCTTAGTATCTGAACCTGAAATTTGTTTTTTATATTAGAAAAAAAAAAAGAAGTCAATGAATGTTTTCTCTTTCTATGTCAAATCAAAGCCTTCCTTAAAGGATGAATTAAAGGAGGAAAATGGCATTTTCAAACTTGTTGAAGACATGATTCAGACTCATAGACTCTAAGGTAAGAAGGGACCAGTATAATCATCTGGTCTGACCTCCTGCATAATGCAGGCCTCAAGACCTCAGCCACCTACTCCAGCAATAAGCCTCTAACCTATGACTGAGTTATTTAAGTCCTCAAATTGAGATTTAAGAAACAGAGAATTCATTAGCAAGTGAGTCATGCCCCATGCTATAGAGGAAGGTGGAAAACTCTCAGGACCCTGGCCTATCTGCCCTTTGGGAAAATTACTTCTCAACCCCATATACGGCTATCAGTTAAACCCTGAGCACGTGGACAAGTCTCAACAGCTGGTCACCTAAGAAACAATTCTCTGTAATAACTGAGAAGCCACTCCATCTACCCTCCCTTCTTAAGCCACTTGCATATCCACCACCATTAGCCAAAGATCAAAGGTCAGTCAATTTCCAAAGTAGGCTGTTCCATCATAGCACGCCCTCCATAAACTTATCAAGCTCAATTTTGAAAGCAGTTATGTTTTTTGCCTCCACAGCTCCCCGTGGAAGGCTATTCCAGAACTTTACTCTCGTACTGGTTAGAAACCTGTGTCTAATTTCAAGCCTAAATTTTCTGATGGACAATTTATATCTGTTTCTTCTAGTGTGCACATTAGTGTTGTACTCAAATAATACCTCTTCCTCCCTGATATTTATCCCACTGACATATTTATAGAGAGCAATCATATCACTCTCAACCTTCTTTTGGTTACACTAAACAAGCCTAGCTCCTTAGTCTCCTCTCGTAAGGCAGGTTTTCCACTCCATGGACCATCTCATAGCCCTTCTCTGCACCTCTTCCAATTTGAATTCATCCTTTTTATACATGGGGGACCACAACTGCACACAATATTACAGATGAGTCCTCAGAAGTGCCTTGTACAGAGGCACTAACACCTCTCTGTCTCTACTTGAAATACCTCTCCTGATACATCCTAGAACTGCATTAACTTTTTTTTTAGGGCCACATCACATTGGTGGCTCATTGTCATCCTGTGATCAACTAGCACTCCCAGATCCTTCTCCTCCACAGTCTGTTCCAACTGATGCATCCCCAACTTATAGAAAAAATCTTGTTAATTGTCCCTAAATGCATGATCTTGCACTTCCCATTATTAAATTTCATCCTATTCCTCATACTCTGGTTTACAAGGTCATCCAGATCTTTTTTATAGCACCCCAGTCCTTCTCTGTATTGGCAATACCTCCCAACTTGGTGTCATCAGCAAACTTTATTAGTACATTCCCACTTTTTTTGTGGTAAGGCAGTAACAAGAAGGTTAAATAAGAGCAATCCAAAAACCAATCCCTGTGGGACTCCACTGGTAATCTCTCTCCATCTTGACACTTTCCCCTTCAGTATGATCTGCTGTAGCCTCCCCTTTAACCTGTTCCTTATCCACCTTATTCATATGACCCTCCATCATCTGTAACTTAACTAATAATTCCCTGTGTGGAACTGTATCAAATGCCTTGCTGAAATCTAAGTAAATTAGGTCCACTACATTCCCTTTACTTAAAAAAATCTGTTATCCTCTCAGAAAAGGAGGTCAGTTTCATCTAGCTCGATTTACGCTTTGTAAGGACTTGTATTTTACCCCACTTACCATTATTCTCAATATTCTTAAGTACTTTCTCCTTCAAAATTTTCTCCAAGTCCTTGCATACTACTGAGGTCAAACTAACAGGCTTGTAGTTACCTAGATAATTTTTATTTCCTTTCTTGAAAAAGGAACTGCATTAGCAATTTTCCAGTCATATGATACAAACTCAAGCTTACAGATTCATAAAAAAAAAAAAAAAAATTGCTAATGGGCTGGCAATTTCATGAGCCAGTTCCTTTTATATCCTTAGAAGGAGATTATCCAGGCCCCCCAGTTAAGTTCCATGCAGCAGCTCAAGTTTGGCTTTACCGCAGGTACAGTAATTTCCATTTTCATGACCTGATTCCCATTAGCTACCCTATCTCTGTTTCCCACCTTGTCTTTACTCTCATTCAAACTAGATGCAAAGTACTTATTTAGACATTTAGTCATGCCTAGATTATCCCTGACCTCTACCCCATCCTCAATTTTTAACAGTCCCACTTGTTTTTTTGTTTTCATCCTAATTAGATTCTAAGGAACCTTTTACTACTGGTTTTAATTCCCTTTGCAAGGTCTAATTCTGCTTGACTTTTTTTTTTTTTTTTGCCTTTCTCACTTTATCTCTACATGTTCTGATCTCCAAAAAGCAGCTTTCCTTGCTGATCCCTCCCATCTCCCAGTTCTCATAGGATCTGTGCTTCCTCCTAGTCACCTTTCAGAGGTGATTACACATCCAGCTTGGTCTACAGCTCTTGCCTATGATTTTTTTCCCCTTCCTCTGAATGTGTCATAAATCATTCTTAATTGTCATGAGGATTATTTTCATAGTGTTACAGTAGATGAATATGGATATTGTAATGCTATAAAGATTAGTCTTTTTACTTATACACAATTGCAGATTTTTTGTGCTTCACATTGAACTCAGTCACTAATGAACCTAGCATATATCCAGGGAACAGCCAGTAAAGCTCAGAGACCCCAAGTTGTTCCCTGCCCTGGAATTCAACCCAAGCCAATACTGGCTTGTGCTGGATAAAAATTAGCCCATCATAATCTCATTAATGGGCGTACTTCCCCTTATAGGTGAGGAAGTCATGCATCAGTGATTTTTTTCTTTTTTACTTTTAACCTGAACTAAAATAGATAAACACTTCAATTCAAGACCATGGTTTCTAACATAAAACACTAAAGAAGTTTATTAAATACAGAACAATAGATTTTAAGTGAATATAAGTTGTAGACTTAAGAGATCAGGATAAGTTACCCAAGAAATAAAAATAAGAACACAATCAAAATTTGAGCAAGATCAGAATATGAAAATGTCTCATCCTGAGAGATAAAACCTGCAGGCTTGCAGGCTTTCATTCATTGACAGCATTTATTGCCAAGCCTTGGTCCACCCCTTCTAATATCTTTTGTCTTTCAGGTGTTTTTGCTAATTTTGAGTTGTAGGGAACTGAAGACCAGGCATGATGTCACTCCCCTTCTTTTATACTCTTTTTCAGCTTTCTGGAACAGTTAGGGATCATAACCTGCAGGGGTTGCCTTCAGTTAGTATATTTTTTGTGCATGTGCTCTTCTTTATGAAGCTCCACTGTAAACAAACCCTATTAGTGGAATTTATTATTGCATGGGTGAGAGATAGCTGTCAATGCTGTCTGACCTCTCCATTGTTGTGACTAAAAGGCTGGTTGTGGGAGTTTCCAACTTGCAACATGTTCCAGTAGAATTTACCTAACATTTTATAACTTCACATGCTATACAATAGCACATACAATCCAGCAAGATATTGAAGTCCAGAAGGTTAAACTTTTTAAAATAATATCATACAAGGCATTCCATATATAGATGATATCATAATTACATGCCACTGATAGCTACGGAGTTTCTGGCATGTTGTTCTCAGATACAGAGTGTCACACCAATTCCTGAGGCTTCTGAAGGAATGGACAGAACAGGTGATGATGTAGTGATCCATGTTCTGTCATCCACACTCAGCTGCTGGTAATCAGAAGCTAGGGACACCTAGTGCATTGGATTGCATCTGTGACAGTGTTGCCTAATAGCTTTTGATGGCTTCATTTTAGTTCTTTTTTAGAGAAGTGTTATAATTTTGGCCTTCAAAACATCTGCCAACAATGAGTTCCACAGGTCAGCTTCATATTTTGCAAAGAAATACTTTCTTCTCTTTGTGTTAAACCTGCTGCCTATTAATTTCATTGGGTGATTCCTTGTTCTTGTACTCTGTGAAGGGCTACTGACACTTCTTTATTCACTTCATTCATACCAGTCAAGATTTTCTAGACTGATGTCATATCCATCTTAATCATCTCTCTTTCAATTTGAGAAGTCCAAGTCTTTTTAATCTATTCTCATATGGAAGCTGTTCCATACCCTTCATAATTTTTGTAGCCCTTCTCTGTGGCTTTTCTAGGTCTAATATATAATTTTTGAAATGGCATCATCAGAACAGCACGCAGTGTTCATGGTACAGATGTACCATGGATTTACAAATAGATATGATAATTTCTGTCATTACTTGCTCCTTTTCTAATGGTTCCTTACATTCTGTTAGTGTTTTTGACTTTCATTGCACACTGAGTGGATGTTTTCAGTGAACTGTCCCCAGTGACTCCAAGATCCCTTTTTTAAGTAGCAAGAACTAATTTAGACCCCATAATTTTGTATGTATAGTTGTGATTATGCTTTCCAATGTTTAATACACTGTATTCATCGACACTGATATTAAAGAAGGACAAGATAAAAAGAGAGAAAAACTAGGAGCAAAAGTATTGGATCCAACTATAAGTCCTAGTCTAGGGGGATAAAACACAGCTAAGTGAAACAATGTCATCATCTCCAAGATAGTCTCTGAAGAATATTGCAGTAAGCACACAGAGCAAAGTCAGATTCATAATGGGTCATTGATGTAAAGCATACAGCAGCAAATCCTTCCCCTCTGTTAAAATCAGAGTAATCTTACAACAGGTCCACCCAGAGTATCATTACTGGTGGTAGATAGGACAGACTATAAACTGCTTGTGTCAGGAAGTTCCTTTTAATTCTGGCTGAACAACATCTAAGGTCCTGGTTCATGAATCTGGCTTACTGGCACCATGGGAATACCAATAAGTTATTAAAGATTAAATAATGAATTCTCATTTATCAACTAGCCAGAATTATTAGTCATTGAGTTCTCTCCAGATGGGTAATCACAATAGATAGCAAAAACTTATTTCCCCTAATCATTTTTCCAAATGGCAAATAAGAAAAACCTACAGCAAAATGAAGTGGTTTTTTTTGTTGTTTTTTTTAGTAATGTCTAGTTTACACTGAAAATGGAGAAGCATCAGACATCTTGGGGAAAAATCTATTTACATAATTGCTTTGAAACACACACTTTTTAACATTAGAATTTTTAAAACAATTTTTACTAAAAATTAGATATTTCTACAAAACCTTGAAAGACTTTACCAAAAACACCTTTGAAACTGAATATTTTTTTCTCAAACCCTGAATTATCAATAACTGAGCATTTCAACCAAAAATGTTTTTGAAAAAAATAATTTTGGGGGGTTTTGCTTTTTGTTGCAAAACCTTAAACAACCAAACACAAAGAGCCAAAGAATATTGTTGGAAATTTTCTTACAAAATGAAAATTTTATTTATTTATCTATTTATTTCCTGTGAAAATAACAGACATTTTTCACCAATTTTTAGTTTCTGCCGTTAGCAAAGAAGCCACAGAAAGTTAACAAAGAAATAGCCTCAAAGGCTATGAGCACTAGACACCTATTTCCTCACCACTGAGATCCACATCCAGGCCACAGTCTGAACAATAAAATAAAATAAAATCTGAGGATATAAATCAGGTATCTGCAGATTAACAGTGATTTTTGCTTTTTGCCCCAAAATGTTGCATCTAAAACTGCTGAAAACTGAAACATGTCCAGAAACAAGGAAATCTTTGGCAACAAGAATAGCAAAACCTTGTATACCTATATGCAGAGTCTTTCCCTCAAATGAGTGTGAAACCCAAGAGTCATGGCACATCTTCTTTTACACAGTAGTATCCTCTCCTTGTTCTTCCCCTCCCGCCACAGAGCTAGAGATGGAAGCCAGGTGTCCTGGCTCTCAAGTAAATGCACTTTTCCTTCACCTGCCTAGCTCCTACCCAGGGTTTTTCGGAGTGCCCCTTTCACCTCCTTGTTCCTCAGGCTGTAGATGATGGGATTAAGCATGGGGATGATGATGCCATAGAGCACAGGAAGTGCCCGATCCTGCTCTTGTGAGTAGCTGGTGTTGGGACGGAGGTAAGTAAAAAGGATGGTCCCAAAGTAGAGGCTGACAACAGTCAGGTGGGAAGCACAGGTGGAGAAGGCCTTGAATCGCCCTTCTCTTGTGCGGATCCTGAGGATGGCCATAACGATGTATGTGTAGGACACCAGAGTACCCAGCAAAGAGCTTGAGACAAGGCAACCACCCAAGGCAAAGGTGACAGCCTGGTTGACCCATGTATTAGAGCAGGAGAGCTGTAAGAGTGGGGGGATGTCACAGAAGAAGTGATGGAGGATATTACCCTGGCAGAAGGACAGGATGGATATAAGGGTTGTGTGCACAGCTGAGTTGGCTAAGCCAATAGCCCAGGCAGCTGAAGCCAGCAGGGAGCACACTCGCTGACTCATGAAGGCGCCATAGTGCAGTGGATGACAAATGGCCACGTAGCGGTCATAGGCCATGACCCCCAGCAGCAGGCACTCAATTCCCCCAAAGGAAATGAAGAAGAATGTCTGGAACAGGCAACTGGCCCACAAGATGGACTTGTCTCGAGATAAGTAATTGGCCAACATCTTGGGCACGGTAGAGCTGGTGTAGCCAATGTCCACCATGGAGAGGTTGCCCAAGAAGAAGTACATGGGTGTGTGGAGCTGGGGGTCCAGGCAGATCAGCAGTACAATAAGCATGTTGCCTATCAGAGCCACCAGATAGATGACTGTGAAGACTCCAAAGAGGATGAGCTGCTCCTCAGGGTTGCTAGAAAGACCTAGGAGGATGAATTTGGTTACTGAGGTGCTGTTCTTCCTCCCCATCTGCTCCGAGAGGTCCATCCGCTGCAAGCAGAGAAAGGTCAGTGGTGTGAGATATGGGCTGATACATTTAAACTTATTGTGAGTTGAACTGTCAAGGACATGAGAAAGTCAAAAGATATCATAGCAGCTTACACTAACAAAGGCTGATGGGAAAAGGTACAAAATGGAGACAGACATTGAATTGGTTGAATTAAAATGATCTCCTGATAGATCTCAAGGTAGGTGTTAATATCCCTGCTAAACAAGAGTAGTGTGGGATTGGCAATCAGTGAACCAAAATTGGAGAGCTGGATGGTAGACCTAATTGGTAGATAAAATAATTAGGGAATGGGTTATTCCCCCAATCAGCTCCTTTTGAGATCCTCAGAGAAAGAGATTTGGTGGGGTGTCTATGAAGAAGAATAGACAGATGTTACTGGAATGATATTCTCCAACATGACTGTAACCCACACCATTTCCTAGGACCTTTCCCCCAGATCATTGTCATCCTGATCATGAGTGATGTCCTATCCAGATGATTCAGAGAGTTGACCCAAAGTGCCAGCTCCATACTAATTCCATTTGAATGCCAAGAAGCACCTGAGAGGAAATGGGACAAGAAGCAGCAACAACAGCTCCTGCCCATCTCAGTTAAATATTTGTCTTTGTCCCTAAACCACAGCTATAAAAAAAAGATTGCCAAGTAGTCTTGCTATCTCATCCCACTGCCTTCTAAACACTCTCCAGTTAAAGGAAAAGGGAAAAATGGATATTAATCAAATAACTCAATGCATTACATTTCAAATGCTTAAACTGTGTTCCTTCTTTTCTGTATCTTTAACAAAGAATCAAAAAGTCATATTGTTACAATAAAAGTCTTATTTAATACTTTACATTGTTCTTCACATACTGTGTTGATCCCAGAGTATCAGCAGGACAAGAAGAGTGAAGTAATATCTTTTATTGGCTGAACTTCCATTGGTTAGAGAGACCAGCACAGAATTCTGCCTTACCAACTTTGTCTCTAACACTTTTTCTACCTTTTCTGTATCTTTAATAAAAGGTTAAAAAAGTTTAATGGTGTGCTTTCTATGGCACAAAGCAGGCTGAGGTATCTAGAGTAAACCCTGGACTTTGTTCAACACTGTTTAATACTAGGGAGTGACTGTGTTCTGTTAACACCTTTTATCCATTTATTCCATCCATATTAATACAATACAGTCAAAGAGCTAGACAGATAGCTAGGGATATAGAAGACATAAACTGAACTATTTGGTCACTGATTAAATTAGGAACAGATTTCAAAGATGTTTAAGGATCACATTTCAAAAGTATTTAAATATCTAGTGAGATTCTGAAAATTGGCTACATTCCCAACCCCCCCGGCAGTAAAGGGAGTTAGACACCTAGCTGTGTTTGAAAATCTCACTAGAATGACTACATCCTTTATCCTAACTATAGCTGGTTAGAAACAAAAGTAAGTAAATAAAGTTGGTTAAACTCATTTTTCTTCGGAAGAAAATAAGATTAGTTTATCAAAACTAAACTGTTTCGTGACCATAGAAATGTATCCAAAAAAAAAAAAAGTGATTAAGAAGTTTTCAGTGCTCCAGGATGCAGTTTCAGATGACAAGGGAATGGCAGAACTTTTCATTTTGTGGCACATTTTCCTGGGATGTACAATTCCTTACTCTGTCTGCAGATGGAACCCAGGAGTCCTGTGTTCCCTCCCCCACCCCCAGCTCTAACCCACTAGCCTTTACCCTCCCAGACCAAGTTTGGTACTTCGGCCTAAGAGGCAATCCTCAAACCAAACAATTTTTTGTCATTCCCCCAACCATCTCAGTTGCCAAGAGAGTCACTGATTAATATTGCAGCTGCAGCCACAGTGAGAAGAGGTGAAAGACACAGGTCCTGACTAGATATTTATTGAAGAACAAGCCAATGTAAAAGAAGAACATCACTTGGGCTCCCACTGTTCTGCCTCTAGCCCCTCCTGACCCATAACCTCATCTGACTCTTCATGGCTTCAGAGGTGAAACTGGGCTCACTGGACAAAAGTGTCTCCTCCAGCAGGGACAGAAGCAGGCTAAATAGTTGTGATATATAGAATCCAATCTGTTTGGGTGCAGGAAGAATCTAGGAGTTACCAGATAGATGGGGTTAATGGGCTGGGTGAGCACATAAGTCTGTTCTGATGTCAAAGGGAAAGGAGGGGAGAGAACAGGCTAGATAAAACCAGGGGTTTGATCCAAGACAGCAGGGGCAAGTGTACTGATGATCCTGCCTGTTAAGTATTGTCCCCTGGAAGGAAATCAGTCTGAGATTCAAGCTTCAAATTCTCACCCCAGTTGTTTTTCTCCTAACCTGGCCAGCAGCCTTGCCGTCTCTCTTCAGAGATCTTTTGCTGTCTTGTTCTGATGAAAGCTGTGGAAAGCAAGCATCGCCTTGTTCCTTTCCCATCAACACCTCCCAGTCTCCTGCTCTCTGCCCTTCTGAGAGGCAAAGCCCAAATGAGGAAACACTGGACTCAGAAAATATTACAGAACCATCTCCCATGAGAACAGCTCTTTATATCCTGTAAACATCACCTCACTTCAGCCCCAAATGTAGCAATTAGCCTCTTAAAAACTGCATCCTTGAGCAAGGCAGAGAGTGAAAGCCAATCTGAAATCAAACAGGACCCAAGCTTGTTTTAGGTTCAAGTCCATTACTTTGGGGTTTACATTTCAGGACCCCTTGGTCCAAATGACACCACATTTGCACTACTTAACCTAGCTCAGACACCAAGGAGACACAGGAATTTTCAAGACAATGGGATTCACTATGATGATTTTGAGCACTTAGAAACATCAGCTGTTACACAGTGACCTTGTATCAGGCTTTCAATCAGGTAGTTGGTTTCTCAGCTCATGTAAATTTTGGGGGGTGTATATTTCACTGCTTTCTACATTGTGAAAGGGCACTAGATAGCACTGGGTAAACCTGACTCTCCCTTAACCAAAATTTAGGCCAGTTAATAGTTCATAGGGTCATATCTGCCACTGGTGAAATCAATGCCAATTAAATTAAACTAATGAAAATTAGTTTAAGTACCTCTGAAAAACATCAGCTGATGTATTTAAGCTCATTTAACAAAACTAAATATTCTCCAATAAACTTTTTTGAATACAAATTATATTTTTTCCAATAAGGGCATTCATCAAAGATGAAAATTTCCACAGTATACAAGACAGGTGAGCTGGGTGAGGTGACATCATCTTTTGGACCATCCTATCCAGTGTTTACCTAGGTCCATGCTTTGCTTTTCCTGCTTATTTGTCCATACAGCCCCCTGTTCAACTCACCCACCATAGTTATGCAATAGACATTCTGACAACCATGGCAGCATGGCAGATCCAGACACAGAGTTGTTCTACTTCCATCCCACCACCCCAAGGCTATGTCCACAAACAAGCCCTTGTTTCGAAACAAGCCATTTTGAAACAAGCTTTTTCAAAATAAAGGCATTATTTCAAAACATCTTATTTTGAAATAACAAACAGTTATTCTGAAATAAGGAAAAAAGAGGGAATCGAAATAGCATGTCCACTGTGACATGCTATTTTGAAATAGGGGTGGGGAGGGGTAGGGAGGCCTGTGCTGGGCCAGGGATGCCATGCCCCTGGGATTCCCCTGCCCCCCTCAGCTTCTGCAGGGGGTGGGATTTTCCCCTCCCCCCCGTCGCTCCTGCCGGGGGCAGGGGAGCTTCCCCGGCGGCCTCCCCACTGCTTCTGCCATGGGTTGGGCCAGGGCTACCTCCCATCTGGGGTTCCCTGGCATCCTGCCGGGGGTGGGGGGTGCTAGGGAATCCTGGGCGGGAGACAGCCCTGGCTTTGCCCGCAGCAGAAGCAGTGGGGGGGGGCACCAAGGAAGCCTCGCTGCCTTCAGTAGGAGCCATGGGGGGGCAGGGGAAGCCCCCCGCCTGCGGCCGAAGTGGCAGGTGGGCAGGGGAAAGCCCCAGCAGGAGTGGCAGAGTGGTAGAGGGGGCTGCCAGGGAACCCCAGGGGCAGGGCACCCCAGGCTTCAGGGCAGCCCCAGCAGCAGGGAGAGCTGCCCCTGGAGCGGCCACCCCATGGGGGCTGCAGTGCTCCTGACAGGGCTGCAGGGCCAGCAGCTCCCCTGCAGCCTGGGCAGGGGGCAGAGCCCTGGGGGTGCCCCCAGCCTGCTTCCCCCCGCTTCACCTTGCTGAGGGTAGGGGGGGCAAAGGGGGCTGAGGCCCCTGTTCCCCCATGGTCCCAGCAAGGGGAAGTGGGGGGAAGCTGGCTGGGTCACCCTCCGACCCCCTGCACTCCACTAAGCACCCTGTCCAGGCTTCCCCCCCCCCCCCCCCCCCGCCGCTGCTCCTACTGAAGGCATAGCACCCTGGGGGAAGGTCCTTGTTCTTTCGAAACAATCCGTGTTTCTAAATAACATGTCCAAACAGCTTATTTCAAAACAACTGGTTTCGAAATAACCCTCCTTTCAAAAGCAAAGTGGTTTAAGCCATTTCAAAAGGAGGGCTCTTGTTTCAAAACAAAGAGCTCCCTTCTTTAGAAACAAGAAAACGTCCTTTGGACATAGGGACTTTTATTTCAAAACAACCAGTGTTGTTTCAAAATAAAAACCCTGTGTGGACATATCCCAAGTGTGGGGAAGCTCTCCCAATATAAAGTTGTTTTATGTTAGTACAGCTCAGTCCTCTTCCCAATGGGAAGGAGTGATGCTGACTGTGATGTTTCCAGGCTGTTCTGGACTGTGAGTTCCTGCGGAAGGACTGTTGCCCCATTCTGTGTTAGAAGGAGTTAAAAGCCCAGGAAAAGAGGAAGAGCTAATGGGAGTGAAGAGGTGCAGGGCCAGTCAGGTCCAAGGAGCCCATATAAAGGCAAAGGCTGCAGGGCCTGCTTGAAGCAGTTTGCCACTGTCTGCAGAGGAGAGAGGGGGTGAGCTCTTGTTTCTAGTAAATGATAGGACCTTGGAGAGCTCATTGCACTTCCAGGGTTCATAGAGAGCACAACCTGGAGATAGAAGCAGCAGGTATCTGAGGATGTAGATATGGTCCAGGGGATCTGCTAAGGCACAAGCTGAACAAAGACTAGGGGATAAATGCATTGCTCATGTGGCATGAATAAGGTCTCTGGCATCAAGCCTGGAAAAGTGGGTGGGTCCAGGTCTCATCTCCCTCTGGCAGGTCACTAGTAGGTAGAGAGGTCATAGTTGAATAGTGAATGGACAGTGATCATGATTGATATAAGCAGATGGGTCAGAACTGGACTGTACCCTGGAAGAGGAGAGCTAAAGAGACTCAGATGGAAGGCTTAGGTTCTGCTTAGGACTACAAAAAGAGAAGCATGGGAAGGAAGCACTGATCACTCGACAGAGCTACCACATGAACAAATTCCCTAGTATCATCACCAGGAAGTGCCTGTTAGGTGGGTTATCTGCTGCCAAACCAGCTACAGTCCTCTTGTTAGCCTCCTGTATCTGCAAGAGAGACAATCACCCTGGTGTCAGCTCCCTGATTCCCCCAGCCTTTCTCCTCTCAAGTAATCTCCTCTGAGTTCTGCCAGCCCTCACTAAGCCTGGAAGGTTGGTGATAGGTGCGCCTCAGTCTCTGAACCTCTCTAAAGTATTCCTATAAGTGCCCAGAATGTCTCAATTGGACACTCATGGAAATATCTGGACTAATGCTCTTTGAACATTACCTCAGGGCTGAAATCCAGTTGCAGGGAAAAACAATCACAACATATTTATTGTCAGTGATTTATGAGCTAAGGGGTGAGGACAATTCAAACTGAAATGTTGCAGAGAAACCAAAATCCATACATGCTTTCTAGTGACTATACTGAGCTGGCTAATGTCTTGTGTAGAGCAGCCTGAAATCAACCCAGGCTTTGAATAGCATTTCCAATGCAGGTTAGCATTCTATTCTCATGAATGTAAGCATGTTCTCTGCTTACTTCCTGGGTCTAGAGTAGAAGGTTTCTTTTCCTGCCCACTTTTGCCAGTTATGGACCAATAAACCTTTGGAGTGTAGCACCAGGTAAAGCTCTTTCTCTCTTGTTATGTGTAAAACCACAACAAAACATCTATGAATCCCATTCCAGAGCCCCTTAGCCAGACAGTCATCTAAGCAAGGGTGAGGTCAGACCTGGCTCCCCATGGAAGGGAAAGACATGCTGTCTCATTTCCCATGGCTCTGAGCCATTGAATCCCCTGCTTTGGGACTGGCTCAGGGCTGGCACTCCATGAGTGAAAGGCCATTTAGGGTCAGTCACTGAGGGGGTATGCAGTGGATGGCCCTTAGACTATGTCTGCACTAGAAAATTAGTTTGAATTAAGGAGCCTTGATTTTTGCCTAGTTTGAACTATTTTTTTAGTTTAAACTAAACAAAGCTTAGTTTGAACTAGTTAGTTCAGCTGGTTAGTTTGAACTAACTGCTTATTTTAAACAAATTTTCATATTTAGTTCAAACTAGCATAATGTACACATTCTAGTTTGAACAAAATTAAGTTCAAACTACTGGTTAGTTTGTGCTAACAATGTTATTTTTAGTTTGAACTAACTGCACTTTTTTAGTTTGAACTAAAAAGGTAGTTTGAACTAAAGAAAACATGTCTAGTTCGAACTAAAAGTTAGTTCAAACCAAAAAAAAAAAATGCTTAGTTTGAACTAACTTTTGAACTACTTAGATTGGATTAATGGAGTATGAAATAAGACTTTAGGTGTAGACATAGCTTTAGATTCCCTAGCCTCCCCTTCAGGTCCAGATGTCTAGCTGGCAGCTGGTAACAAGGAGAGTGCAGCATGGTTTGGTGCTGGGAATGCTTATGTTTGACATCTTCATTAATGATCTGGAGGAGAGGGGTGTACTGCACCCTCAACAAGTTTGTGAGTGACACCAAACTAGGGAGAGTGGTAGATAGGCTGAAGTACAGTGAGCAAATGCAGATTGACCTATACAAAATACAGGATTGGGCCAAAGGAAATCTGGCAAATTTCAACAAGGACAAGTGCAGAGTTCTGAACTTGGGACAGAATAATCCCAGACTCTGCTACAGACTGGGGACCAACTGGCTAAGCATTGGTTCAGCAGAGAAATACCTGCAGCTGGGGGGTTACAGTGGACAAGAAGATGGGTATGAATCAGCAGTGTGCCCTTCTTCCATATCAGGCCACATTAGTAGGACCACTGGCAGCAGATTGAGAGATGTAATTACTCTTCCCTCTTCAACACTGGTGAGGCCCATTCAAAGCATTGTGTTCAATTTTGGACCCCAAAACAATAAGAATATAGACAAATTTGAGAGTGTTCACTGGAGGGCCACAAAAAATGATTAGGGAGTTGTGGAGAATGAGACTTAGGAAGAGAGGCTGAGGAAACTAAGGTTGTCTACAGAAAAGCAGAATGAGGGAGGGTTTTAATAGCAGCCTTTAACTATCTGAAAGGAGGTTCCAGGGTGGATGAAGCTAGGTTCTTCTCAGGCATAATGTAGCCTGCAGATGGGCTAGAGTTTACCTCAATTACCTTTCTCCAGTGCTTTAAAAGAAATAAACCCCAATTCCTATGAGGAAGCAGCTGCAGATAGAGGATTGTCTTAAACAACTCACAGCAAAGACTGGTCAGAGTTACCCTCCCCACAATCAAGTGCTAATGAAAGCAAAAGTACTGAACTTTATCAACTATATAATCCTTTCATGATAAGAGAAACCAACTAATAACTAATACGTATATTTAGAACACGATGTTGCTATTTCATAAACCCACATTCACCATTACACAGGTTTCTTTTCCACAATACACATAGGCTATGTCTACACGACACTTTTATTTCAAAATAACACTCGTTATTTCGAAATAAAATTTAGTCTACACGACGTTTTCTTATTTCGAAAGGACGGATCCTGTCCTTTCGAAATAAGAATCGTTGTTTCAAAACAGTTAAACCCAGATGTTTTCGAAATGGTCGTTATTTCGAAATGGTCATTTCGAAATAATGCCATTTGGACGTGTTGTTTCGGAATAAATGGATTCCGAAACACCATGATTGGAACTTCCTCCCAGGGTTCTTAGCACCCTGGGAGGAAGAGCCACCCCCTCAGCACCCTGGACAGGGTGCTGAGGGGGGACAAGCCGCAGGGCATGGGGGGCTGCCCCCAAGACCAGCAGGGAGCCCTGCAGACTGAGGCCGATGCCCCGCTCTCCCCACCGCTGGGGCTGCTCAGAAGCCCTGCGGCAGGGTGCAGGGGTGCCCCGCTCTCCCCACTGCCAGGGCTGCTCCCAAACCCCACAGTGGGGTCCGGCGGCGCCCAGCTCTCCCTGCCACCAGGGCTGGTGGCAAACCCCGCGGCAGGGTGCTGGGCCCCAGCTTTTCCCCGCTGCCGGGGCTGCAGCCACAGGGAGCCGGGTCCCACATGCCCCTCAGGTCCTGGGCCCCGCAGCTCACCCTGCCACCAGCTCGGGGGCCCGCAGCCCTGGGCGGGGTGGCCGCAGCTCCCCCCAGCATGGTGCGGTGTGTGCTGCCCTGATTGCGGCCACCCCACTGGGGGCTGCAGCCCCCTCAACAGGGCGCGGGGTGAGCAGCCTGGGCTAAGGCCACCTTGCCCACGGCCGAAGGCCCCCAAGCTGGTGGCGGGGTGAGCTGAGGGGCTCGCAGCCGCTGCTGCCGCTGAGCCCAGGACCTGAGGGGCCGGTGGGACCCGGCTCCCCCTGGCTGCAGCCCCGGCGGCGGGGAAAAGCCGGGGCCCCGGCAGTCTGCCGCGGGGTTTGCCACCAGCCCTGGTGGCAGGGAGAGCCGGGCGCCCCTGGACCCCACTGTGGGGTTTGGGAGTAGCCCCGGCAGTGGGGAGAGTGGGGCACACCTGCACCCTGCTGTCAGGCTTCTGAGCAGCCCCAGCAATGGGGAGAGCGGGGCATCGGCACCACTCTGGAGGGCTCCCCGTTGGTCTTGGGGACAGCCCCCCATGCCCTGCGGCTTGTCCCCCCTCAGCACCCTGGACAGGGTGCTGAGGGGGTGGCTTTTCCTCCCAGGGTGCTAAACACCCTGGGAGGAAGTTCAAATCATGTTGTTTCAAAATAAAGGTTTTATTTTGAAATAAGTCATTTCGAAATGACTTATTTCAAAATAAAGCCTCGTTTGTAGACATAGCCATAAACAAGGCTGTGTTCACACACAGGGGGGTGATTTAGATATGGTTGTTTCGAAACAACTCGTATCAAAATAACGCCGTATTTTGAATTAAGGAAAAAAGCTCAAAGCGAAATAGCAGGTTCAGGCAACAGTTATTTCTAAACAAGTCACCGTTGTTTCGAAACAACATGTTCGGACGGCATTGTTTCAAAACAATCATTTCGAAACAACGTTGTTTTGTCCCCACATGGGATTTAAGTTGTTTCAAAACAACACCATTGTTTCAAAACAACCGGTTCTGTTGTTTTGAAACAACCATGCGTCATGTGAACAGGCTATTTCTTATTTCGAAACAACCTCTGTTGTTTCAAAATAAGAGTGCTGTGTGAACACAGCCCAAGAAAACAAAATGAAATTAAACAGAACAGTCTCCACAGCAACACTGTGAGAAAAACAAAAAAAACAAAAAACTTGTGTTCCTAAAGTTTAGGTGGATTTCACCTAAATGTCTACCATAGTATTTGTTCACCAAGTCCAAAGGCTTGAATTGAAAGAAGCAGTTCCTTCTTTGGTAGCATGAATCTTTAGTAGAATTTCAATCAGACCCTTCTTTCTCTTCTGGAACTAGCATCATCCAGTCAACTTATTGATGAACCAGCACTCAGTCACATACACATGTACAGGATCTGTGCTGCAAAAGGTTCCAGAGTGGAGAGAAAACATCTTGCTGCCCATTCTTGCCTCAGCTTCTCCCAGTCACAGACTGAGCACATGACCTCTTCTCAATACAACCACCCTGGCTTCTCCATTCACAGCATCTGACCACAGCAGCAGCAGGGAATTTTGTAGTGCGCACTCAATACTACCACTCCCTGTTCCAGAAACTTCTGGCTGTAGGCAGCTAAATCCACCTAGTAACAGTAACTTAGGTCCAAGAGGTTCCTTAAAGAGCCAGCTCTCAATGAGGCATATGGAGTACTATAGGATGTGAGAGAACTTGGAGCAATGGTTTCAAGTTTCTATGAGGGAGTTTTAGGTTGGATATTAAAAAAAAATAAAATTCTTCACTGGGTGTGCATGGAATATCTGAGCCTACAGGTTTTTAAAGTGTGGCTTGACAAAGCCATGGTTGGATGATTTGTTTGGGATCGGTCCTTCCCTGAGCAGGTGGTTGGACAAGATGACCCACTGAAGTCTCTTTTAACCCTCATAGTCTATGATTCTATGGTAACTTTGATGATGTGACATTTACATAGTGCAGTCTGTATTGGTAACTCTCTGTATTGCTCCAGTCCCCCACTCCTGGATCTCATATGACTTTTCTTTGCTGTAAGAACTCTCACTTCTAAGTGGTTCACACTCAGACACCAACAAGCAAGCTGCATCCAAATCAGTAAGTGAGAGTTTCTGGCCAGTCAATACCATCAGCTACAGAGACAACCCTAGGAACTTCCATCTTACATTATTGAGGACTACCCCCTGGACACAACATGCTTATATACTCTTCAGTTTAATAAAGAAATTGATACGCAATAGCCCACTTACTTCAGATTGGCTATGTCCACACATACACCATTATCTCAAAATAACCCATTTCAAAATGATTTATTTCAAAATAAAATCCTTATTTTGAAATAAGTTAATTCGAATTAACAGTTTGTTAATTTGAATTAAGGGAAAGCCTGCTTTCAAAACTGCTGTCATTTCAAAATGGTTATTTTGAAATAAGGCCATTCGGACACATGGTTTTGAAACAGTTGTTTCAAAACAACACCCATTGTTTCGACACAACATGTTTGAATGGCTTTATTTTGAAACAGCCATTCTGAAAAAATGGCTATTTCAATATTGAAGCAGGTTTAACAGTTTTGAAACAATAACTGTTATTTCAAAACAATGGATCCTGCTGTTTTGAAACAACGGTACGTCTTGTGGACATGAGAATTTTTATTTCGAAACAACCTTTGTTGTTTTGAAATAAGAACCCTGTGCGGACATACCCATTGGCTATGTTCACACACAGGGAGTTATTTCAATACAAGTTGTTTCAAAACAACTTGTATCAAAATAACACCTTATTTTGAAATCAGTTAATTTGAATTAAGAAAATGTTAATTTGAAATAAGGAAAAAAAGCGGGAATCAAAATAACATGTCCGGACAAAAGTTATTTCGAAATGAGTCACCATCGTTTCGAAATAATATGTTCCAACAAGATTGTTTCAAAACAATCGTTTCAAAACAACATTGTTTTGACACCAAATCGGGTTTAAGTTGTTTCGAAACAACGGTACGTCGTGTGAACATGGCGTTTCTTATTTCGAAACAACCTCTGTTGTTTCGAAATAAGACTGCTGTGTGAACACACCCATTGTGTTTCCAACACGTTAGACCAAATGCACTGCTCTTGGTAAAACTAAACAAACATATTTATTAATTACAGAGTAATTTTAAGTGATTATAAGACATATAAAAGCAAGTCAGGTTTAGTCAAAATAAACAAAAGCCAAAGAACCCTCTAAGCTAAGGTCAGCATTTTTACCATCCTTACAAAATCACATGCCAAAGGGGGCAGCCATAAGTGTCTGAGAAAGTGGGATTTTCTCCCACAAAATCTCATACAATACATAAATTTGTTAGTCTTTAAGTGCCACAGGACTCCTTGTTTATTTTACAAAATCAGCTAATTCTCACCACAGGCTGGCTGGTTTTGCTTCAGTCTGATTCTCCACTTTGGTCAGAACTTAAGGCACTTAGTGATGTGTGTAGATTGAGGTAAAAGAGAGAACAAATGTCTCCCCATTTTAAAATGTTTCTTCTCTACTCTGGAGCTTCATCTCCCCTCTTCAGGGTCAGGTGACAAACAATGGTCATATATAATTTCCTCTATGTCTTGAATCAGTGAGCATCACATTATTGTGTTTCCTTCATTGATATCTGGGCCAGCACTTTTTCTTGGAATGTTGAACTGGGTTTTCTCTCTACTAGCCTCAGTGATGTATGAACTGTTCCTCTGCTTCTAGATCTTCAAACCATCTGATGAAGTGCGATTTTCTCACATGAAAGCTCATGAGATAAATAAATTTGTTAGTCTTTAAAAAAGTGCCATAGGACTCTTGTGTTTGTTCTGCTCTTAGGGTGTCTTGCTTGGATATGTTTTGTTCAAGTAACACAAATTTATATAGCAACACAAAGGTATTTATTGTCTTGTTATCTATCCCTTTTCTAGTGGATTCTCTTAGCTTTATTGCTGCTTCACATGAACTGCAGATTTTGGGTGATGCAGCATCTATCTGGTGCTGGCTATGTAAATTTACATGTTTCAATAAAAAAAAAAACAAGCAAACTATGTTTGAAAAAAACGTGAAGAGATTGAACAGAATTGAATCATGGTTCAGTCTTAAATAAATTATTCTTTATGTATTATTCATCCAGTTTCAGTTATTATCTGTCAGGTTACAAGTAAGGAAAAAAGACATCATTGCATAGTCAAACTCAGATCTCAAGAGTTCAAGGTGTCTTGACTCTTCTCTCAAACCCAGGCAGCCTGTCTCTGTTTGTTATCAGTTGAGGTTAGGATTCTCAAGGGAGTGTAAAGAAATTACTCCCTTGTGATCCTTAATGCATTTGTCCTCCTTGCATCCCTGTGAGGTGGGGAAGTGGTGCTATTCTTTGCACAAAGATACAATGACTTGCACAAGGTCCCCTGGGATGTCCAAGCTAACAGAGGGAGCTCAAGCTGAATCTCCCAGTGAAACATTCTGTAACGATTAAAGTTAAACTTTTAATTAATTTCAAAGAAAAGGAACAAAGAACGCATAGATTGGTTAGGAACTTTTGACTTGTCTTCAATTTAGATTCACAGGCACAAAAATGTAGATTTGAAGCCTTGTAATGGGACAGATCCACTGATGGTCTAAATAAGTCACAGCACACTGGAAGTCAATGGGTCAGATTGCTAACTGGCAAAAACTGACAGAGCTCTTCTTGGAGTAGTGAGCCAGATCTCAAATGATATAAATCAGCATAGTTGCACTGAAATAAGTTCTTGTTTCACAGTTGGAGTCAATAATCTTAAGTACTGTGAAGTCAATGGAGTTGTGTCAATTTACATGATAGTATCACAGGAGATTAGGTTTGGATGGGACATCAGCTGGTCATTTTGTCCAAACCCTTGCTCAAAGCTGGAGCAACCCCAACTAAATCATCCCAACCAGGGCTTTGCCACACCAGACCTTGAGCACCTGTAAGGATGGAGACTACACCACCTCTCTACATAACCTGTTCCAGTGCTTCACAACTCTTCTAGTAAAAAAAAGCTTTTTATATTATCCAACCTAGACCTCATCCTCTGCAACTTAAGACCATAACTCCTTATTCTGTCACCTGGCATCATTGAAAAAGCCTAGCTCCATCTTTCCTGAAACTCTGCTTCAGTAGTTATAGGTTGCTGACAAATCCCCCTCACTCTTGTCTTCTGCAGCCTAAAGAATCATATTTCCTTCAGCCTCTCCTCATAAGTCATGTATTCCAGGTTCCTAGGGAGGTTCATAGCACTCTGCTGGAGTCTGTCCATTTTGTCCATACTTTACTGGATGAGGGGCCCATAAGTGAACCCAATTCTCCAAATGGGCCTCACCAATGTGAAATAGAAGGGCATACTAACTTCTCTTAATTTACTGGAAATAATTCTACTAATGAAACCACTTATGCTGTTAGTCTTCTTGGCAGAAAGAGCACACTTTTGACTCATATTCTGTTATTTTATTAAATGCAAACCCTCAAGTCTTCTTCTGCAGAACTGTTGCTTAACCAGTTGGCCCCCAGACTGTACTAGAGCACAAGATTCTTCAGTTCTAAGTGCAGGATTCTGCATTTGTCCTTGTTGAAACTCATCACATTTTCTCTTGTCTCAACATCCTACTTTGTCTAGGTCACGCTGTATCCTGTCCCTGCCCTGAAGCACATTTACCACTTCCTCAGTTTAGTGTCATTTCCTAAATATGCAAACCACTCCATCCTTCTGATTATTAATGAAGCTGTTGAATAAAATCAGTCTTCAGACTGACCTGCACTGAGCTTGATACCAGATGCCAACTGGACATCAAGACGTTGATCACTAATTGACCTGTATCAAGCAGCCAGGTTACCCTGAGCTGTGGATTCATCTCATAGCTGCAACCTCAGAGCTACTAATGCAAAGGAGGAGAAAACAAATTTTCTGTTCCCTCGAAATTATTTGTGAGATATTACAGAAGAAATAGCCTATTACTGGCCATGTTAGAAAATGTGAACCATATTAGAGTAGCCAAGAGGATGGTCTTTGATTTTGTTTATACAAGAGCATAATCTGAACATAAAGACTTGAGTTTTGCTGAACTTGATAGTCAGGAGATATTTTAATCCGACCCACCATCCTGCTCAAAACAAGACCACTTTCCCTTTAAATTATCCACCAAGGGCTTGTCTAAAATGAGCCTCACAAACTTCTAAACCTCACTCCTTAGCCATTAAAATCTACATTCTTATCATGAATCCCACAGGGCAAAGGGAGGTATCAAAGTGCAGCTTGCAAAAAAACCTTTTAATTCCTCTTTGAATCAGATTCGCATCCCAGGGAAATGGAAATAAAATGGTTTTAAACACTGTGATGAGACAGAACAACAAATGATGAAAAGTGACCTTAGTTCTGTGGAAGCCAATGACACAGATCCCAGTTTTGCAAATGAATATAGTTCCATTATAGTCAAAGTGAGTAGATACTCAGCTGGTATAACTAAACTAAAATAAAAGCTTCATATCTCTTGCAATGTGTGAATCAGCTGTGGCTATATTGAAATCAAAGCTTCACATCCTCAGATGCCATAACAAGTCCTAGTCACTCTGAAAGTCAATGTTACAGTATCAATTTACATCAGTTCAGGACTTGCCCTTAATTTTCTATGTTTTTCCTGGGTGCCTATTAGTAACCAACTTAAAGTAGCCAGGCAGCCTGAGCCATGGATTCCTCTGGTGGCTCCATCCCAAGACATGCTGATGCAATGCAGAAGAAAAACAACTCTGCCCCCCAGAAGTAATTATGTGATTGTAATGACGTAATAGGCTATTTTAGATGAGCTGACATTCTGGTGCCATTTGGCTGGTTGCTATTGCAGGACACATGTAGGTGCTAAAATTATACATTATATTCTTCAAACACTTTAGGATGCACTTTGGACCTCAGACCCGGCTTGTTCATAATCAGTGGCCCTCCCTGGGAGGCTGCCATTATCTCAGATGCAGTGCCAGAGTTGCTCAGGATGAGGTTATTTAGGGCAACATGGCACGGTGGTTTGCTACCGAGGTGAGATCAAAGCTAGGCTGAACAGATTCAGTTGCTTAGCTCCATAGCAGGGACATCCTGGACTGTGATCCTGTCAGAATCCTGCACAACCAGGTTAATCTCTAGAGACTGGAGGTGTGTCAGGTCTTCATCGCATTTTGCCTTCCACCTCTCAGTCAAAGGTGCTCAAAGGGGGGAGCAGGGACCATCCATTTGTGGCGTGACTTCCGATGTTTTAGGAATCACAGTGAGACTGAGCAACTCAGGATATCTAGGAAAATGTTGGGAAACAGCTGCTGGGTAGTTCAGTGATGGAAACATGATAAATTGATAGATAATGCATATTCAAGGATCAAATGCATCAGAAGTTGGAAAGAATTCCAGGAAGATTAATGATGTAAGTTTGCTCTTTCACTGAAATATGTTAGGAGATTAATAGAGAGTGGAAATTCAAGAACATAAATATGAATTATGTTTGCAATTTATTAAGACTTTTACTATTGCTACAACCAAATATCTAGAATCTGTCAGAATTATTTTGCCAAATGAAAAACAGGACTTTTCACAGGAGTCTATCAAAACTCCAGTTTTCCTATTTTGGCTATTGAGAAAAAAATATTTCAAATACAACTTTCTGAAAACTGGACATTTTCAGCTTGAATCTCTTCCCCAGAAAGAAGCTCTCAGTCTTTCTACTTATATAAATATATGCTGTTGATGATGATGATGATGATGATGATGACGATCATGATGATGATCATGATAGCTGCCCCTTTCAAGGAAAATATGTTTAATTTAAATCCCAATTTTCCTTTGAAACCTATCAAAGTGGAACATTTCTGACCACTCCCAACTGGAAATGTAGCTCCTGGGAAGAGTGGGAAACACTGACATTGTCCAAAAAAACCTTTATTTCGGACCTGTTTATTCTATTGCATCCATGCTCACTTTTCTTTGCAAAATATAGATCCAGGTTGACAAGCTGAGAAGTTAGAAAAGCTGACAGTTGACAGATTATGCTCTACATAGTTTAGCACTTTCAAATTCAAGATGAGAGTTGAATCAAGCAGTCACAGCCTATTTATGTGCTCCCAGGTCAAGGACATTAAGGGTGCATCTGTGCTGTACCAAGGAGCATTTTTCCCAGTTTAGGCAGACAGATGCACAATAGCTGTGCCAGAAGTACCATGCTAGTAATATCACAGTGGCCAGGGATAGAAATGGTGGCAGTTTGAACTAGTTGCCTAAATACAAACCAACCTTAGCTTCCAAAAGTATTTATTCAAAATCAATAGGATTAGAACATGGACCTCCTGATCTAGGACTCAGAGTGTTTATAAAGAAACACTGCCAGCTGAGGACAAATGCTGGAAAATGGTTCACAGAAAATAAATATTTTAAAACACACTCCAGACTTCACATTCCATGCAGACATTATAGAGAAGTGGAAGAGATTGACACAAGGCCTCAAAGAAATTCAGCGGCCAAGAGTACAACCCAGATCTCCTGAATGTAACTATCCCCAAACCCCACAGACATAAAATCACTGAAGCAAACAATAAAAAGAGCAATAGTGGAGTAATGCTTCAAGCCCATTTTTGGGATGGAAGTACAGATGGTCTGAGTGTCATAAATAACTGTGTAACTTGGTAGTATTTATATCCAGAACTTAAGGAGGAAGCTGTATAGAAAAAACTGACACTTAGGTTCCTGGGTGAGTCAATGTTACATTTCCTTTGGAAATGAGAATAACAGTGTCTTGAGTTTTCAGTATTTTTACGTCAAGCTGAATTTTTTTACAAAAATTGTTTTACAAAACATTTTACAAAAATGAGGGACTCTCTAAGCTAGGGCTTTTGAGCTTGGTTGCATTTTGTTCCATTCTGAATGCTTTTGATAAATTGATACCTAGGGTTGGAACCTCAAATGGTGGATAATGATACAATCTCATTAACCCTTTAAGGGAGGCATGGAAATTTGCATCCATGAGGTCACACACCTGGTTAGTGCTCTGGTCCTTAGTGGTAAAGAACATTCACCACCTTTAGTCATAGGAAGGGACAAATCCTGTGGTCCTTTGACACTCACTTCCTGAGATATTATGAAAAATGGAGTGAAGGTCATTCCTCTGACATGCTAATTCTGAATGTTACCCTTTCCCTTCCCTCCTCAGCCATCAGCAAATGCACTGAGCAGGGAAATGTCCAACCAGACGATCATAACTGAGTTCCTTCTTCTGGGATTTTCTGACATTCGGGAGCTGCAGATTTTGCACTTTGTTGTGTTTCTAGTGGTTTATTTGGCAGCCCTGATGATGAATCTTCTAATCATCACAGTTGTGGCCCACAACCACCACCTACACACCCCCATGTACTTCTTCCTGATGAATTTGTCCATCCTTGACATTGGTTCAATCTCTGTCACTGTCCCCAAATCCATGACTACTTCCCTAACCAACACAATGTTGATTTCCTATTCTGGATGCATTTTCCAAGTCTTTCTCTTTGTCTTCTTTCTTTCAGCAGATTTTGCCTTATTGACTGTTATGGCATATGACAGATACGTTGCCATTTGCCAACCCTTGCACTATGAGAAAGTGATGAACAAGAGAGCTTGTGTCCAAATGGCAGCTGGAGCCTGGGTCGGTGGAATTCTCAATTCTGCTCTGCATACCTGGAACACATTTGTATTAACCTTCTGTGGAGACAACATTGTGAATCAATTTTTTTGTGAAATCCCCCAGTTGCTCAAGCTCACCTGCTCTAACTCATACCTTGGAGAACTTGGGGTTACTGCATTTAATGCATGTGTAGGCCTAGGTTGCTTTGTTTTTATAATTGTATCATATGTTCAGATCTTCACTACAGTGATGAGACTCCGATCTGAAGAAGGCCGGCATAAAGCCTTTTCCACATGCATTCCTCACCTCATTGTCATCATCATATTTATATGCACTGTTGCCTTTGCTTACCTAAAGCCAACCTCTGACTCAACACCAGCTCTAGATCTCGTTGTGGCTGTACTTTATTCAGTGGTGCCTCCGATTATGAATCCTATCATCTACAGCGTGAGGAATAAAGAGCTCAAAGTTGCAATGAGGAAGCTGACTAGGTGGAGGTTATTCTCCAAGAATTAAAGGACCATCTTTGTTGCTTGACCATGATTTTATTCTTTTCTCTTCCAATAAAACACTACTGACAACACTGGCTTCATGAGAACATACTGTGCTATTTATATAATAGTAAAAAGGGTTAAAAAAACCCCACTGGTCAATAGAATTACTGTTGAATTATACAAGCATAGGAAAGATCAGAATCTTGGCACCATAACCACACAATCCAAGCACTTCTGATATGAAAAAAACTTCCCTTAATTAAGCCACTGATGGACGTCAGAGCATCTCTGACTCTTCATTTTGAATGTAAATGTTCTGCTTGGAATATGAGAAGTTTTGCTTGGCAGCTTGTTGGTGTTTTCTGTTTTATTTTGTTTGATTATTTCATTGGTTTTACTATTTGTTACAGGTGTTTATTCCAGTGTAAATAGAATCTCAATCTGCCTTTTTAATTTTAACATTTATTTGGCTATCATCACCACATTATGTGATCAACTTCCTCTTAAACCCAGTAGCCACAGGTAAATTCACAGTGAAATTCATGGCCACTTCAGCTCTTCTCTTATTTTGGGGGTAAAACTGTTACTTGGGGTGTGATAGTCATTGATTGATAGTTTGATTCTCTCTGTTTCATTTTTCTTTCTTTTTTTTTTTAATTGAGTGGTAGCATTGTTGCTTTGTTCTAGATATTCTGATTGTACAAATTTGGGAGAACTGGGCATGTTAAGTTGGATGGTGATCTTTTTTTATCATGTCTTTTGGTATTAATGTGATCACATTTTCAATGGAGTTCTATGTTTAGGTGAAATTTTAGTATTAACAATAATGAAAAGGTGCAAAAAAGACTTTGTAGCGCTGTGGATGGCTAAATTCCTGTTGAAGTGATTTCTGAAATGTGTACACCTTCTTAGTGTGAGATTAATGATATATTCAGACACATAGAACCTTGGATGAATACCTTTTTGCCATTTTTATGTTAATAAATAACATTTTTTGGTATGTTGTGAATGTTTGTTTGAACAGAATTCTTTTGTCATGTTTCCTTAAGGCATTCCAAGCCTCAATAATGAGAACAATGTTTTTCACCCTATTGAACTTTTTGGTGTGAGAGATTTGGTATTTCTATGTAGTTTCTCTTCTGCTATATTTTGTTCCTACAGTAGTAAATAAACAATGCTTTATTTGGAGAAGAGTGTCTTTTCACTCACTATACACCAGGTCTCAGCCACTGATGGAAAATCTGCATGTACCAAAAAGCAGTCAGATCTATTGGGAAATCATGTTTACAGCAAAGCAGTTTTTAGCTTGGGTCCAGTTGAAGTAGGGGGAAAATCAAGCAAATCTGTCTTACAAGAGGAACAGGTCTGAGGCCAGTGCCTCAGGGGTGCACTCAGAGGGTATGCCTACAGTTAAAAAGTTAATTTGAAGTAGTAAATTTGAAATAACTACTTTAAATTTAAATCAAAGTTTTTATTTTGAATTAGCACTACTTTGAAGTTATTATTTCAAATTAAGAGTCCAGTGAAGACTCTCTAATTTGAAATAAAGTGGGTTTTATTAATTCAAAGTAGAGTCTTCACTAGACTCTCTGGCTATGATCACATGTACATGGTTAAATCAATTTAACTTAAATCAATTTAAAAAAAATGATATAAAATCATTAAATCAGTTTAAGTTAAATCGATTTAACAGGTCCACACCAAAAATACCCAAATCAAACTAGCATGTCTGGACACTGGACTTGCTAGTTTGATTCTGGAGAGAGGCATTATTGGAGGTGTGGGAACATGGCTGCCTTGCTGGGCTATGCCCCCAGCCAATCACATGAAAGCAGGAACTGCCCTCATCTTCCTGTCCATTCTGGCTGGCAGAAGACTGCGAGAGAGTTGACTGTGGATGATCCCCAGCTCCCATTCCATCGTCTTGCAGCAGCCAGGACCTCTGCAAGCCTGCAGGGTGCCATCCAGCTTTGGGAGACATTACTCCTTGACCATGATGGCACTGAGGCTGAGGCCATTAACACTCTTTTGCTGGGTCTCAGACCGTCCTTAGTTCCCCTCCCTGCCTCTGTGCCCCAGCACATCTGGGCACAGGAGACCAGCATGCACTGGTGGGAGCAGGTTGTGCTTGGAACCTGGAGCAAAGAACAGTGATGCAGGAACATCCGGATGAGCAGGGAGATCTGTGTCCACCTGGTCTCATAGCTCACTCCGTTCCTGCACCAAAGGGACATTGTAATGAGATCTGCCATCCCTGTGGACAAGAGAGTGGCCATCGCTCTCTGGAAGCTGACCACTCCAGAGTCTTACAAGTCCATGGCACACCTATTCAGCACTGGCAGGTCCACCATCGGGGAGGTTCTGCTCCAAGATCCCAGCTCCATCAACGTGGTTCTGCAGTCACGTATCATCACCCTAGCTGAGCTGCGGGACCATTGCCAGCATTGCTGCCCTAGGGCTTCTGTAGACACCACCCACATCCCTGTGCAAGCTCTGGAGGACCATGAGGCCAAATACCACAACCGAAAGGGGTATCACTCCATTATCCTTCAGGCCCTTGTGCACAACCAGGGTGTCTTCCAAGACAGTGATGTTGGATGGCCAGGGAGGGCACATGATGCCAGGGTCCTCCAGAACTCCACTGTGTACCAGGACATGGAGGTGGGCACCTTCTCCTCTCCCAATAATATCACTGCTGGGGAAGTGGAGGTGTCCCTTCTCATCATTACTGGTGCAGCTTACCCCCTTTGACAATGGCTCATGCACCCCTACAGGGGACCTCTTGATGCTGGATGCCAGCTGTTTAACCGCTGACTGACCCACTGCTGCCAAGTGGTCAAGTGGACATTTGGCAGACTGAAGGCCTGGTGGAGGTGCCTGTTCTCATGCCTCCACTAACGGAGGACACCACAGTGGAGGTCATCAGTGCGTGTGTGGCCCTGCACAATCTTTCTGGGATCCAGGGGCAGACACTAGCTGCAACATGGAAAGCTGTAGGACAGCTTGTTGCCAGTCAATTCCAGCATCCAGAAGCCGTGCCCCTACCTTAGCGTGCACCGCCAAGGTTGATTGTAGTGCATGACGCAATGAAAGATCTGATCCTCAGCAAGGACCACTGAGGGCCAGACCCACACCAACAACCCCCCCACACCCCCACAGACAACCCCCACCCACACCCTGAACCCTACCCAAATCAATCGCTGGACACAAATCTGAATATTTACTATTTTTTATTTAACATAGGGAGGGGGTCAGGGCAAAGATGGACTCGGGAGGCAGTAGGGGGATCTGGAACTTTGGGGGAAGAACTGGGGGGGGGGGCTGTCCAACTGGGGAGGGGGGGTGTGAGTGGGGGGTTGTGAACATTGGAGGGTTGAGGGGGCTGTACTGGGCCCGTGGCCTGCCATGCTGTGGTGTTCCCCAAGGCCACCCCAGATCTGGGAGTGCCTGCAGCAAGGAATGCCTGGCTCCCGCTGGGGAACCCCCTCAGTTCTGGAGTGGGCAGATGTCCTGCAATGCTCTGCAGACTTGCTGCAACATCGTGCATGGCAATGCTGGGGGCCTGTATAGCATCACTGGGAAGGGACCTCATGAGGTCATCTCGTCTGATCCCCTGCCAAAAATAGGACCACTCTCACTAAATTATCCCAGCCAGGGTTTTGTTCTAACCAAGCCCTAAATATCTCCAAAGATGGAGATTCCACCACTTCCCCGAGTAGCCCATTCCTTGGGACACCTTGGGCCACTGATGCATCCCATTTGGATTTATTTTAGCTATGCCAAAATATACTAGTGAAATGGCACATCAGGTGAGCGTTCTCATTCACAGTACCCCATTGTCAGTGGTTTAAAGCACTCACCACCCTTTGTGAACGGATGTTGTCAAGGCTGTTTTCCCACTCTGGCACCCTGAGTGCAGAAGGTGGGAGCCCACAACAGACCTGAAAAGCCACTGGCCTTAAAGCCTGGTCTTAAAACTCTCCAAGGCCTCCAATTCCTGGCATTGGAGTGGTATCACTGCCACCACCCAAATGCAAAAACCTCTTGAAAACCCAGGAAGGCACACTTGGGAATTCTTTCCTGTGAGGTGATTGCAATCACCTTTTTTACTCTCTCAGGAGAGTGACTGAACCCCAGCTCAAATATCAGCTGGAACTGGAACAGAATCCCCCTTATTAGCTGGTTGAGCAGTATGAGGCACATGCACACAAACCGCTTGCCCTTTAGGACACAGAACCAGAACTTACATAAAAGGTTAAATCTTTAATAAAAAAGAAGAGATAAAAACACAGAGGCTATGTTCACACACCGTTTTGTTATTTTGAAACAAGTTATTTCGATATAACTTGTTTCGATATAACATGTTATATCGAAATAACTTGTTTCGAAATAACAAAACGGTGTCCTCGAAATAAGCAAAAAACGGGAATCGAAATAGCGTTTCCACAGTGTGGACTTGCTATTTTGATCCAGGGGCAGTGCAGCATGGGAGGTGTGGCAACATGGCCGCCTCCCTGGGCCATGTTGGTGGCCATGTTGCTAGCCAATCACATAAAAGCCGGCCCTGACCTCACTCCCCTGCCCACTCACGCTAGCAGCATGCTGCAAGCCACGGACAGTGCTCGGCTGCCTAGACAGCGCCGTGCAGCACCCGGCCCCTCGGCGCGCATCGAGGGGCTCCAGCACCTCTGGGAGACTCTGTTTGTAGATCCCGAGGAGGACCGGCCGGTGGCTGAGGAGTACATCCAGCTCAGCCGCAGGGCTCAGCTACTGCCCCTGCCCCTCCCTGTGCCCCGCCGCAAGTGGGCGCGTGAGAGCAGCGCCGACTGGTGGGAGAGGGTCGTTCTGCGCACCTGGGGTGACGACCTCTGGCGCCAGAACTTTTGCATGAGCAGGGCCAGTTTCACCCACCTGGTGTGCGAACTCGCCCCGCACCTGCGCCACAGGGACACCCCCATGAGGCCTGCTGTCGCAGTGGAGAAACGAGTGGCCATCGCCCTGTGGAAGCTGGCCACCCCGGAGTCGCACAGGGCAGTGGCGCACCTGTTTGGCGTCGGGAGGTCCACCACCGGCACCATCCTCCTCGAGGTCACCAGGGCCATCAATCACGTCCTCCTACAGCGCCTGGTGAGATGTGGGGACCTGCAGGACACCATGTACGGGATGGCAACCCTTGGCTTTCCAAACTCTGCTGGCATCTTGGACACCACACATATTCCTGTGCGTGCCCTGGAGCACAGGGCTGCGGTGTACCGCAACCGAAAGGGATACCATTTGGTCATTATGCAGGCCCTTGTGGACCACCAGGGCCGGTTCCAGGACTGCTACGTGGGATGGCCAGGGAGGGCCCATGACGCCAGGGTCCTCCGCAACTCTGCCCTGTATCGGGGCATGGAGGCGGGCACCCACTTCCCCCCTCACACCATCCACCTTGGGGGCGTAGAGGTGCCTGTTCTTATAGTGGCGGATGCGGCCTACCCCCTGCAGCCCTGGCTAATGCGACCATACACCGGGCCACTCGACCCCAGCCGGCAGCTGTTCAATCGCCGCCTCTCCCGCTGTCAACAGGTGGTCGAGCGGGCATTCGGACGCCTCAAGGCCCGGTGGAGGTGCCTGCTCACTCGCCTCCACCTCGCTGAGCGCAGCCTGCCACAAGCCATCGCGGCATGTGCAGTGCTCCACAACTTTTGTGAGCAGCAGGGGGAGCCCATCCCACTCGTATGGGAGGCTGAGGTCCAAGCATTTGCTAGGGACTATGCACAACCGAGATCCCGGCCAACTCAGGAGCAGCCATCTGTGCGAGCCCTTGCCATCCGCGACACCCTCCGGCTTGCCTTCGCTGCGGAGGAAGACTGAGGACCAGGCCTGCCCTGCACCAAACCACCATCTCCCCCGTCCGCCCACAGCCAGTCCACACCCATCCACCCACACTGCCAATCCCGCCCAATAAAAACACAGACAAGCATGACTAACATTCCAGGGGTTTATTCACAATAAGGGAAGGGATGGGGGCAATACGGGATGGGGCAACCTGGGGGGGGCCCCGGGGAGGGAACATGAACTTGGGAGGGGGCATGGGGAAGGAACATGAACTTGGGAGGGGACAGGGGTGAAGAGGTCCTGGGGCGGGGAGGGTTAGGCAACGCCTGTGGGAGGGTCCGGGGGGGGGTGGCATGCCCCGCCTGCGCCCATGGCTGCCCTCCGCCCGCTGTGCTTGCTGGGGCGGTGATGTCTCCTGGCGCCATCGGGGAGCCAGGCCCTCCACAAGCTGGCGGATCGCTGCAGCCTGCTGCAGGATAGCAGCTGGCAGCTCCACTGCCAGGCCCTCCAGTGCCCTCGCCGCTTTGTCCTCAGCGCCTGCGAGGCGCTCCAGGGCACGGAGCCCAGCTGCCTTCCGCTGCGCCTGCTCCCGTCTCCAGGCCTGGGTGGCGGTGTGCATGTCGCGCCCGAGCTCCTCCAGGCTCTCCAGGAGCTCACTGCGGGTCCTGGGGGCCCTCCGCTGTCGCCGCGGTGTCCTGGGGCTTCGGCGGTGGGGTCCGGGTGTGGGTGCCAGCCCTCGGGGAGGGGCTCTGCGACGTGCTGCAGGGACGCAAAAAACACAGTTAGCCCCTGCCGCCTGCTGGTCCCATCTGTGTGCACCTGTCTGCAGCACACACCTCTGCCCTGACTGTCAGGGTCCCAAGATCCCGTGGGACATTGCCCTGGGGTAGGACTCCTGGTCCCCAAAGCCTCGGAAGGAGGCCGGGATGGTACCCGACAGAGGACATTGGAGGACCCTGGGCAAGACGGTTGTCTGGCCGAGGTAGTCATCAGGGTTTACGGCGCCCTGGGACAGTTACCCAAATAAATCGGTATACTCTGGCAGTCCAGGATCTGTCAGCCCCTCTGGGAAAAAGCCTGACAAACCCCCCTATTGTGACCTGCCTGCCAGACAGAGAATGGGAGGATAACAAGAAGAACAGAGCACAGGAAAGGAGACCATGGTCTCCTTTTGCCAGACATCTGGGACCCGTACCCTGGAGGCACACATGCTTGTGGTGCCCACAAGGGTGAACTGGACCCAGCCACGCCTTGCACTTGAGGTCTCCCGAGGCCACTTGCCAGTGGTGTGCCCTGTCTGCTCTCCACCCCACAGAAGATGCTGCTGCATCTTTCCCAGCCAGTCCCTGGTCACCACCCTCCGGCACACAAGGGCCTTTTTCCCCAGTGACACCTGTGTCTGTGGGCTCCGTGGCCAGGGGGCCCCTCTGTGCCCACGAACCCTGGGCCCTACCCGCCCCGGTGCCTGGCCCTGGCCTCCACCCGTCCCGGGACCTGCTGGACAGGCCCAGCCCTGTGTGCCCCCGTGTGGGGGGGTGTACTTACTCACGGGGGCTCCAGAGGTCCGCCGAGCTGTCCCGGGGTCTGACTCGGAGCCTGGGGCGGTGGTGGGCCCCTGCTCCTCAGTGCTGCTGTCTGCCTCCATGGGCCTGAACAGCTCCGGGGTCGTGGGGCTGGCCTCCGCCGCTGATGGTGGTGCGGCTGGTGGTCCCCCGACGGAGATGTCAGAGGTGGCTGCCTCCAGGCCTGATGATGGGCTCTGATGCCCCCCAGAGGTGTCAACGGATGCAGTGGGGGCACCGCTGGGCTGTGTGCCCAGGAATTCATCCAGGGCCTCGTAAAATGGGCACGTGGCCTGGCTGCCAGGCCCCTCCAGTGCCCGGGCATCCCGGGTGCGGGCATACTCCTGGCGGAGCGTCTTTATTTTGCTCCGCACCTGCTCCGTTGTTCGGAGATGCCCTGCTTGGGACATCGCATCCGTGATGTCATGATATATATCACGGTTCCGGTGGCTGGCCTGGAACCTTTCCACTATTTCTGGCTGCCGCCAGATGCCCAGGAGGCAAGTCACGTCCTCCTGAGTCCACACAGGTGCCCTCCGGCGTCCTGTAGCTGAGGAACCTGGCTGCTGAGCCATGGCTGCCTGTTAGCTGCCTCCCTGCCACGCGGTTTGCTTCTTTCGAAATGGCCGTGCTTCATGTGGCCATGGCACTCCTTATTTCGAAACAACCTCTGTTGTTTCAAAATAAGGAGTGTGTGTGGACATACCCAGAGAGTTGCTTGTCTGGTATTTAGCTTAGGTAGTTACAGCATACGGCGAGGGCATACCTGTGCACAGCACAGAGAAATCGAAAAACAAACCAAAAACAAAGAAAATACCCTGATCGCATCTAAGTAAACATTCCCTGTTCTACCCACACCTTGTCAGTAACAAACTTAACTTATCTTTGGTAAGGATGTTTCTGGATTCTTGCTCAGGCCCCTCTGGTCTCCTCCTTATCCTCCCAGGAACTGTGCTGCATCCAAACAGGAAGAGACAAAGCTGCTGTTCTAATTCAAAAACCTACACTTTCCTCCTATTGGCTATCCTGGGACTCACTGACAGGAGTGTTAACTCCTTCCTCCCCAAGGGTTATGACAGATGTGACAAATTCTATAGTGTTTTCTTTTTTTCTGCAGTCAGACCATGAGATATTATGAAAAAATCAACAGGGTCATTCATTCTGACACTAATTCTGCACTGGGACTTTCACCAGTCAACTGGTGCTTCTGACTTGCACTGTCACAATTGGATCATGCAACTTCTTTGTCACCCTGATCTCCTATATTTACATCATCTTCCACCATTCTGAGGATATGCTCTGCAGAAGGGAGGCATAAAGCCTTTTCTACTTGTAGCTCCCACCTGATTATTGTTGGTTTATGGGCCCTAACTTGTTTTTCTGAGTACACAAAACCTAGTTCTGTCTCCTCCGTGCTGCTGGATGAAATGTTCTCCCTCCAGTACAGCATCTTGACCCCCATGTTAAACCCAATCATCTACAATCTGAAAAAGAAGGAGGTGAAAAGAGCACTAGGGAAAATGGTGGGGGAAGGGAGTTTTCTCAAATAGCATTGATGAACTTCTTTTCTGTGTTTATTTTAAATCAGAGAGCATCAAACTGTAGCTAAATTGTATTTGGGATGTTATGAACTTAGGTAATTGATGGGTATTTGGGACAAAACCTCAGGTGACTTTGATCAGTGTGGCACCACTGAAATCAGCGGATCAGCTCACCACTCATTGAAGAATGGCTGAAGGAGAGCTGATGGTACCCTGGGTCTTTAACATCCAGAGTTAGTGCACTGAGCTCCAGGATTTTGTGGCATTCAAACATTTCTCTCCTTCATCTCCCTGAATGTCTTTTTAATAAGACACATTGATGTCAGTGGAGCATGAACAAGTCATAACAGTTGAGGATCTGGCCAGTTCTATAAAGAGGAATCTTTGTCTATTAATCTGTTTTCTTTGTTTGCTTGCCTAATTTGTAACCAAACAAAGCAAAATATACAAACTAAAAAACAAACAAACAAACAAACAAAAAAACACCACTCTGACATGTGTCAATCCACGTACAGATCCTTTTTTGGTGGACAGTGGACCAGATGCAGGTCTCAAAGGCAAAGCAGCAGCTCTTTCTAGCTCATAGTCTTTGAGGCTTAATTCCTGTCTTTGAAATATGGGGGTAGAGGATGGCTGCTGATCAGGTGTTCCACTGGGCTTCCATTGCAGGCTGCCAGTCTCCCCTGACTTCCCTAGGCTCTCCTACAGGTCACCATTTAGCTGTTTTGTGGATCTCCCTTTCTAGCCAGTAAGGTGGCCCTGTGGAACAGCTGCTCAGTAACTGGTGGGGTGAGCCCTGCAGGTATCTGGCAGGGGAGAATCATGGAGGAGATCTTGGTAAGGCTGGCCTGTGGATTGCCAATCAACCAGCTGTTCAGTGGCTCCACTGTGCATCCATCAACTATTGGGTAGTTTCCTGGATGATCTGGTCCCCAAACAGCCAATCAGTGGGGAGGCTGCACTGGGTATGGAATCCAAACAGTTTACTGGGGGCCCCAGGGATGTAAGTATGGATGATTATACTGAGGATGATGGTCTGTGGTAAGTTGATTGGGGTGGATGTGTACTGGATGCAGATCCACATTTGTGTATTCATGCAGGGCTCTATTTGTCTAGCCCAGTATCTTTTTTTCTGCCAGTGTCCCGTGCCAGATTCATCTGAGGAAATGAACAGAACAAAGGAATTGTCAAATGATTAATTTTCTCTCACCAGTCCCAGCTTCTGGCAGCTGGAGGTTTAGGGGCAAATTGGTCACCTGAGCTAATATCCATTTCATTGTCCCTATCCTCCATGAACTTGTCTCATTCTTTTTAAAACCTCTGTCCAGCTCAAGAGAAAAGGAACAAGGGCTGTTGTTATAATTTATTTCATGTGTTACATTTCATATGCTTTAACCATTTTTTCTTCATCTCTATCAATAACAAAAAAAATATTTAAAAAAGATTATTTGTTTCTTACCAGGTTATTCAGGCAGCTGAGTTATCGGCATACCAATTCCTAATCTCGTTTAAAACTGTTTTATGTTGCACCATGAATTAGTTAGGACTGCTCCTTGCCTCATTGCTACTACTTCCCAGACAGTTCACCTGAAAGCAATAGTCCAGAGTCTAATGTGAAGTCAACGCAATGGGTAGTTTGGGGCTAAAGAATAAAGCATAAAATCCTAGACCTATACACCAGTTGAGCTTCCTTTCCCCATAACCATACCTCTGTATCTTATTGCACTTTCCTTCCCTGTGATAAACATTTCCTCTTGTCTCTACACAGATATTGCACTTTAAAAAATCATGGGTGTTCACAAAGATTCACTGCTTAGTTTAAAAGACAGATCCAAGGAACACTAGCTGTTTCAGTTTGGCACTAAGTGTTTATAATTTTTGCAACTTTGAATGAAAATTGCAAATTTCACATCTTCCTGTGGGGGAAAAAAATCCTTAGTTGGGTTCCCAGATGAGAAGCCCACGCACAATTAGGATCTCACTCCAGGGGACATGGGGACTGAATGTGTTGAAAGCAAAGGAGTTTTGAAGACACCCCACTCTTCAGCATTTCCCATTGGCCAGGGAACCACTTGACATGTTATCATATACAGACAGTGAAAGATCCAGACAGGTCAGATCAATGGTCTATCTGGTCCATCTAGTCCACTGTTTCATGTCTAGCAGTGGCTCGTTCCAAAATCATCACAGGAAATGAACAGAATGCATCAAGGGAATTTTCCAGTGATTGAGTTTTTACCATTCAGTGCCAGCTTTTGACTGCAGAGGTTTAGTCACGCCATGATTGTCTGGGTTACTATCCATTCATGAGCTCTATTTTCCATGAACAAAATAATCTTTATTTTAAATTTCACACTTCAAATTCTTTAACTATTTTTTTCCTTTCTCACTCTTTAATAAAAATGATAAAACCAAAGTTGCTATTTAAATGGATGTGGGGTTTGTTTGTTTGGTTTTAGACTAGGTGTTAAGCAGCATGAGGTCTCTGCCCACTGAACTCCTCGTCTTGTTTAAAACCTTTTAATGTTCACCAGTGAGTCTGTTAGGGTTTCCCTGCCCTGTCTCACCTACCTCGTAGACACAGTCATAGGTGGTCTTAGCAGTGCTGCCCAGGGCACTCTGCGGGGTGCGGTGGGGCCAAATGCCACCTCTGCAGGGGCTGGGGACATGGTGGCAGCCCCAACAGAGGGGCTGGGAGGCCAGTGGGGGGTCAGAACCCCATGGATGCCACTGTGGGGAGCTGGGAGGCTGTCATGGATGTGACGCGGTGGCAGTCACAGTCGGGGGGCGGGGAGGGTGATGGCAGCTCTGGAGAAGCCTGGTGCAGTTCCAGCGAGACATTGCTTCCCCTGTTGGGGGGTGGGACTGGGAGGCTGGTTGCAACCCCAAAGGAGGTACTGGGCTGCCATCAGGGAGACTGGTGTGGTAGATGCGGGAGGACCAGTGGGGGAGTGGATGCCCCAGGAAGGGGGCTGAGATGCTGGCTGGGGCTCAGAGAGACCTGGGTGGGAAGGGGGGCTGGGAGGTCAGAAGGAGGCTGATGGTGGCACCTCAAGTTTGGGGGGGGGGGCAAAAGTCAATGGGGACATGGGAGGCCCTCCCCGACTTTCATCCAGGGCCCCAGAATCCCTAAGACTACCCAGGACATAGTTCACCAGAAACAACAGTCCAGAGTCCAAGCTACAGTGAATGTGTGAGTATATTTGGGGCTAAAGAAGCAGGCGTAAAACCAAAGACCTTCGCACCACTCAGGCTTTCTTTTCCTTAACCATATTTCTATTCTGATAGAGTGTTTTCCTCCCTCCCTGGGACCATTTCCTTTTGTCTTTTAACACATATTGAACTTTATAAATCATTCAGGGCCTCAAAGAGTTAAATGCTTAATTACAAAGGAATGGTACACTAGTTGACTGTGTCTGGTGTAAAGGATTTAAACGCTGAATTAAAAATTCAAAAGGTTCTATAATGGAATATCCATTTTAAGCTTTGATGATAGGGTACCACAAACCAGAAGTCATACTTAACTGTTCTGTGTGTACATGTGTATCTTGAAGACCTGAGTTTTCAGGAGGACAATCAAGCTCAAAAGCATGTCCAGGATATCATCTGAGGATGATGCACACACCTAAAATACAAGCCTAAATTTTATACTGCTAATCTGAACACTGGCTGTGTTATGTGGATTCTTTGGCTATATATGGTTTCCAGTTGATACATAGAAAGTAATTTGAGATCTTTGGTAAAGAAAAGTATTCAGTTCTTTCATTGTCTGTGCAATAGGAACCACTGAATTGTTCAATTTAATCCAGCAGGACAGCCAATATCTTCTCTCTGATAATAATCATAATCAGACAGTGAGAAGAAATTTCAAAGTAGACTATGTGGGATAATCAGATCCTGCAGTAGGAAATTGTCTATAATTAGATACTGGCTTATTTCCTGAAATACGATGTTTAACGGGTCTTCAAAATATATCATCATAAATGTTAAAATAACTGCAAATATTTTATCTTAAATTTTAATTTTCATACTTTTTTTTCTCAATGGCTTTTAAGTGGCAAGAAATGTCACAATCTAATCATGTGTCTTCTTCATGAGATCAGCACATGTGTGGAAACCCTCCCAACACCGGTTCACCAAACCGGCATGCTCACCCATATGATAATTGCAAAGGAAGAAAGAGAGATGGTTTCCGCTGAATGGGTTTTTCATTCATCTTTTGTGTTTCTCTTCATCTATATACATGATACTGCATGCCTTTGTGGGTCTAGACTATATGGGCATCCCTGAAGTATAAACTATTAGGAGTAAAGCTTTTGCAGGAATGACTCCTGTATGCCTATTTATATGAACAGTTGTATTTTTACTCGAAGTGAGGTCTACAAGATGTTAATTAGGCCTGAAGTTTTAGGGGTTCCAACTTCTGGGGACTGAGGAAGACACAGGAATAGCTCTTGAATACTCTGGAGACGAAAAAGTAAAGAACAGTACTTGGAATGAGTAAAGTGGGAGAGGTGAGAAGCTGGTACCAATTATTAAAAAGGTGAGGGAATCCTGCCTTAAAAGATTTGGCTCAGTGAAAGGCAGATCACAAAAATACATAGGAAACAAAAGGATAAATTTAGAAGTGGAGTGTCCAAGAAGAATTGGGAGACCCAGATTAAAGGTACTGAAGCTGTGGTACAGAATTGTATTTGTTGCAGTGTCTCTCTGGCAGAGAATAAGGACATGAAGAGCCAAACCCACACAGATGGGAGTAAGGCCAGAGAAAGATTGCATGCAGAGATCAAAACTGCATGCAGAGATCAAAAATGGACACTGAGCCTCTGAGGGTTAAACATTGACTTCTGGATCAATAGAGCATCTCTCCACTGCCACTCAGTTAATCTTGTAAAATTGATCCGATGGTGCTGACACCTAAATTTATATATCTGTGTTTTTCTATGTCTACTAGAAGCTTAGCAGTCTGATCTCATTAGTTTGTAAACAATTAAATTCTATTCCTGGGTGTTTCTGAATTCTCTTGATTCCGAAATCATAAAGGAGCATTTAGATGAAATATGATACAATAATTAGAACCCTGCAGAAGCATGGGTGGTTGCTACAGATCCACGGATATCCATATCTGCGGATGTGGGTGTGGATAACCGCAAACCCATTGCTGCAGATTAACCCATGGTTGCAAATTACATTTTAATCTGCTCAGGGGGTGGTCCATCACAGCAGCTTCTGCTATGACCTGTGTCAGCAGCAGACAGGGGGACAAGAAGCACCACAGCCAATACTAGCAAGGTTCTGATTGTGGTCTGCCAGCCAATCAGAGTCTCAGTCCCAGCAGACTGGGGCTTGGAGAGTTACCGTGTACCGTCAGCCAGTCAGCATGCTGGCTATTGATTGACTCATACCCATGACTTCCCTGTCCACTTCTTTTTCTTGTTTGCAGTTTGCATACCAGGCTGTCAACTGGGATTTTCATTGGTGACCAAGGAAATCTGTTTGCCAGCACAATGTGGGTGGGGGCTATGTGGGGAATGAGAAATATTGAATCTGAGCCCAAGTTTGGCTGTGGATGTATCTATAGGTACAGATATGCTGGCAAGTTTACATGTGAAAGCGGAGTTACAGCAATACTGCTCCAGGGGGAGCAGGAGAACAGCATGTGCTTACACAGTTCAGAGTGTGTGACAGATAATGCAGTTTTCTGACACTGGGTGAGCAGAAGTCCAGTCACAGTATGCAGACGTGGCAGGGGCCACAGGGCCCCTGAGCCTCCCCAACTCATGGGTCCCCCCTCCACCAAAGGGTTGCCTCCTCCACTGATGAACCTCCCCCAACCAGCAGGCCAGTGCTCGAGGGGGAGGGCAGGACCACATCCTGCTCACAGCCTGGCCGGTCAGCTCCTGGGGGTGGCAGGGTCACTTGATGCATTTGGTGAGGCTTCCAGTGTCACTCAAAGGCTGCACCAGGGGTTCTGCCATGTACTGCAGAAGGCAGTCGGCCTCATCAACCCCAGGGGCAGACCAGGAGCAGAGTGCAGAGGTGGCCTCTGGGCTGGCCTACTCCCACTACCCAGTGCCAGGAGGGCAGACAGCCCACCACGTTGTGGTGGGCCACTGGGCATGGACACCATTGGCTTGTACAAGTAGTCAGTCACTAACAGCATGCCTACCATCACTACATTATTTCCTCTGCTGATGCTTGTATGCTTCTGATTTACGCAAAGAGAGCAAGAGCAAGAAAAGAGACTGAGAAAGCTATTCCCCAAAATATTTTACAATACTTAAATTAAAGCACTTTCCTGAGACATGAGAAACCAATGTTCACATTGGTACTTCAGGTTGGAGAGAAGTGGAGAATGGTAGGTTTCCCTAACCTCAGTGTTAAAGGTATCGGGAGGCACTAAAGTCCTCTGTGCTGTTTTCTCAGATTAGCTTTTTTCCCCCATCACCTCTGCATGGAAAATTTTGGAAATTAGTTTCAAATTCACAAATTCATTAAAATAACCAAAACTACAATTTTCAATGTCTCAATTGTCTTAAAACATTTGTTAGCTCTATATAGTTTAGCTCCTTCTTTGTCTTGTCTCCTATTCTCTACTGCTATCATATACATAGTGACTGTAGCCTCCTGGCATAACCTCCTGACTGTGCAAAAACCATGGCAAGTTAGCAAACCAGTGGCCAAAGACTCAAACCACTGATGGGTGGTACTTAAACCAGTCTCCCAGTCAATAGCAAAACATGCTTCTGATTCCCCACACCTGTCATCACAAAGCATAACAAAATAGAATTAACCCCCTTTATTGCACATCAGCTCCTCTGGTCCCCAACTAGCTACTAGGTCTTGAAGGGTATGTTTACACTTAGACTTGAATTCATATTGATGACAATCAAGTTAAATTCAATTAAGTACATGGCCACACACTTTCCTCAATTAAAACTGAGGAACTCCTCAGTTTGAATTGCAGAAATATGAGTTTGAATTCATCAAACCTCATTTGACTTTGAAGTCAGGGTCAATTTGAACCTAGTAGTTTGAACTGACCCATTGTGGCCACGTCAAATTGAACTCAATGAGTTCGAATTGACAAGGGTTGACATTACTTCCAGGGTGCATGGCACCCTGGGATGAACTACAGCCCTTTGGCACCTGGAGCCAGCAGACCCACAGTTTCCTTAACCTCCCCAGCCACATTGGGCTGGGGGGAGTTATGGGGTTGCTGTATCCCAGCTGGGGACAGAGACCCCAGCCGCTGCTCCAGCCCAGCTAGCCACCGGCAGGGAACGCATCTGCGCAGGTGGCTTTTGCAGAGCTGGCTGCCCACAGGGAATGTACCCCCACAAGTGGCTTCCACAGAACTGACCACCTGTGGCGAATGCACCCCTGCCTGCGGGTCCTTCCCTACTAGCGGCCCACAGGGACTCACCCCCATGGATGTGTTCTGCAGAACTGGCTGCCCACGTGGAGCTCAGCCCCATGGGTGGCTTCTGCACAGCTAACTGCCCCTGGGGAATGTACCCCCATGGGCAGCTCCATCACTGTGGGATGCGATGGAGGCACCTGCAGGAGTGCGTTCCCCATGGACAGTCAGCTCTGCAGAAGCTGTCCAGGGGGATGTGTTTCCAGTAGTGTGGCCAGGAGGGATGGAGCCGCCTGCAAGGAATGCACCCCCGTCAGCGGCCAGCAGGGGAGAAGCCACTGGGATCCCTCCTTCCCCTTCAAGCCTTCACTATCAGCTTATGGCCAGGGCAATACTTTGGCCCCTAGCTGTCAGCGCGGCCCATGGGAATCACTTCTCTCCTTTCCCCGCTGCACTGACAGCTCGGGGCCAAAGGAATCTCTGGGCCCCAAACTGACAGCACAGCCTGGGTGGCAAAGAAGCGATTCCGCTGGCTGCACTGACAGCACTGGGGGGATTCCCTTCTTCCCTACCCTCATGTGGTGTGGGGGTTTGGGGGTGCCCTGGCCCAAGGGGCCCTGGCAGGGGAAAACATCCCCTGCCTGGCTCCTGCCTTCTAATCCTGGGATGGGGAAAAAAACATCCCCTGTCCAGTTCTAGCGGCATCATCCAGAACAATATAAACTTGGATCTTACCCAAAATACCATGCAACCAGCCAATCCTTTAGTTGCTTCAACCAAAGGTTTAATATCAAAAGAAAAGAAACAAAGTATGAGAGATGTTAAAGGGTCAAAATGAATCACATACATACAGATCATTTAGAGTCCATAGAAAGCAAGTCCTTGAACAATTTGCAGTCTCCACTTTAGTCCAATTCCACTAGTATGCACCCAGCAGTTGGATGGGTCTCATTCCTTTGTGCAATCACAGAAGAAGAGTTCCAGAGGAGGGTGTTGGTTGCAGGCAGACTGAAGACAAAATGGAGATGGGAACACTGGCTTTTATCACATTCAGCTGTCCCCATGCTCTCAGACTCCTTGCAGAATCAAAATGGTGGTCAGTCTGGGTGACTCATCAAACTGGTTTCTTCCTATTTCCGCTCTAGCTGGGAGCTTCCTTAGTAGGCCATTAAGAGGACAATGGTTTTACACCCCCCCAATCTGGGAATGCCTTAATGCACGATAACCTGGAACATACATAAAACTAATTTATTCCTAACTGCTAATGCAGACATAACTCTTACGTATACACGAAAAAATCATTCCTGGCAGATTTCAGCCTTTCTGTTGCTACCAAACATGGTGTTTCACAACTAAATTATTGCAAATATGAAATATTAATATGAAATATAATCATAAACTGTCTCCTAGACACTGACAGTGTCACACACATTCTATTTGCTCCTTTCTCATTTATTAGATGTGTGTCCATTTGTTGGTGACATTCAAGAAAGGAGGGCTATTTCTCATGCTTTCACCTCCACTGCTCTTCTGTGATACTTACACAGTATGGCTGTCACTTTCAAAGGTGACTAAGGAGATGCAATGATTCACTGTTTGGGTGTCTAACTCCTTTGCCTCCTCTGGAGAATCTGAGCCTGTATACACAACTTTTTTAAGTGACTGCCCCTGAGACTGGAAACCTAGATCATATGCAGTCTTGCATAATTTAAACTCCGGTGCCCTCATTCTTATAAACTATACAATTCGGCTTAACAGCTGACCCAGCACAGTGTTATTGGTGGCTTGTCAGAGAGAGTGAGCTTCAGCAATCTTGCCCCAAGAGGGACAATACAGCATTTAAACAGCCCTCAAGAAATCAGCTCTTAGACTTGGAATCTGCTAACAACAGTCTCTTCTCTTCATTCCCATAGTTTAGAATAATAGAACAAATTATTTGAGAATCTTACTTGCTATATCGCAGTAGCAGATAGAGAGATTGCATAGGCAAGGAATAAGTAGATAGATAGACTAAGAAAAGAAAAAGAGGAAATCATAGATCAGAATGTTCTTTCCATCCCCATGATCAGCTTTTAAATGGCAGGTGAGTCAAATCATATTTTGTCCATGGCTTGTAACCGAGTCATCCTCCTTTCAAGGCAGCACTGAGAAAAGTGAGAGAAACTGCTGCATGTGAGCACTAGCTTATATTTTTGGAGTGTTGTGTGCATGTGCTGTGGCAGTGAGTAACAGAGGCAGGGTGTTCTCTGGAGAAGGCATGTTTCACTACGTGCAAAATCTTTTTTTCTTAGTGTTCAAGTTCCAGTCCAAGATGCATCTCTTTAGATTGGCATTTATGTCATTAGATGATAATGGAAAACAGAGTTAATGTCTCTCTGGTAGACAAATGGAATAACCATAGATTTGATATTGGTGAAAACATTGGCTTCATTCTCATTTCCACTAAAAACCGAGAGCTAAATAGCCACTTACTTCCATGAGGGCAGGACGGATTCTCTTATCTATGTGCAGCCTGAAATTCAGATGAGTAGGACTGTGATTCAGAAGTCCCTTTGTCTCAAATTTTCAAAGGCATGCATGTGATTTAGGAACAAAACTTCCAAGAACTTTCAATCTGACCCCACAATCAAAATCACTGCAGTATGCCTACGAAAGCTTTCTGGGCACATTCATTTAGTGAACAGTGTTATCTTTCCTCAGTATTGCACATAGGACTTTTTTAAAAAGAGCCTTCATAATATAAAGGATCTTTAAGAATAGATAGAGGAAAATTACTGTAAAAACTTTATCCCCATGAACAATCCTGCCCTTCACCTGCTCTGCAGGTTTGGCTAGTCAGGGTTTTTTTTAAACTCTACAAAATTCCTGAGTGCTGAGATGCACTCATGATCCATTAACTTCCCTTAATATTCTCATGGTGCCCAAGAGTTCTGCTTGCTGGAAGTCACTGACCATGATGTCTTGTGACCTTGTATGTTCTCCAGCTGCTCAGTCATACCTTTACAGATAAATATAAATATTTCAGTAATCTCTAGACTCATCTTTGTTCTGTTTCCCTTTTCTTTTCCTTTGTGCAAGTGTTCTTCTTCGTTTAGTATCTTTTCTTCTTGTTTCTAATTATGTCTGGTGAAATGTCGATAGCAATTAACCTGTTTAACATATTTCCCTGCACCACTCAGTCTGCTGACAATTTTCAGATCTTATAAAATCTTTAGCCTCTTTGTTCTACAGAGTGGTTTCATTTTGTTGGCTGGAATGATGCTTGATTTGTTTAAATCTCTAGTTCCACCAATCTTCTAATTCAGAGATTTGGTGGCACTCTGTTTCTGTTCATATACTCTGTTCATGTATCAGCCAGGCTTAGCATGTGCTCATCTGTCTCTTTTCAGAAAACATTCTGCACCTCAGGAACCAGTTCTGTTTTTCAGCCTTACTTCAGAATAATTACACCTTAAGGGCTTCTCTTCTGCACTCATATTGAGAAACTGTTGCTCTTTTCAGATATCTTTCTGCAAGACATGAGATTGTTAATCTTCTTTTACGCATAACTTTAACTTCTCTCTACTACTGTATGTGCATTTATTTCTGTGGAAGACATTGACATCATTCTGTGGAGATATCCTTTCTACTTTTTTCCAAGATTTTTTAGGCTGCAATGCACTGTTGATCATTCCTTGAAATGATGCCCAGATGATGTTACTTTCTGTCTATCTTTTGATATCTTATGATGCTGCATTCTTCATTGTTACTTTCTTCTTCCAAAGATAGCAGACCTTTCCTTCACCTTCACATTCTTGGATGTCCTGTCCCTGTCTTGATTGATATTAATTCTCTATGCCCTTTTAGCAGCTGTCTAGTTTGGATGTCAAATTTTTCACTTCTCCCCTTAATTCAACTTGATCACCTCAGCTGTGTACAGTACTGTTGGCATTTCCCACCTTATTGATGTGGGTCCAATTCTTAGCATTTAATTTTGTCATTAGTATAGCTTTTGTTCTAATATTCTCTTTTAACTTGGGCTATGTCTACACAGCACTTTTATTTTGAAATAACACTGGTTACTCTACAAAAATTATAACATGGAACAGCAAATTGGCCAGAGCTCCAGTATGTGTGATTCATCAGTAGCTTCATTGAAGTAAAAAGGCCAGAAGTCTAGCTGGAGTAAAAACAACTCTATCACTTTTGATGTTAGAGGGAGAAGTTAAAGAGTTATTATGCCACAGACAAACTGTAAGACAGTAGATGATTTTATAGCTTGGTGACTGAGACTTCCATTCGAGAACAGAGAGACTCAGTATCCAATCCCCTTTGTATTAAATTACTGAACCACAGTGGAACAGATCCAGCAGAAGAGATGAAGCAAGGACCACATCAGACTGTTGCATGGTCCCATCTGAGTGGGGATTTTATCAATGTCTGTGAAGCTTGATACTGAGATGTAGGTATTTAAAGGGGCAGTGAGGTACCTAAATCTTGTCTATATCTGGCCCATTTTGTCTCAATGAA
>ML682118.1:1962968-2082946 GCA_007922195.1 Podocnemis expansa | reverse complement strand
TATCTCTGCAGCTCCTTTCAATTCATTATTTAAATATTTAATCTTTTTATTCATTTTCCTTACAGGTCACAGTTTTCCTGAATAAATATCCATGGAAAATCAAACCACAGTAAATGAATTTATTCTCCTGGGATTTTCCCATGACCCACAGATACAGATTCTCCTTTTTCTGGTGTTTTTTATTATATACCTAATTACTCTGTTTGGTAACATAGTTATCATGGTGATGATAAGGGCTGATTCTCATCTTCACACACCCATGTACTTCCTCCTCTTCCATTTATCCTTTGTTGATATCTGCTTTTCCTCAGTCACAGTGCCTAACATGCTGGTGAACTTGCTAGCAGAGCACAAGACTATTTCTGTCCATGGTTGCATTGCTCAGATGTTCTTCATCCTCTTCACTGCTGGTGCTGAAATTTTCATTCTCTCAGCCATGGCCTATGACTGCTATGCAGCCATCTGTGACCCTTTGAATTATGTGAAGAAAATGAACAGAGTGATCTGTGTTCTGCTGGTGGGTGGGTCATGGGCAATGGGCTTCTTCCATGCCCTACTTAATACAGTTTTTACATTTGAGTTGCATTTCTGTGGGCCCAATCAAATTATCCATTTCAGCTGTGAGCTCCCTTATATAATACAACTGTCCTGCACTGAGACCTTCTGCAATCAAGTGGTGCTTCTTACTTCTGTTGTGATATTTGGAACAAGTTCCTTCCTCCTCACTCTGGTCTCCTACATTCACATCATTGCTACAATCCTGAGGATACACACATCAGAGGGCAGGCATAAAGCCTTCTCCACCTGCAGTTCACATTTGATTGTGGTTGGTTTATGGTATTTGACAGGTTTTTTCCAGTATACTAAACCCAGCTCTTTGTCCTCTGTGTTGCTGGATGAAATGTTCTACCTCCAGTACAGCATCATGACCCCCATGTTAAACCCCATCATCTACAGCCTGAAAAACAGGGAGATGAAAAGGGTACTAAGGAAAATGTTCTGGAGAGAAAAATTTCTCCAGCAGCACTGATGTTATTATTTAGTTCATTTAATCTATATGTAAATCAGAAAGCTTTGAACTATATATTGCAAAGGCTCAAGTAAGTATAAACATGATTGGACAAAACCTCAGTTGATCTAAATCATCATGGCTCCATTAAAGTCAACAGGCTAGATCCTCAGCATTACAGGATTCAGTGGAGCATGGATCCTGAGCATCTAGCATGACTGCTCTGAGCATCAAGTAAGTGAAACATTCACACAGTTTTTTTCCTTCCTCTCTTGCAATAACTCTTCAATGTAGCCAACTAACTGGAGCTGTCACTAAGTTATAGCACCTGGGGATCTAGACAGTTCTCCACAAAACACTCTTTTCATCTGTTAATTTTGTGCACGTGGCCTAATTTTTTGAAAGCTCTCATTTATATCTGTAGTGTCTTATTGGATTCTATCTTATTAAGTCTCAGGGACTTTTCAATAAGAATCTCAGGAGTTCCAGGTTGGGTTTTATACATATGAGGACGGAAACCTGAACCGGAAAGTTTGAGAGACTGGCATTTCAAGATATCCCAGTGGTTATGGCAGCACCATGGGTGGAAGAAGTTCCCTGGTTAAATCATTTTTCCTTGTCAGGAACCTAAATTAAGGTCCTGTTCAATCTCAGGTAACTATCCTGACTGCTGGGGTAAAAGTTATTCACTGTCTCATCCCTGACACTTCTGCTTCTTACTCCTCCCTCCACTCCCCTCCCAGCTTCTTGAAGAAAATGCCTTTGGTGTGTTCCCAGCTGAGAAGCCCAACAAGAATGAACTGTCTTTTTTCCAGGGACATGAGGACCAAATGCCTTGAAAGAGCAGTGGTTTAGAAGATAACCCACTCCTTAGCATCTCCTGTTGGCCAGTGAACCAATTGTCATGTTACAAGTGTCAATGAAAGATCCTGCCAGGTCAGAGTATTTTGTTTCCAGCCCAATATTTTTTTTCTGCCGGTGTCCGGTGCTGCATTCATCAAAGGAAACAAACAGAGCAAAGCAGGAAAACTTTGAAGAGAGCCATCTCATGTCATTTAGTCTCAGCTTTTGACAGTCAGAGTTTAGGGACACCCTTATCACCTGGGTTAATATCCTTTCCTAGACCTTATTCTTCATGAACACATACTTTAAAAAAAAATTATTTCCAGTGTAAGAAAAAGAAAACAAGAGTTGCTGTTAGAAAAAAAAAACAACCTTATTTAATATTTTACATTTCAAATACATTAACTGTTTTTCATTCTTCTCTATGTTGTTAATAAAAAATTTAAAAAACCCACAAAAAACAGTTGTTTTTGTGTAAAGGTGTCAAGCAGGATGAGATCTCTGCATACCTAACTCCAAACCTTGTTTAAAACTGCTGTACTGATGCAGCAGGAGTCTGTTAGTACTCCCTGCTACTCCATTTCTCTGACTTCCCAGACAGTTTGCCAGAAAGTGATAGTCTAAAGTACAATCAGCAGTCAATGTGATGGGTTTATTTTGGGTCTAAACAAGCAAGCATAAAAGCACAGACCTTCACACCAGTTGGCTTTTCTTTCCCCAAAAATATTTCGTCTTATTTTTAAAATATTTATTGAACTTTATAAAGCCTGGAGGTTCCAAAAGGCCAAATGATTAATAATAAATCCAAGAAATGCTAACTGTATGTGATCGGTGGTGTTTACTACTTTTGCAACTTAGAATTAAAATTTCCAGTGTTCCTATAGCAGAATATGCAGTTTAAACAGAAAATTGGGTTCCATAATGTAGAAATATTGCTTTAGGTTCTTAAAAACATATATATTTACCCAAAATATTTTAATTTTGCAATGCATTAAAAATCAAAATATTTTCGATTATCATACCTTTCACTATTCCCTTTTTTTGTCTTTGTTTTTTCTGATACATGACTGCATCCAGATCACATTTTCTTCTTGTACATTCAGATATAGCCAGGTTTGAGTGGAAACCTTTTCTTTCTTTCTTTGATTTTGGTTTATTGTCCAGTCATCAAATGATTAATATTAGATTATTTCTCTGCCTGCAAAAGTCACTTAGAATTGATTGTCTACAAACCATTCTTTTTGGGAAAGGAGCCATTTTCCTTCAGAACAGATATAAAGGCTTCCGCTGACAAAAACGTTTTGGGAGTAGTAACTTAGTAGCCACTACCTAACACCCGTGTATAATCTGATTAACTATTAGGGTTTCACCCAGTAGGACTCTATGAAGTTACACATATGTTTATATTACTGGGTTTTATTAAACTAAGTGTTCTTTTATTTTTTTTTATAAATCTATTATTTTAGCATTTGCACAACTTCCAACTGTTTAATTCACTTCAACTACTGTCGTATTAATTTCCACAAAAGCTATTTTAGCTCCTCACTTTTCCTGTAGATCACTTATTTCTCCATTCAATTTACTAGACCTTAGTTCTGTTATATTATTCTTTGCTGCCATAGCTTTGAACCTTTAATATCACTTTGTGATCTGAAAACCTCCATTTTCTCACTCAGGAGTGCTGTGTTTATCAAGCACTATTTTCACAGCTTTACTAAACTGGTTCTTAGGCATTTTATTAATTTCTTAATGTTGTGCATTATGCTTGTAAAATCCAAGCCACTGAGTACAATATCTGCAAAACAGCTGCCTTGGTCTGTGCCTTGTCAAAAGCCAAAACCTTTTTACTCTAGATATCCAAAGTTCCCTTTTTTATAACTTAAGAAAAACAAAAACACAAGTGCTGGGTTGGGGAGTATAAGCTGACTGATTAATCCTGTGAGATCATTTTCAAGTACACTCTAAGAGCGGAAACAAGTGTTAACATCCCCCAGTGTTCCATCTGTGGCTTTACCCCTTTACTTTCAAAACCAAGGGACACACAAAAAGAAAATAAAAAGTGGTGGAGGAGAGGAGAAGGAAAGAAAAAGCAGCGTAAAGGAGGAGAAAGAAAAAAAGAGAACAGTTTAGGAAGAAAGGAAATCCGAAACCAAGAAAAGAATTGTCAGTTAAATCAGGAAGTGTGGCTTCTTAGGCCAAAACATCTGGAAACTGGGTTCCCTAAGCCCCTATCTTGGCTTTAAGAAGAGAGTGGGAGTTGCTGCCTCTTCCACCCTGGTGTCTTTGTAAATACAAGCTATTCCAAAGATTCAATTAAATATTTATCCTTCTAACTTCATTCAGATTCCTTTGTGTCAGACAATCCTAAATCATTCCTACGTCCAATTCTTTTACAGATTTCACTGTTAAAATCGTTTTTTGTACCATAATCTCCTCTAGAACATTAATGTTTTGGAGGATCATCTCCACATTTTACTGAGTATGCTCTCCCAGGACACAGTCTGTGTAACACCCTCTCTTTCTCCAATACTTCCTTTTCTTGGGGTACCCTACCACCTAACCCACCTGCTTTTCAATCTCATCCCAGGTTGCCTTAATATCTGATATAGGCCCTGATTCTTCCATATCTAGTTGTTTAAAAATCCATAACCCCAGCTCTCAAAAACCATCAGCTCCCTTCATGAGAGCCTGAAGCTGGCTGCATATTATCGAGGTGGACTTATGTGGCTTCTACTTACCTATCCATAAAAGTATATCTGAGTTATAGCACAAAGATGTTTAAGCTTACTCGCCAAGTCTCTCCCCGTACCCAGACACAGTTTGAGTAAAAGCAACAATCCAAAATCCAATCTGCAAAATACAACAACACTGTGCTGGGTCAGGCCCAAGGCTGTTTTTTGTTAGTTTTTAATGCAAACAGTAAGGAAACTTTGTGCCACTGATGCATCTCCTTTGGTTTTATTGGAGCTATGTCAAACTACTATAGTGAAATAGCACATCGGGTGAGTGTTCTTATTGTCAGTATCCCATGGTCAGTGGTCTGAAGCACTCACCACCCTTTGTGAATGGATGTGAAAAATTCTATAGTTTTTTTTTTTCTTTTGCAGTCAGATCATGAGATATTATGAAAAAAATCAACAGGGTCATTCATTCTGACACTCTAATTCCGCATGTTATACTTTTCCTTCCTTCCTCAGCCATCACATAATGTACTGAGAAAGAAAATGTCCAAACAGACCATCATAAGTAAGTTCCTTCTCCTGGGATTCTCTGACATTCGGGAGCTGTAGATTTTGGAATTTGTTGTATTTCTACTGTTTCACCTCACAGACCTGATGGGAAACCTTCAAATCATAACAACAATAGCCCTTAAATAACAACTTCAAACCCCAGTGTACTTTTTTCTGATGAATTTGTGCACCTGATACCACGGTTTCATCTCTGTCACCATCCCTAAATCCCTAACCAATTGCATAACCAATATCAGCTTGATTTCTTGCTCCGGATGTATTGGCCCAAGTTTTTCTCCTGTTCTCCTTCACTGCAGCAGATTTTGCTTTACTAACTGTCATGGCATATGGCTGATATGCTGTCATGTGCCATTCATTGTAAAAATGGGACTAAAATGAACAGGACAGTTTGTGTCCAAATGACAGACAGTTCCTGGGTAAACGGTATTCTCTACTGTGCACTGCGACCAAGGAATGCATTTGTCTTAATCTTCTCTGGAGACAGCATGGTGAACCAATTTTTTGTGAAAGTCCCCAGCTCCTCAAGATCTGCTCTGAATCATACCTCAGTGAGACTGGGGTTACTGTATGTTTTTGGTGTATTTTTTTATAATTGTGTATTGCCTACCGCTGAACTCTGGTCTTCTTCTGTCAGCGACCTGGTCTTCTTCTTTCAGCAATCCAAGAATTGAGAGGGGAGCCTTAGCATCACTGTTTCTCTGTTATCTCTGGGGAATGAGCTTATCTCATTCCTGTTATTGGGATGTTTTGGAACGACCTTTCTGGAATATGCTTGTGTGAGCATCTTGTACCTAGAGCTTCTTTAGGAATGTGTGCTTTTGCAAAACCAGCTCTGTTCTTGCTAGTTACTGTGAACTTCATCAAGGTTCACAGTCTGGCTTTTGCTAAGTTTGCATTATAACAGCCCAGCCCAGCTACTTTAGTTGGCACTCCAGGCCTCCTACCTAGCCTCTTGGTCTAGGCCTCATGTCTCAAGCTATCACTTTCTACTGCAGGCACCTCTGTTTCTCAAACACTGATCCCCTTTTCATTTTCTGTCTAACGCCGTGCAACATAGTTCTTCTCCCTAGCATTCTTAGTTCAAGCCCTGCAGAGTCCTGTTAGTATTCAGACTCCTTGTATACTCCCACAACCCTGGCACCAACATAGAGTCCTTTTACTTTAGAACAACCTTATCCTGTAAATTCACTCACGTAGCCCGTGTTTAGGGAATTAAAATTTGCTCTGAGATGGGGGAAGTAGCCCTGAGAATGAGGCTAAACCACTACTGTCTTCCTGCTTTGTCCTAGAGTATGTCCAACATGGTATCTCCCTTTCTGCAGTAGGCCCTTATTTAGTTAAAATGCTTCAGTCTTCTACACTACCACCCATAATCCCTAAGTCTCTCTGCTATGCTGCCTCCCATCTCCAGGTTGCTTCTCTAGATTTGAGTTTATTTGCAAACTTAATTCACAGCTCACAAATGTCTGTCTTGCAGTCATGATCTTGAAATCTTAGACCACTACATGGGTATTAAAATGGGATTTTGATACAAAGCAATGTGCATTGCAGATATAGGGAAGAAACATACAACTAGACAATATGGTACAGACACTGAATTCATGGAAATTGACAAACTCCATAGCAGTATGGAAAGTTAACTCTGATGGACATCTGGTATCAATGATCCCAATGGACCAAAATATTGTTTACAGCATCTGGAGTCCGACCCATTCTTTATATGATATGTTCAATAGCTTATATCATCTTGGGATCTGGCCCCTCATATTTCTATAGTTTCACAGCTGTAGCTGTAACCAGTGTGAAATAGATGTGTTGCATAGCATTGCACCTGGAGCCAAATGAGCCTTTTCTTTCAGTGTTCTGTGTAGAAAGAGAAGTTAGGCCATTCACCACAATAAAAAGTTGAAGATCAGATGCAGGAATTCTTAGCAACACAATTTTTCCAATGCTCTGCCTCTAGTGACAGTGAATCAGTCCAAAACCATTAGTAGCTACCCTCTCACCATTTATAATATGTGGCCAAGTCAGGCATCAAAGCACAGTCTGCAAAAGAATTTGGGATTCCTCTTTGCCTATTTCCAAAAGCGTAGAAGTGTTAGTCTAGTTCAGCAAAACAAACAAAGAGTTCCATGGCACTTTTAAAACTATCAAACTTATTTATCACATGAGTTTTCAGGGGGAGAATATCCCTCTTCCTGAAAGCATGTAACAAAGCAGGATTTTCCCCAAGGAAGCTCATGCAATAAATATATTTGTTAGTCTTTATAAGAGTCACAGGACCTTTTAATTATCTTTCTTTGCCTCTGGTTCACACCAGGAAAATGGAAACAAAATGGATTTCAAAGAATGAAACGAGCCACAGCTGACAGCTTGCTTAAACTGACTGTAGCTCTGCAGAAGTCATTCTGATCTGATCCCTAGATGTAAATCATTGTGGCCCCAATCAAATCAAAACATTCAAATCCCTCACTTGTGTGAGTCAACTGTCATTCCTCTGAGATCAAAGATCAAGATCCTCATCTGGCATAACAAGGCCTTCCTATACTAAAAGGCAGTGGAACTGTATCAATCCTGTTCAACATTTTCATTAATGATCTTGATAATGGGATAGATTGCACACTCGGTAAGTTTCCAGATGACACCAAGCCGTGGGGAAGGGTAGACGTGCTGGAGGGCAGGGACAGGATTAAGGGAGACCTAGACAAATTGGAACAGTGGGCCAATAGAAATCTCATGAGGTTCAACAAGGACAAGTGCAAAATCCTGCACTTGGGATGGAAAAACACCATGCACTGTGACAGGCTGGAGAGCGATCAGCTAAGTGGAAGCACTGTAGGAAAGGCCCCGGGGTCATGGTGGATGAGAAGCTGGATATGAATCAACAGTGTGCTCTTGTTACCAAAAACGCCAATGGCATACTTGGCTGCATCAGAAGAAGTGTTACCAGCAGACTGAGGGATGTGATTCTTCCCCTCTGTTTGGTACTGGTGAGTCCACATCTGGAATACTGTGTCCAATTTTGGGGTCCCCACTAAAAAAGGCTTATTTAGCAGGCAGAAGAGAAGACTGAGGGGGGATTTGATAGCAACCTTCAACTACTTGAAGAGATTCTCCAAGTAGGACGGAGCTCAGCTGTTCTCAGTAGTAACAGAGGACCGAACAAGGAGCAATGGTTTCAGGTTGCAGCTGGGGAGTTTGAAGCTGGATATTAGAAAAAAACTTTCTTACTTGGAGACTGGTGACATTGGAATGGACTGTATAGGGAAATGGACTCTTCATCTTTGGAGATGTTTAAGGCTCGGTTAGACAAAACCCTTGCTGAGATAATTTAGTGAGCGTGGTCTTGCTTTTTTGACAAGGAGTTGGACTAGACGACCTCATTAGGTCCCTTCTAACCCTATGATTCTATGAATTCATATCAGCTCAGGACCTGGGCTTTAATTTTTAATGTTTGTTTCTGGTTGCCCCGTAAGGACTTACTTCTAGCAGTCAAGGAAGCCTGAGTTGTTTGACTTAGTTTAAACTTTTTAAGTTTGAACTAACTATTACTTTGAGTACTGGAAGTGCTTGTGTAAGCCATATGCCTAAACAGGCTCCCTCCTTAAAGAGACCTATTCAGGTTGGGTTACTGTTGCCGGGAAAATTAGCTGCTCAGCCACCAGATCTTTCTAGAAACAGGGACTGGCAGCATTCTGAGCATGCTCCACAAGTTTTTCTACTATGGTTAGAAGCTTGAGAGCAGCACCTCTGAGAGCAGCAACTGCAGAGAGCTGCAGAGTCCACGTTGTCAGTGCTTGAGTGAGAGGAGCTGAGCCAAGGGTGGACGGCAAGTGAATTCTCCTTGCAGTGGAGCATTTTGCAGAGGAGTTTTCTTTAATGGGGCTGAGAGCTGGTTAACCATTAAACAGACTGCATGGTGCTGGTTACAGAGAAGAAGGAAAGAACTGCATGGATTCCTATAGAAGATTTCTGCAGCCAGTGAAGAAGAGGACTGTCACTTTCCACTGAAGCTTCAAGGACTTGAATAAAGGACTACAACTGAGATAATGGTGAGTCCACCTGAACTCTGGGACTCTTGGGTTTCTTATTGTTATTTTTAAATTTGTTTGTTTCTTGGGATAAGATCTGTTCACAAATTCTTGGAGAAAATTTTGAAGGAGAAAGCACTTAGGGTGTGTTCACACAGGCTTCTTATTTCGAAACAACAGAGTTTGTTTTGAAATAAGAAATGCCACGTTCACACGACATACTCCCATTTCGAAACAAGGAAACCCCTTGTTTCGAAATGGGAGCCATTCTTTTGAAAGGGCTTAAACCTACTTCCCTTTCGAAACAAGGTTGTTTTGAAACCAGTGGTTTCGAAATAACGCCATGGGGACATGTTGTTTCGGAACAAAGTGTTCCGAAACAACATTTAACCCTTTCTCCCAGGGTGCTAAGCACCCTGGGAGGAAGGGCTGCCACCTCAGCACCCTAGCCAAGGTGCTGAGTGGTGGTGTCCCCTGGCCAGCAGAGGCGGACTGCGGGCACCCACAGGGTGAAGCACAGCCGCGCCTCACCCCGCGGGTGTCTGCAGAGGGATGCAGGCACCCGCAGGATGAAGCGCAGCCAGGCACTTCACCCTGCAGGTGCCTGAAGAGGGCTGCAGGCACCCACGGGGTGAAGTGCAGCCATTTGCAGGCACCTGCGGGGTGAGGTGCTGGGCTGTTCTTCACCTTGTGGGTGCCTGCCCTCTGCAGGCACCCATGGGGTGAGGTATGGTTGCGCTTCACCCCGCAGGTGCCTGCAGTCCCCTCCCCAAGTGAAATAGCATGTCCACAATGTGGACATGCTATTTCGCTTCCCTTATTTCAAAGACACCTTTTTTTGTCTTTCGAAATACGGTGTTTCGAAATAACCCTTTATTTCAAAACGGCTTGTTTCAAAATGTCTTGTTTCGATACAAGCACTATGTGTGTGAACAAAGCCTTGAGGATATTGAGGAGAATGGTAACTGCGATAAAATACAACATGGCTTTACAAAAGGCAGATCATGCCAGACCAACCTGATCTTTGTTGAGAAGATAACAGATTTTTTGGATAAAGGGAATGCAGTAGCCCTAATTCACTTAGATTTCAGCAAGGCATTTGATACAGTTCCACACAGGGAATTATTAGTTAAATTAGGAAAGATGGGGATTAATATGAAAATAGAAAAGTGAATAAAGAACTGGTTACAGGGGAGATTACAGAGGGTCATAGTGAAAGGTGAACTGTCTAGCTGGAAGGAGGCTACTAATTATTTTGAAAAATCCGATTCAACAGCCTGGAATGTCTTTTTTCCCCCCTCAAAATTAAAGCAGGTTTAGTGATTTTAAAATAGCGCTTAGTTTTTTCAAAATACAGAACTGCATTTTTTTTTTCAAAAAAGCAAATGCCTGCCTGGACACAGAATAGTTTTTTTCAGGCTAAGCCTGAAAATCCTGAATATCTTTTCAGTGTAGACATACCCCTAATGATTAAAATTAAAAAAAACTCATCACCCTTAATATTCTGAACTAAAGCATGTAGCCAGAAAAAAAAAAAAACATGTAAATGAGTGCTTAACTTCTAGCACATGAATAGTGCCATAGAAGGCTTAAACTAAAGTTATACTTCAACTTTACTATTTCCTTGAATAGCCATGTCTCTATTACTGGAACATTCATGGCTTGTAAATGAAAAGTGCACATGAACTCACCACAGTTAAATTCATGTCAGAAAGAGTCAGATGTCAAGGAATAACAGCACAAATTAGTTCAAATAATCAGAGGTGACATGTTTCTCTGTGACTGCCTTTAAACCAGGGATGTTGGTTGTCTGGTGGGGTGCTTGCAATGTTTCCTTGCTCCAAAGTAATGAGGTTACCTGAAAGACACAGAAAGCTGTATTGAGATTTTTTGGAGTATGTCCTAACCAGAAGTCATCCTAGTTATTATGACCTGCTATGAATTTTTGGGTGAAAGGTATTATTGTCTTCTGAATTATTAGCAAGGTAAAGGTTCAGAATTAGCTTGCTATTTTATATTTTATTTCTTTTTGCAATGATCTCTAATCGTTTTTGCGTATATGACTTATAAATCACTTAGAGCTTATCTTTCTGAAAAATAAACATACTTTAATATCTTTTCTAAGCTAGTGTGGTTTCCATTGGCATTTGGGGAATCTACTCAGGTACAAAGGCTGACATATTCATATCCTTTGATCTCATGACAAACTCATTAATGGGTTTACTCTGATCAAAGGGTTCTTGACTAGTGGAAAATGCAATTTTCAGTGGTGCAAGACTGGAAATTTGTTGCTGTCTTCCAATGTACTGTCCATAAGTGGCAGGGAGAGCCTTTAGGTAAGTTTGCTGGGTGTGTCTCCGCACACTAATGACTGAGTGAACAGAGCCTAAATGGGCTTGTTGTTCACCAGCATAGCAGTATAGGAGACACCCTGGGCAAGGAGAGAAAAAAGTGGCATAGTGCTTGCACAGCCCACTGTATATCACAATCCCCAAGTATTATTATCAAAGTATCAGCCTCTTACTACAGCTTAATTCAATTTGGCCTGAGAATGCATACCTCACAGAACAAATTTCCAGGTCCCAGGCCATCATTGTTGTGACTGTAACTCTACTGTGTTCCAAAGAGTTGTGACAGATAACACCAGAGTTCAATGTGTCCCTTTCTTGTCATTTAGGAAGCACCCTAAAACTCACAAGGCTTCTCCTAAACAAACAAACCAAACATCTGTTATTTACAGTTTGTTTATTTTAAAATATCTTTACAGGTTTGCAATTTACAGAAATGTTCAGTTTATTTATTAATTTCTGCTGCTTGAAACCATGAAGTGAAGTAGCTGGCACAGAAGGATTCTGGCCTGTGGACAGCCTCCTGACAATATCTTTGAATGACACATGTTGCCTTTTTTTTTTTTTTTTTTTTCCCCTGCAAGCTATAAGTAATATGTTTATGGACATTTACTGATGTTAACTTTCCATGTCAGAAAAAAAGGTAAAGAATGGCTGTTAACTGTCCATGCCTGGAACAGAAATTGGTCTTAAGTTGCGGTGGGGTGATGGCTAGGTTGGATATTAAGATAAACTTGTTCACTAGGAGGGAGGTAAAGCATTGGAGTGGGTTGGCTCAAGAGGTGCTTTGAGCAGAGGGTTTGACTGGATGACATCCTGAGGTCCCTTTCAGCCCTAAATTTCTATGGTTTTATGCTGGAATAAAACAAATGTTATTATTAAACTAGCAATTGTTGGCTTTTTAAATCAAACAGATCATTCCCACATATGAACGGTCAGACCAAAAGTCCATCTAGCTTAATATCCATTATAGTGGGTTAATTGTTTAACAGCCCTAGGATAACTCACTGTGGTTGTAATTTTAATCCAAGCCAATATCTTGGATTTTAAAGTTTATCACAAAACTTTATATAATAATAGTGGCTGAAACTAGCACTGGGAGATGAGTGGAAGTGGAGAAACGTGTAGTTGGCGGGGGGGGGGGAGAAGTTAATGAAAAATGAATGTAGAAAGACAGAGAAATAAGGAATACAGAGAGAAAAATGAATCATAATATGGAAAAGTGAGGAGAGATTGAGACCAAATGAGAAATTTATGGTAAGATAGAGGGAAACATCTACTCTAAAAGTTTAGCATCCATGACTTTGGAGATGGGATCCAGCTGTCATTAATAGAAAATGGATTTGTTGCTGAGACTGTTAGAGACAGACAGATTTTCATAGAACCATAGGGTTGGAAGGGACCTCATGAGGTCATCTAGTCCAAACCCCTTCCAAAAAAAGCAAGACCACTCCCACTAAATTATTCCAGCTAGAGTTTTTATCCAGCGGGGCATTAAACATCTCCAAAGACAGAGATGCCACCACCTCCCTAGGTAGCCCATTCCAATGTTTTGCCACCCTCCTAGTAAGAAGGTTTTTCCTAATATGGAGCCTCGACCTCCCCAGCTACAGCTTGAATTCATTGCTCCTTGTTCTATCCTCAGTTACTACTGAGAACAGCTGAGTTTCCATCCTCCTTGGAGCATCCCTTCAGGTAGTTGAAGGTTGCTATCAAATCCCCCTCAGTCTTCTTTTCTGCAGGCTAAATAAGCCTAGTTCCTTTAGTCTTTCTTCATAGGGCTTGTGCTCCAGTCCCTTGGTCATTTTTGTTGCCTTCTGCTGGACTCTTTCTAATTTGTCCATATCCTTTTTGTAGTGGGGACCCCAAAATTGGACACAGTATTCCAGATGCGGCCTCACCAGTGCCAAAAAGAGGGGAATGATCACATCCCTCAGTCTGCTGGTAACACTTCTTCTGATGCAGCCCAGTATACCATTGGCCTTTTTGGCAGCAAGAGCACACTGTTGACTCATATCCAGCTTCTCATCCACAGTGACCCCCAGGTCTTTTCCTACAGTGCTTCCACTTAGCTGATCGCTCTCCAGCCTGTCACAGTGCATGGTGTTTTTCCATCCCAAGTGCAGGATTTTGCACTTGTCCTTGTTGAACCTCATGAGATTTCTATTGGCCCACTGTTCCAATTTGCCAAGGTCTTCCTGAATCCTGTCCCTGCCCTCCAGGGTGTCTACCCTTCCCCCCAGCTTGGTGTCGTTCACAAACATACTGAGTGTGCAATAAATCCTGTCATCCAGATCATTAATTTTGTAGTTGTCTAGTTCCCAGACGGTCATAAAAAACCTCTTTCTCTGCTCCCTTTTCTACCCTATCTCCTAAAAGCAAGACAAATTCTACCATACTTTCAAAACCATGAGTTTTGACTGGGTTTAAATTAATGCATAACAACTTCACCAGCAGTTTGTTAAAATCCCTTAGCAATAATAAGAACAATAGGTAAAATGGGTACTTTTGAAAATGTTACCTTGCATGTTTAATACAGAAGCCATGGTTTTATTGATGGTATCTAACAGTTAATCAGCTATTTTTTTCTTCTATTGTTTTCAAAGGACACTAAAGTATGGCTTCACAAAGCTCTGGCTGGGATGACTTAGCTGGGATTGGTTCTGCTTTGGGCTGGGAGCTGTACTTGATGACCTTTCAGCCACAGTCTTCTATTGTTTTATGACTTCCTTTCTTTGTGGCCCAGTTTCCTTCCATCTCTCTTTATCTGCCCTCTTTATTGAGACTGTAAAGTATTTAGTGTAGGGCTTGTATCTCATTTTGTTTTGCTATAGTGTACAGTGGTACTTAGATCTCAGTGAGGACCTCTGGGTGCGATAACAAATGAGAAGCACTCTCTAGATAACCAGCAATAGTGGAAGATCATAATAATAACAACAGTAATGTGAGATTTAATGTGTTTCTTTCATTTTCATCACTTTTATTTCATAAAAGAGCTGCTTCTTTCTGAATGTGTTTTTGTAAGGTCCATTCTAGTTCAAGCACAACTCTTGGATTTGAAGTGCAAGTTAATTCTCGAAAGTCCTATGGCCTATGTTAAACTGGAAAATCATTGTGGTTCCTTCTAGCCTTAAAGTCTATGAATTATTGTCTCTTTCCATCCATTATGTTAATGCTGCTTCCTTCTTGTTTCTTATACTTTGCTGCTCTCTAGTGAACATATAATGCTAACAGAATTTCTTTGAGATGAACCGTATTCTCAGTCTCTTCCCTTTTATATTATGAGTCATTTCCAATTGCTTCCCATCAGTAAAAATGATCATGTCTCGTCTGTGATAGCTTATAGCAAATAATTCCAGTGCTCAAAGATGGGACACAAGATGGGTAGGGCTCTGAGTTACTACAGAAAATTCTTTCTCAGGTGCCTGGCTGGTGGGTCTTGCCTACATGCTCAGAGTCTACTTCATCAGCATATTTGTGTAAGAGAAGAAATGTTTCTCCAGATCACATTTGCGGAGACTTGAGGTTTATTGCCTGGCTTTTCAGCCTTGGGTAAGGGGAATTTGTTAGTTTGAAATAGAGTAAATGGTGAATTCTCTATAAAGTGAAGGCTTTAAAACATGATTTGAGAAATTCAGTAACTGAGGCAGAGTTATGGTTCTATTACAGGAAGGAGTAGGTGAGGTTCTTTGACCTGCACTGTGCAGGAGATCAAACTAGACAATCAATGTGGTTCCTTTGTGTCCTAAAGCCTGTGTTTAACATTGCTAAACCCAAACTCCCCATTACTCAGGTTAAGTCACTTGAAATTTGGATGGCATCACAGTGCTCCAGGCACTCACACAGGTTTGTATTTGTATTGTTGATTGATTAGCAAATAATACATGTAGAACAAGTCTAGCTAACATTGAGGCCAGTGAGAGCTTGACCTTCAGTCTCATTGGGTTGGGTGTGGGGCCCATTGTTTCCAGGTTATGACAGAGTCTGAGCACAGCACAATGATAAATGCAATGTCCTGTCATTCATGTGAGGCAGGGAGAGGAGATTATCCCTATGTTAGGCAGAGAACAAAGAAGGAAAAGAGAGGTGGATTTGCAGCACCTGCGTGTCCAGCTATCTATATGCTCTAGCAAACAATGAGGAGTCCTGTGGCACCTTAGAGACTAAGTTTTTTTGGGGGTGGTCATAAGCTTTCATGACCTGAAACCCACTTCACTGGCTGTTCTAGGTGTTCATTCAACTCTATGTTCTAGAGGGATCACACTGTTGTCTCTGAGCTCACAAGCATGACACCCTTGTGAAAGTGAGATGGGTCGTTATCCCGATTTTACTGATGGGGAAACTAAGTGATTTGTGTCGTGTCATACAAGGAGCCCATTGGCACCAGCTGTTATCAGTGGAGTGAATGCCAGTTTCTACCCATGGTATTGAAGGCTGTGTTTTTTGATAGTTGGTGTGTGGAATTTGGAGACATGGTACACGTTCATTTTGATTTGTAAATGTCAGCCTCAGTAACTTTCTCAGTTCCCCATGCAGGATTAGTGGGAAAACTGGGAACTGAGCTGAGGATACTGAAGGATGATCAAGTGCCTTAAACTAAAGATTAGTCTTCATCTCAGTGCAGGAATCACTGGGTATGTCCTGCTGGTGGGAATCAGCCCTAGTGTGCTTATGTGCATGTATGTTTGTGAGAGGGCGAGGACCAAGGAGGATAGCCATTGTTGTGTATTTGGGGTCAGGAGTTGTAGCTCATTGTCATGATGAATTTACCAATCTGAGAAGCAGTCTGAGGACAGGAATAGTAGGGGTGATGTAAGTCATGAATGAACCGTGTCTCCAAAGCAGGGAAGGGGAACATGCCAAGGATAGCTGAGGGTTTGTGAGTCTGGGTGAATGGACTTCAGCAGAGATGGGGGGGGGGGGAAATCCAAGGGCTGGGATGGCAGGGGGCTACCATTTGGGATTGCCATGAATCATCTGTGCTCTCCATATGAGGCTCCAGAGATGGGACAATGGAGGAAGCTGCAGGTGACAGCTGAGGACCTGGGCAGAACTGGGGCTGGTGAGCAGGATGGTAACTCTTGTCATAACCCAAGGCACTGTATGATGGATTCTCACAGAACTCTTGCTCTCTGGACTTTTCTTGACACAGTCAGACAGGATAAAAACACTTGGTACAGGGTCTGCCACACCTGGGCTCTCCCTATACCCATGCAGTCATATCCTCCAGCTGACCTTGAAGGGTTCAGTCCTCCTGCTCCCCACAGGAATTCCCATTGTGGAAAACATTCCTCCATACCCTAAATGGCCCTGCACCCACCTCTTCCATCAGAAGTGATTACCAGATAATGCTGAAGTCAGAAGGGTTTATTAGTTCTCAGGATCATCGCATAGACTTTGGTAGCAGACTAATTAAAAGTTATACAACAACCACCTAGGAAGACCCATTCTCTGAGCTTCCTCACCACTGGGCTCCCACTGGGCACTGGACGCTTTCTTCCAGAACTATAGCCTGGCCCCTCCCAGTCCTTTGCCCCCTTCCCAAATAGGTGGCCACTCCCCTGATCCTCACCTGCCTCACTTTGTTACCACTGGTTGGGCCAAATAGAGGATCTTGGCGAGGTCTGCCTACATGTGGCTGGGGCCCTTGTCCACCCTCTAATGGTCTCTGAAATTATCACATACTCGGTCTTATCACTGACATACATAAGTAACACATGAAGAAACTGAGGCACGCACACAGCACCCAGAGACATCTCCAAGAATATCTCTACCTTGTCACACACAATGGCCAAATTCTTCCACTGAGGCCTAGGAATCCAGAATTGCCTCTTGCTCATCTCAGCTGCGGAGTGCTCCCTTTGCTAAGCTAGTGGGAATCTGAAGGTTGTTTACATGGCAGTTTCTTTGCAACAGAGCACTAACTACAGCAGGGCAAAAGGGGTTTTCCCTCGGAACAAATTTAAAAGAGCGCCGCAGGGAAGCGATCACCCTTGCCACCTCTGGCCACAGCAGGGAAGTGATCGACCCTGCTGCCTCTTGCCATGGCAGGGAAGCAATCCCCCAGCACAGCCACAGCAAGCAATGGGGGATCACTTCCCTGCCACGGCCAGAGATGGCAAGGGCAATCACTTCACTGCCATGGCCAGAGCTGGCAGTGGGGGTCCCTTCTCCTCATGGCAGCGGGTTAGGAATCCCCATTGATGGCTCTGGCTGTTGTGGGGAAGGGTCAACCCCCTCCTCAATGCTGTGTAGGTGGGCCCCAGATTGGGGCTGGGGGGATGCCTTTGGGGGCTGCTTGACCCAGGCGCTGGAACCTCTAGTTACGGCCTTTGCAATCATCCTTGCCCTGGTGCTCCCTTGGGGGTCTGCTAGAATGCACAAATGAAAGGCTCACTGTGCACAAGGGGTGGCATTGAATGGCTTAGTCTTTTTCTTTAACAATCAGGGTTGCTTGACAGGTTCATCCCTACCTTTCTCTAACTTTATTCCATGCCTCTGACTTCCTTTTCGAATCAGCCCAGATGACACCGCTACAGAAAATGGCCTTTCTAGACAGCTATTCCATTCCACTGGCCCATGGTGGGACCCATTAAAAGCAAAAAATAACTTTCCTTCTGCCATAAGTTTGTTAAGTGTCCAGGCAGCGCTCCAGTCTCAGCTGAGTTTAACATTCCTCAGAATGCTGATTACATCATGAAGTTTTAATGACCCATGAGTCCTCCTTTAAATCTCTTGAACATTCATAGGTGCTGCCTGCCTAACTAGAGAGATTGCTTTTTAGTAACTTTGTTGCTAATGGGTTGCTGTAATAAACACATAATGAAGCAGAAGGTGTTTTTTTTTTTTATTTTTTAGGGGGGAGTTTGAGTTTCTTAATTGTATCTAAGTAAGGCATCAATGAAATTTAAATGTTCCAAATGAAGTTGATCTGGGTTTCTTCAAACAGAGTGTCTGTCAGGTCAGTTTTGTGGTCAGATATATAAAAACAGCCACCACCTTAAGATCAAGCACCTTATGCACCATGGCAGACTGTTCATTACCGTTCAACTAATCAGCCACCAGGGGAAAGATAGCTCTTGTTAAAGTCTATCCCCTTTCTACAGCTGTCATTGGCAGTGTTATGGTCACACAGCAAGCCTTTTGTCACCTCCAATTCCCACTTGCTCTGCCTGTGAAATAAGAAGTGCACAGAGTGAGAAGAAATATTCCTCAGTTACCAAATATCAGCTTATAGTTTTAACTGGAATGTAATGCCTGTGATGTGTACCACTTTGCAGAACTCTGCACTCAAGTCCACCTGACACAGAGATGGATCTATTAGAGATAGTTAGCTAGCTAGATAAGAGGAGCATGAAAAATTTAGCCAGGTAAACTGAAAGATAATTAGACAAATGAACAGCTGGGAAGGCAGATCCATAGACGCATAGATGAACAATTAGCCAGACCAATGGACAGATAGTTGGGGCGGGGCAAAGAATGGGGGATAGATAGCAAAAAAAAAAAACAAAAAAAAACCCAGAAGTAGGTAGATGGGCACACCGTTGTATATAGCTGCATGAACAGTTGGATAAAGAAATGATCAGGTTGATCAGTGGGGATACAATCAGGCAGAGTTCCTCATAAGTGCCTGAAGTTGCTCATTTCTGTGGGTTAGAAGTCAGAAGTTGTTCACTTGCCAGATCTACCAACTCACACTGCAACTTCTGCACCTGCCAAATGGTGTGTACTATGGGAAGGAGGTTTTGTCTAGCTCATAGACTCTAAGGTCAGAAGGGACCAATATGATCGTCGAGTCTGACCTCCTGTGCAATGAAGACCATAAAACCTCACCCACCCACTCCTGTAAGAAGCCTCTGAATTGTGACTGAGTTACTGAAGTCCTCAGATAATTGTTTAAAGACTTTAAGGTACAGAGAATCCACCAGCAAGTGAGCTGAGCCCAGTGCTGCAGAGAAAAATGACAAACTCCTGGAGCCTTTGCAAATCCATATTACATGCAATAACTGTATCTTCAAGACTTTCACACTGGCCAGGCTTGCTTCTCTAAACACCAACAGAATTCTCTTCCCCCAATCATAGTTCTATATGTCCAGAGACCTCCCTGGTTCCTTGAACATAATTCCATACACTGACAGAATTCCCTTCCTCCTCCTTCTTGATAACCTTAATTATTGCTGTAGGCTCCCCAACCCTGATACCATCCTTCCCATATATAGTCACTGTGGGGGTCTGAGTCTGGGGTTTTTGGTACAACCTCTTTTGCACCCCATGGGAGGGAGAAAAAGTGATTGCACATCTTGGCAGTGGTCAGTTTATAGCCCTATGTTTATGTTTCTTTTTAACACCTCCATCCACATTCCTTGCTTTTCCAGTCACTCAAAATTGAGATAGTCAGTTCTGAAAAAGAGAAAGAAACATCATTATTTTAATAGAATGTTAAAGATGTTGTGTTTTCATATATATATATATATATAAGGGATGAGAGCACTGTGTGTAATACACTGTTTAGGTTAAGATTTTTTTCATGTTAACTTTTAGTAAACATCATAGACAGGTCACAGGCAATGCATAAAAATTTTTGGATGCCAGCCACCTGTCTGTGACTTCTACTAAAAATAATACATGGCTGGTTTGGACTAAGGGGTGCGTGTGTGCAGTGGCTTATTGTTGGGGTGGGTCAGAGCTGGGGGGTTTCCATTGCTCATCCCAAATGATGGCCCCACCACCGCTGGCCCCTCAATGACACAGGGCCTCTGTTACCCATGGAGGCTGGTAGCAAAGTGGCCTCTGCCATCAAGGGTGGCTTGGATTTAGGGAGTCTCCATCATGGCTGACAGCAGTGTGGCCCTGGCCAGCAGTAGCTTAGAGCTGTTGATACCTTTGGCAGCTGAGAGCTGTAACCCCTCACCACCTGAGAACTCCGCGGTCCATGAAGGCCCTAGAGCTGACAGCTTCAACCCCACTACCACAAGGACTGGGGTGAAGTTGATGAAGACAGTGTAAGAGGGATCAATGAATGTCACAACTTTTGTGAGCTCCATGACAAAAATGTTACCCCTAATGATTTCAAGATGGGTACACTGGTTAACAAGCGGGGGAAAAAATGAAGCTATTCTAAGCAGTAGGCATCTGATGACAAAAGATTTATGTGGGGATGTAGTAATGGTTAAGCCTACTGTTAGAAAGGAAAAGTTAGCAGCAGTCAGGCTGTAGATGATGGAGGACTTATCATAAATAGCAGATATACACACATTACTTAAAACAAACAAAACCACACCAGGAACAGAGCATTCACACAAGCACATTCTGGAAAGGTACCAATACTCCAAAGACATTGAGGGCTTACTGACTCCTCAGAATGATAGTATGATGGATGGAGATATTTTGGCTGAATTACCTGGTACAAGGTAAAAGGTAGTATCTCACTACAGTGGAGAATGTATCTTACCACAGCAGAGGATGGCAACTACACACATCAAAAGGCAGCATGCGGCTTATTTGTATCAGTATATAAAGGACAGTCTATGTCTGCACTTAAGAACATTTGTTTGAACTAAGTTAGTTTGAATTGATTAGTGTGAACTAATTTTGATTAACTCAGACTAGCTTAGTTTGAAATAGCATGTGCAGACTAGAAACCTAAATTGAACTAGCATGTCCTTGCACAGGCTTATGGGGGGGACCATGGGAAGAGTGGAAACATGGTACCCAAGCAGGGCCATTCCCCCACCCAATCCTAGGCACTTCCTTCCTGGTGCCATGCACTGTGGGAGGAAGAAGGTCAAACCACATTTAATTTGAAGTAATGGTTAGGTTGAATTAACACAGCTCCATTGGGTTAATTCTAACTAATATGTTTGAATTTGCCATTACTTTGAAGTAAAGACATGTTTTACAACATTGAAGTAAACATTCATTACTTCAAATTAAGGACTTCCTTAGTTCAAATTAATGAAAACCAGTGTGGCTATACACTGATTTAGTTCAAATTAATCCTTCTTAATTCAAACTAAATTGCCAGTGTAGACATAGCCAAAGAGATTGTCTTGGACTGGCAGAGTGAGGAATGGAAAATCACACTGTTTACTGGGCCATGGGCATACTTGTAGTAAGGCCACTTGTTGCACTTTGTAAATAGGAGGCAAGATGGCCGCCTCCAAAAAAGGCAAGATGGCTGCCCCCAAAGGAGACAAAATGGCTACCTCAAGAGGAGGCAGGATGGCAGCCCCCAGACGAGACAAAATGGCTGCCACGTAACTGTCCATCAAGGCAGAAGGTAAGGAGTGGGATAGGAAGTATAAAAGCCAGGCCAGGGACCTCAGTTCAGCCCTGGCTGCCGAAAGGGAAGGATGGCTCCCTCCAGGCTCCCCAACTGCAGCCCTTTCTCTGGCAGAGGGGGCCCAGGCCTACCCGTAGGCCTCCATCCCAATACCAGGATGGATGGCTTGGGCCTCCCATGGGAGGAGCCTACTCCACTTGGGGTGGACAGGTGGTGGGGACAGCCAGAACCCCAGGACCCCCCTCGTTTCACTGAAGGCCCAGAGTGAGGGCAACGAATCCCATTGGCTGCAGGGGAGGATCTGGAAGAACTGCCACTCGCTCCACCCAAAACCGACCACTCTGGGGTACAGGAGCTGGAGGAGCTGCCCCTCGCCCCAGACCACGTGGAGCTGCCAGAGCTACCCCCAGAGCAGATGGAGGTCACCCCAGAACTTGCAGACCTACCACCACTGGACACCACGGAGGGCTTCTATGGCCTACAAATAGTGTAGTGGCTAGCACCTCTGCTTAATACGCAGAAGGTCCTGGGCCCAGGCCCCAGGGGGTTGGACTTGATGACCTCATGAGGTCCCTTCAGACCCTATGGTTTGATTCAGTTCTATTCTATTCCTTGCCTCACAGCGATTACCCAGAGGACATTGAGGAGGGAGCAGAACAGGTACTAATGGGAGAGGGGCAAGGCAGTAGCCCAGAGGAGTGACACCCCACATCGGGGTCAGCATGTTGTGGTCAGATCCCTGCTGACTCCCTGGTCGAATGCCCAGCTGCTGTCAGGGCCCTGGGCTGGGACACAGTGGAGTAGGGCGGGCCTGTGTCCCCTTCCTCTTCTCCCCTTCTTCGAGATATCAACCTATGTGCTACATGATGTTGTTTAACCGCATCTGCTGAAAGGCTTATTGATTGTGTGCCCTGTTTAAGGACTCGGGACTACTATTGAACTGCCCCTACCCAGGGGCCTAGGTTTATGACTGTCCCCTCGTAGGACTAAGACATACCATCTGCCGCCCTTCTCTCTGGGGAAGGGCTGGACTGCAGGACTGTTTGGGTGGCAATTCCTCAAGCTACCCACCAGGGGGCGCCCTCCCATTGGATTGAACCAAGGTCCCACTTACAGTCGGTTTACACACTTAGAAGATGTTTTTTTTAATCATCTTGTTTGTCCATAAAACTAGCCTGGTACCTTCATTTTTTAAAAAGATCTGTTGGCTGAGTGTATAATCCAGTCATGGTTTGGTGCCTGGACTATCTGAGTACAGTAGAGACAGTATACACAATAAGAGAACACACAAACACACATAGCCAACAACTGACAAGCAGGGGGATGATCTGGTCTAACGTGACTAAAACCAACTGAAATAGGATTAACTTTACCAACAGAGGGACACCCAAATAAATGAATGAGAAAGAAGGAAATAGATGCTATAATATGGCAATAAAAATTAGGAGATGAGACAAAGGAGGCCTTCCACTGTATATCGCTGAGCTTTTTTTTTTTTCAGGCAAATAGTTGATTCACTGAAAAAAAATACTGTTTTGATTGACCCAATACACTTGCAAATTTGAACCAAGTTTGCCAAATACTATCATCCATGGTAAAACAAAAGAAAATAAAACATTATAAAATGAAGGTAAATTCACAAAACAGCACAGGGGGAACTTAGTTTCTCCTTTGATCTTTTATTATACCTCCCTGGGAAGTGGGAGACACTAATTCATGTCCCACCTCTGTCTGCTCTGGAGTAGAGATTCATAGTTCGGTGTCCCATCTTTCAGGTCAGGGCTTTAATCTCAGGACCACACAGTGTTTTGGGCTTGCTAAGTCTCCATTCTTGAACCAAATCACTTTGTACAAATTAGCAGCACATTAGTAGATCCATGGAGACAGAGTATCCATGGGACATGGAGAATTGGATTCCATCTTAACCAATGTGTTGAAAGTCTTCTTCCTGCCACAAAAGTCACTACAGGAGGCTTAAGTCTTCATAAATCCCCCCAAAAATGCATCTTCCAATCTCATTCCTGGTCAGCCTCATGATATTTCTTTGAGCCCAGGTACAAAAACCATCCCTGAAGCACACTTTCTTCTGCATGTTGGATGTTACTTCACCAACACAGCCATCTTCTTGATAGATACATCATTGCATCCTGCTGGATTCATCTAAACATCTCCTCGTTTGTGACAAATTAAACAAAAGGAAGTTAAGAAGACATTATAATTTTGGTTACTGAAAACTTTTACTACTTTTCAGCTGTTGTTAATGGGTAAGTTTCCTCTCTATGTAACAAAGGTGTTATCACAACTACATTGAATATATATTTTTCTTAGCTGTCACTTAGACATTCTGCCCCAGACAGTGGCCTTTAACTGCTGTTGAATTTCCATTGATACAAGAGCTATCAGACCTATGACTTTTTCATATACAGACCTCCCTCCATGCCCTGCTATCCCTTGAATGCTCAGGTGGATAAAACTGTTCATCCATTCAATGTTATTTCCAATCACATTTTCTGTTGGCAGTTCATGAATAACTCGAGGGAAAAATAAATTGCTCTTCCCAGTTATTTGCTAAAAAAAACAGAGAAATAAAGAGCTCACAATGAACTCCAGGGAACAAAGTAAAAACATTTGCAACTAAAATTTGACTAAGTAATGAAAACCAGTGACATGTGAGATCAGAAACCTTTCTCTACACTTATCATAGACTCTATGTTCAGAAGGGACTAAGATGACTATCTAGTGTCTGACCTCCTACACAATAAAGAGCACAGCACCTCTCTTGTGACTTTTGTAATAGACCCCTAACATAAGACTGTTGGTGAAGTCCTCAAATAATGATTTAAGACTTAAGGTACAGAGAATCCAACAGCAAGTGAGGTGTGTCCCATACAGCAGATGAAGATAAAAAAGACCAGGTCCTCTGCCGATCTGCCCTGGGAGAAAATTCTCTTGTGACCCCAAATACGACGATCAGCTAAACCCCGGGCATATGGGCAAGAGTCACTAGCCAGACACCAGAAAGAATTCTCTGTAGTATCACAGCACCCACACCATATAACATCCCATCGTAGCTCATTGGACATATTTACAGCTAGTATTCAGAGATCAGTTACACAAATAAATTGTCCCATCCTACCATCCCCACCATAAATTTATCCAACTCAGTCTTGAAGCCAGCTAGGTTTCTCACCCTCACTGCTTCAAGTGGAAGGAGGTTCCAGAAATCCACATCCCCAAACCTCCATCTAATTTAAAGTTTAAACTTCCTAGTGGTCTGTTAATATTCATTTGTTCTTGTATCCACACTGGTCCTGAACTTGAACAACTTGTTTCTCTCCCTGGTGTTTATCCCTCTGATGTATTTATAGAGAGCAATCATAGCTCTCCTCAATGTTCTTTAGCTTAGGATAAACAAGCCAAACTCTTTAGTGGAAGACCTTGTACTTTCCACTATTAAATTTCATCCAATTTCTATTACTCCAAGTTCATGCAGAACTTCTGTAATAGATCTCTCTTTCTCTATATTAACAATAGCTCCAAACTTTGTGTCTTCTTCGAACTTCATTAGCTCATTCTCACTTTTTGTGCAAAAGTCAGGAATAAAAATGTTAACTAAGATTGCTCCCAGACTGATCCCTGAGGAACTCTGCTAATAATCTCCCACCAGCCTGACAGTTCACTTTACACTATGACCTATTATATTGTCCCCTTTATTGGTTTCTAATCTACCTTCCAATTTTCATATTAGTCCCTATCTTTTTCAGTTTAACTAATAACTTCATGTGTGGAAATGTATCAAATGCCTTACTTAAATTTAGGTAAATTAGATCCACTACATTTCATTAGTCTAAAAAAAAAAATCTATTATCTTCTCAAAAAAAGATATTAGGTTGGTCTGTCATGATCTATCTTTTGTAAAGCCATGTTATTTTTTATCCAGGAACCATGAACATGAATGTTCTTAAACACTATCTCTTTAAATAATTTTTCCAAGACCTTGCACACTACCAGGATCAAAATGATAGGTCTGTAATTACACAGATCAAGTTTTTTCCCACTTTCTTAAAAAAAATAAGAACGATATTAGCAATTCTCCAATTATATGGTAGAAACACTGAATTTACAGAATTATTTAAAAATCCTTGCTAATGGGTTTATAATTTATTTATAATTAAATATCTTGTTTATCATTATAATTTATAATTGTTTGCATCAGTTTCCTTAATAGTCTTGGATGGAGATTATCCAGGGCCCTCAGTTTCGTCCCTTTAAGCAGTTAGAGTTTGGCTTCTACCTCACATACAGAAGTGCTGCTGTCCCAGGAAAAGACCCAGGGCTCAGGTGCTACGACTCAGAGCTCGAGCCCCATAAGCCCAGCCATTCCGGGCGTTGCACCAGAACCGGGACATATATAACGACATTGTGGTGGCAATGTCCAAGGCAGGCCACCCCTGGACCATGGAGCAGGACCTCAGCAAAATCAAAACACTGCAGCAAGACCATGCTCGGACCCGGGAGCCACAGGACCTCCAGGGGACAGGGAGCTCCGCCACCTGCCCCTACTTTGAGGACCTCCATGCCTTCCTGGGTCCAGAGCCCAGTGATCACCCTGCTGAGGCTCTGGACTCAGAGGCCATTGGAGCCCCTCATCGGGCCCAGAGGCACCGGGCTCCTCCATGTCCGTCGGGGGGCCTCCAGTCACACTGCCACCACCACCAGCAGCGGAGGCCACCCCCAGCCACCCAGACTTCTTTGCCGGCCTTGAGGCAGGGAGCAGCCCCAAGGACCAGGGGCCTACCATCGCCCCTGGGTCGGAGATGGAGCCACATGAGCCATGGCCGCAGGGGGTAGGCCACGTCCGCCACGATGAGGACGGGCATCTCTACTCCCCCAATATTGATGTTGTGAGGGGGGAAGAAGGTGCCCACCTCCGTGTCCCGGTAGAGGGCAGAGTTCTGAAGGAGCTTGGCATCATGGGCCCTCCCTGGCCATCCGACATAACAGTTCTGGAACTGGACCCGGTGGTCCACAAGGGCCTGCACAATCACGGAGTGGTACCCCTTCCAGTTGCGATACTCGGCGGCCCTGTGCTCCGGGGCTCACACGGGGATGTATGTTGCATCCAGGATTCCCACACAGTTGGGGAAGCCGAGGGTGGCCATCCCGGGAATGGTGACCTGCAGCTCCCCCGGTCTCACCAGTCATCGTAGCAGGACGTGGTTGATGGCCCTGGTGACTTCAAGGAGGATGGTGCCGGTGGTGGACCTCCCGACACCTAAGAGGTGCACCACTGCCCTGTGGGACTCTGGAGTGGTCATCTTCCAGAGGGCGATGGCCACTCTTTTGTCCACGGGGATGGCAGGTCTGATGGGGGAGTCCCTGCGACGCAGCTGCAGGGCGAGTTCCGTGACCAGGCAGTTGAAGCTGGCCCTGGTCATGCAGAAGTTCCGCCGCCACTAGTTGTACCGCCAGGTGCACAGCACGACCCACTCCCACCAGTCTGGGCTGGTCTCCAGAGCCCAGACGTGGCGAGGCATGGAGGGGGGCAGGGGCAGTAACTTTTCCCTGAGCACCAGGTGGATGAACGCCTTGGGCAGAGGGTGGGCACCCTCTGGGTCTGTGAACAGAGTGTCCCGCATTAGCAGGACACTCTGCAGGCAGGCAGAGGGTCCCTGGGTCACATGGCACTGTCTGGGCTGCTGGGCAAAGTCCATCGCTTGCAGCATGCTGCTAGCCTGAGTTGACAGGGAAATGAGGTCGGGGCCAGCTTTTATGAGATTGGCTAGCAACATGGCCGCCGACATGGCCCAGGGAGGTGGCCATGTTGCCACACCTCCCATGATGCCCTGCCCCTGAAGTGAAATAGCATGCCCACAGTGTGGACATGCTATTTCGATTCCTGCTTTTTTCCTTATTTTGAAATAACTTTTTTGTTATTTCGAAATAACTCGTTTCAAAATAATGTGTTATTTCAAAACGGCTTGTTTCAAAACACCTTGTTTCGAAACAAGCACTTGTGTGTGGATATAGCATAGATGTCATCTGGTCTTACTTCCTTTTCAAACCAGGATGAATCTTAACTATATCATCTGAGTCAAGGCTTTGTTAAGCTACATCTTAAAAACCTCTAAGATGGACATTCTACCACCTCCCTAGGTAACCCTTTCCAGTGCTTCACCACCCTCCTAGGAAGTTTCCTAATATCCAGAATAGACCTCTGGCTCTGCACCTTACGTCTGTTTTCCTACTTCTAGTACATGCTACCACTTAGAACAGCCTAGCAACAAGAACCCCCTTTCAGATGCTTGAAAGCTGCTATCAAATCCCCCCCCCCATTCTTCTCTTCTGCAGACAAAACAAGCTTAGTTCCCTCAGTCTGTCGGCATAAGTCATGTGCTCCAGCCTGCTTCTCATTTTTATTCCACTCTTTTGGACATGCTCTGATTTATCAACATGTATCTGGTTTTGGGGCCCTCATTACAGGTTGCAATATTACAAATGTGGCCTCCCGATTGCTGAAGAGAGGGAAATAATTGCTTCCCTCAGTCTGCTGATAATCCTTTCAGTAGTGCAGTCCAATATGCCATTAGCCTTCGTGAAAATAACCAGCCTCTTGTCTACTGCAAGCCCCAGGTCCTTCTCTGCAGAACTGTGGCCTAGCCAGTCAGTCCTCAGTCTGTAGCACGGCATGGGTTTCTGGCAGCCTAAGCACAAGACTTTTCACTTGTTCTTGATGACGCTCAGACTTCTTTTGACCCAATCCTGCAAATTGTCTAGGTCACACTTTATCCTATACCTACTCTCTGGTATATCTACCATTTCTTTTTGCTGAGGGTCAGCTGCAGACTTGCTGAGTGTGCAATCCACCTCATTCGCCAAATCATAAAGATTTTGCACAAAAATCTGCCTCACTGACCCTGGGGCACTCTGCTGTTACCAGCTGCCAACTAGACATCAGATATTTGTGCCTTCATGTTCTTTTTGGTACCCCAACTCCCCAAAGAAGCTAACATATTAGAAGAAAATACTGACAAGATTCTGCTCCCCATTGCTCTTGCTTTTAACTGGACCAATTCCATTGGAAGCAGCTGAGCTGTGATGGAAAGCTCACCAGTACTCATTCTTTTTTATTTTTAATTTTTATCTACATTTCTAAATCAGAATTCATGAGTGAAAACATTATATAAAAGTTCCATTTATCTAACATATGGGTTTCTATTTAAACATTGATAACTCTTTAAATAGTATTTGCAGTAGTTTTTATGAAAAAATGCACATCTTCCAAATGATAATAATTTCACCCCACAAAACAAGCTTATCATTTTTCTAACACCTCAATGTAGCATATAATCTGTAGTGTGATAAAAACTACAGGAGTAAGCACCTGCCTCAGGTATTAGGTGATTTTGCTTTTGCAGACCATGTCTAGGATGGACATACACTTTGTATGGTAATAGTGTGATGGTAGATGTTTTATTGACCGAACATTAGTTGTCCAGCAGGAGGCTGACTACAGCATCTGGCACTGCACAGAGCAGAGACTGAAACAGCAGAGACAACAAGCAGCAAAGAATGGATCTATACCAAGAAAGATTATCTTCTTTTATAAACCAGCAGAACTGGAACTAGAATGTAGTAAACTTAAGGGGTTAACTCAAACACTAGGACTATGTCCACACACAAGGGCTTGTTCGAAATAGGTGGTTTCGAAAAAAGCTGTTTCGAAATAACAGCTTGCTTTCGAAACACCTTATTTCAAAATAACAAAAAGCCATTTTGAAATAAGGTAAAAAGTGGGACTCGAAATAGCATGTCTACTTGGACATGCTATTTCGAGATAGGGGAGGAGCGGGGAGGCTTGTGCGGGGCTGGGGGGTGCCCCGCCCTCAGGATTCCCCGGCGCTGCTTCTACCGGGCCAGGGGGCTTCCCCGGCACCCCCACTGCTTCTTCCAAGCAGGGGAGATTCCCTGGCATGCTGTGCCGCTCCTGTCAGGGCGGGGCCAGGGATGCGCCACCCCCAGAGTTCCCTGGCGCCCCCCGCTGCTCCTTCCAGGGCGGGGCCAGGGCCAGGGCCGCCTTGTGCCCGGGATTCCCCAGCGCCCCCCACACGCTCCTACCAGGGGCGGGGCTGGGGTTGCCTCATGCCCAGGATTCCCTGGCACCCCCCACCTGCTCCTGCCGGCAGGAGGAGGGGGCGCCAGAGAACCCTGCATGCGAGGTGGCCCCAGCTCCGCCTGTGGCAGGAGCGGTGGGGGGTGCTGGGGAAACCCCCTCACCCGGCAGATGCAGTGGGGGTGCTGGGGAAGCCCCCCACCTGGCAGAAGCAGCGGGAACACCAGGGAATCTCGGGAGCAGGGCGCCCCCGGGCTTGGGGGCAGCCCCAGCAGCGGGATGAGCCGGCCCTGGAGCGGCTACCCCATGGGGGCTGCAGCCCCCCTGACCAGGCCGTGGGGCCGGCAGCTCCCCCGCAGCCTGGGTGGGGGCAGAGCCCTGGGGATGCCCCAGCCTGCTTCCCCCCACTTCCACTTGCCGGGGGTAGAGGGGGTGAAGGGGGCTGAGGCACCCATCTCCTCCTGCTCCCAGGAAGGGGAAGCAAGGGGGGAAGCCGGCTAGGGCACCCTCCAACCCCCTGCACTCCACTCAGCACCCTGGCCAGTGTGCTAATCCCTGGCCAGGGTGCTCGGGGGGGTGGGACCTTCCCCCCAGGGTGCTATAGACCCTGGGAGGAAGGTCCTTGTTATTTCCAAACAATCCTTGTTTTGAAATAACATGTCCAAACGGTGTTATTTAGAAACAACTGGTTTTGAAATAAGCCCCCTTTCGAAAGCAAAGTGGTTTAAGCTGTTTCAAAAGGAGGGCTCTTGTTTCGAAACGAGGAGTTCCCTCCTTTCGAAACAAGAAAACTTTGTATGGACATAGGGACTTTTATTTTGAAATAACCAGTGTTGTTTTGAAATAAAAGCCCTGTGTGGAGATACCCTAGGTGCTTTTACACCAGAGGCTGAAACTCCCCTCTGCAGTGTGGTAATAGTGTTTTCCATCCAACTAGTAATTCTGTAGTTTGCAAAATCAACTAGGTGTCTTTAACCTAAGCAGAATTAAAACATATAGGCTCTGTCCACACATACACCATTATTTTGAAAGAACCCATTTCAAAATGAGTTATTTCTAAATAAATTCCTTATTTCAAAATAAGTTAATTCGAATTAACAGTTTGTTAATTCAAATTAAGGGAAAGCCTGCTTTCAAAACAGCTGTTATTTCAAAATGGTTATTTCAAAATAAGGCCGTTCGGACATGTTGTTTCAAAAAAGTTGTTTCGAAACAACGTGTCTGAATTTCATTGTTTCAAAACAGCCATTTTGAAACAACAGCTATTTTGATATTGAAGGAGTTTTAACAGTTTTGAAACAATGACCGTTGTTTCAAAACAACGGGTCTATATGTCATGTGGACATGAGAATTTTTATTTCAAAACAACCTCTGTTGTTTCAAAATAAGAACCCTGTGTGGACATACCCATAGAGTGGAGTCTCCCTAAGAGCTTGACTTCTTGCTGGAGTGACCCACAATGTGTCTGATCTCTTGCAAGATCTTGTCTTTGTTGTTTGACACATTCAATCTGGCTGCCTGAAGGAGTTCATTGAAGTCTTCCTCATTGTAGGCAAAGCGAAGAGTGGTGAATCGAAACCTCCATTCCTTCACATAGCCTGAAAGCAAAGAAAGAAAATTTGTCACTATGTTTTCAGCAATGAGGATATTAATAAGTCTACTGTAGCATCAACCATATCCACTGTTGTTAATATAATTGCATTCAAGGGTTCTCAGGCAGCTGTGAGAGTGATTCCTTGCTTCCCAGAGTTAAGTAGAAGAATCAAGTGAGACTCATGAATGAGGAAAGGGGGTTTTCAGATGTTCTATTCAGTCTCAAGGGAACTAGAGTAGTGGTGTCAAACTCATCAAAGGTGGGGGGGGTCACACTGGAAGGCAGGACACCTGCCCCAGGTCATGCAGCCGCACAGGTTCCCCAACCCTTTCCCCCTTCATGTTCAGAACAAGAAAGTGTCATTTTGCAATCAATTTCTGATCATAACCACCACCACCACACACACACACACACAAAAAGATTATCCTGATTAGGTCCTACAGTGATCAGCAGTGACACAGTTAATATAGTCATCTTGAGGATTCAGAATCAATAGCCTCTTGAACTAAAATGGATTTTTTGCATTTCTCAAAGTTCTAACTTCAGGTATTCTCCTGACTGGATTGTTTTAAAGTCAGTCCAACTCATTCTCTACTCTTCCCTCTTTTTCTACTGGTCTTGGGTCTCTTTCCTTTTCTTTGTAGTCCCCATATCCAGAATGTTTGTCAAATACAAGAAGCATACTCTTCACTCATTTTCCCTAAACTAAATTAATCTAGAGATGTGTGTATCAACCTATCAATGGGTACGTCTACACTATGTGTTTAAGTCGACTCAAGGGTGCTTAAGTCAACTTAAACAAAGCCCTGTCTACACTGCAGGGCAATAAAGTCGGATTTAGGGTCCAGTAAAGTCAACTTTATAAGCTTCACTTGTAAAGTTGACTTTACCATTAAGTTGACTTAATAAAGTCGACTTAAGGCAAGGTGGACTCACTAAGTCGACTTAATAAAGTCAACTTAGTGCAGGGGGGCCATTAAGTTGAATTTATAAAGTCGAATTAAGCAATGGCACCCATTTAAAGTCAACGTTATTAAGTCGACTTAATGTAGTGTGGACTCACTAAGTCAAATTAGTAAGGTCTACTTAAAGTCAACTTTAAGTAGACTTTATTTAAGTTGACTTAATAAGTTGACTTAGCTTTTACAATGTACACATAGCAAACTTAAAGTCGACCTTGTTAAGTCAACTTAGATTGTTCACATTTAAATTCCCTTGGACTGCTCATGTTTACACTGGTAACTGCTAGATCAACTTAACTCTTAAGTCAACCTTATTACAATGGCTTAAGACAGTGTAATTGGGGCATAATCCTTAAGTCAAATTAATAAAGTCAACTTAAGGGCTATACCCTGACTACACTGGCTTAAGTTGACTTAATAAGGTTGATTTAAATATTAAGTTGACCTTAAGAGGTGGTGTTACTGGCTTTGTCTACACTACAGGGCTCAGGTAAGGTGACTTAATAAGGTTCATTTAAAGTCAACTTTAATAAGTCTACTTAGTGCGGCACCATTTGTTTAAGTCGACTTTAAAAAAGTTCACTTAAGCCAGGGACTCATGTAAAGCTGACTTTAAAAAGTCAACTTTAAATGTATCCCCTGGCTTAAGTCAACTTTATAAAGTCAACTTAATGGCTCTAAGGCACTAAGCAGACTTTATTAAGTCAACTTTAATGGGCATATTGGCTATGTCTACACTATAAAACCTAAGTCAACTTTATGAAGTCACTGAATAAAGTTTACTTAAAGTTGACTTTAAATAGACCTTATAAGTCAACTTAGTGAGCCCACACTGCATTAAGTGACCTTTGTAAAGTTGACTTAAGCCAGGGGACCCATTTAAAGTCAACTTTATTAAGGGTCCCCTGGCTTAAGTCAACTTAATAAAGTCTATTTACATGCCCCCCTGCACTAAGTCGACTTTATTAAGTCAACGTTAATGTTCACATTATGTTCAGTCAACTTAATAAACTCAACTTAACTGTTAAAATTAAAGGCCAGGAATTATTCAGTCAACTTAAGCAAGTGCTTAAATCAACTTAATGTACTCCAAATGTGGACAGAGCTTTGCTTAAGTTGACTTAAGTCTGGTTAAGTTGACTTAAGCCTCCAGTGTAAACATAGCCATTATGGGCAGGGAGCTGCCTTAAGTCAACTTAATTGGCCTCCTAACTATAGAAAACATAGGACTGGGGGCTGGAGAGAAGACACAACACAGCTGGGAACATTTCCAGCTGTATGGATCACATCAAAACTCCTCATGTTCCCCAACTGATCTGGCACCTCTCTCATTCTCTGCCTGACCCAGCATCTCTCCTGTACTCAGCCTGACCCCACATCTCCCCCACTTCTCAGCTTGACCTGGCATTTCCCCCATATTCTCAGCCCAACCCGGTATCTCAGCCCAAGCCAGCATCTCCCCCACTTCTCAGCCCAACCCAGGCATCTCAGCCTGACCCCCCCCCCCCCGCATCTCAGCCCAACCCCCACATCTCACCCATTCTGAGCCTGACCCCTGCATCCCTCCTGTTTTCAGCCCAACCCAGCATCCAGCCCAAGCCTCCTGTCTCACCCCTTCTCTGCCCAAACCCTTCTCTGCCCAAACCTGTGTGTCTCCCCCCTTGCCCTTCTCAGCCTGACCCTTCCTGTCTCTCCACAACCCTGTGTATCTTCCCTTCTCAGAGGACCCACTTCCCCAATATTGTTGTAAAACAAACAAGGAATCTGGAGGCATTGGGAGAAAAATCCTACTTCATCAGACAGTTTGAACATGTGGAAATTTATAGAATGGTAGGAAATAAATACAGGAGAGTACAAAACATTGGATCAGGTCACACTCTAACAGAAAATTAAAGCAGTTAAGATTCAAAGACTGGGAAACAGCACAAAGAAAGAAAGAAGGAAAGTTCCAATTTCTTTTAGATTAGATTGTGTGGAAGCAGAATTAAACCCTGACTATGGACTCTTTTCCCATTACAGTAGGTGATTTGACTTCACCTTCCTCTATGTGCTGTTTCCCGGTTTTTGAGTCTTAACAACTGCTGCACCCTGCCCCTGTGCTGGCTGTTGCCCTGCAGCACCTGTTCCACAGCCAGAAGAGTCTGGGCAACATAGAGAAGGTGTGGAGTGCTGTGCTGGCACATCACTGGTCTACATCAGGCTCCCTGACCTCCTAGGATTCCTTGTTGTGACACACAGTATGGATGGTGGTGTGGTCACTCGCTTCCTGTAGTAAAGGAATGGCCAGGAGAAAGGAGCACTTCTGCTGTGGTGCACTTGGGGCCAAGTACCCACAATGCACCACTCCTAGGGTAACCTAGCACCTGCCAGTGGGTATGTCTACACTGGAGCCTTAAGTCGACTTAATCTCCCTTAAGTCAACTTAAGGAAAGACATGTCCACATTGAACTTTTGTTAAGTCAACTTAAGCACTTGCTTAAGTTGACTTAACTCCAGCCCTTAAAGTCAACTTAAACATTAAAGTTGACCTTATTAAGTCGACTTAACACAGTGTAGATAGGGTTGTCTACACTGTAGGCTTTGTTAAATCAACTTAACAAAGTCAACTTAACAAAGCCCTTCAGTGTGGACATAGCCTTTAAGTAGACTTTGTTATGTTGACTTAAATTTTAAGTCAACTTTGTTAAGTCAACTTAACTGAGCCCCCTATTATAGACATAGCCAGTGTGAACATGGGCAGTTTCCTGGTATTTTCAGTGAGGACACGCTAAGCCAATTTAATAAGGTCTACTTTAAGTCAGCTTAAAATAGAACTAATTAAGATCATTTAACTGAGCCCTGTAGTACAGACATAGTCATTTTGTTAACTCAAATTAATAAAGTTGACTTAATCCCTAAAGTTGACTTGAAGGGCAGGAGTTATTAAGTCAACTTAACGAAGCCCTTATGTTGACTTATTCAACTCCAAATGTGTCCAGGGCTTTGCTTAAGTTGACTTAAGCCTCCTTAAATCAACTTAAGCCCATAGCTTAGATATAGCCATTGGGTCCGTCTAGACTGGAGCCTTACATTGACTTAACCTCCCTTAAGTCAAGTTAAGGAAAGACATATCCACATTGGAATTTTGTTAAGTCAACTTAAGCACTTACCTAAGTTGACTTAATAACTCTAGCCCTTAAAGTCAACTTAAGCATGAAAGTCGAGTTTATTAAGTCAACTTAACACATTGTAGATAGGGTTGTCTACACGATAGGCTTTCTTAAATCAGCTTAACAAAGTCAACTGAACAGAGCCCTCCAGTGTAGATGTAGACTCTGTTAAGTTGACTTAACTTTTAAGTCAACTTTGTTAAGTCAACTTAACTGAGCCCTATAGTGTAGACATAGCCATCGAGTAAAGATCAAATGGCTGGCTTGCTTTCAGTGGCTATGTCTACACTGCGCATTTAAGTTGACTTACGGAGGCCTAACACAACTTAAACAAAGCCTTGTCCACATCTGGAGTACATTAAGTCAACTTAAGGGGGTCTTTAAGTCAACTTAAGAACTCCTTAAAGTTGACTTTAAGAGTTAATTTGACTTTATTAAGTCGACTTAACACAAAGTGGACATTAAAGGTGACTTAATAAACTCCACTTAGTGCAGTCAGGCCTTACTGAATCGATTTACTAAAGTGTACTTAAAGTTGACTTTAAGTAGACCTTATTAATCCAACTTAATGAGCCCACACTGAATTAAGTCGACTTTATAAAGTTGACTTAAGCCAGGGAATCCATTTAAAGTTGAATAATCAATTCCCAGGGGGTTGGACTCGATGATCTCACAAGGTCCCTTCCAGCCCTATGATTTGATTGATTGATTGATTGAATAAAATCAACTTTAAATGGCTATCTTTACACTGTAGGTTAAAGTCGACTTATGGAGGCTTAAATTGAATTATGCAAAGCCCTGTCCACATTTGGAGTTGATTAAGGGCTTCCTTAAGTCAACTTAGTAACTCTTCCCCTTAAAGGCGACTTCAGGGTTTAAGTCAATCTTAACACAATGTGGACATTAATGTCTACTTAATAAATAAATAATAAATAAAGTCGACTTAGTGCAATGGGGCCATATAAGTCAACTTAATGCAGTGTGGACTCACTAAGTCAACTTAGCAAGGTCTACTTAAGGTTGACTTTAAGTAGACTTCATAAAGTTGACTTAGCTTTTATAGTGTAGACATAACCAATGGGTTCCCTGGCTTAAGTTGACTTTATAAAGTCAACTTACATTGCCACACTGAACTAAGTCGACATTATGAAGTTGACTTTAAGGTCTACATTGTGTTAAATCACCTTAATAAAGTCGATTTAACCCTTAAATTCGACTTTAAGCCCAGGAGTTATTAAGTCGATTTAAGGAAGCTCTTAAGTTGACTTAAGCAACTTCAAATGTGGACAGGGCCTTGCTTAAATCCACTTAAGGCTCCTAAAATCGACTTAAGCCCATAGTTTAGACATACCCTCTAAGTTTATCAGGGAAAATTTAGATTGTCACTGGCATCCCAGCACCAGCCTGGAATCACCCTGTTAAATATCAGGGGAGAGTCTGAATTAACTCTGTGAATGGACTTTATTTTTCTATTCTCTGGAATGGGTTTTTAACAAAGAAGCTCTATACAGTCACTGATGACCTCCCAAGCTGTCTGGATAGTTTAGGAGCCTTTGCAATTTAAGAACTTTGCAATTCAGTTATCTTTAGCTTTTGAAATTGACACAACTTTATGTTCTTCTGTGCAGGCATATTTAACTTTTAACCCTTAGTCTGTTTCCTTTATTTTAAATATTGATTTTGTTAATATGCATTGGTTTTATGCATGTATTTGTGCATGATATTAACTATTCATTGACCTGTTTACTAATATCTCCAATCCTTTGGGAATGGTAGATTTTTTTTAAACACATGATGGGAAAAGATTTTTAATGATCTTTACAAATCCTACTAGATTCCTAGTATGTTTTGTATTCTGAATGACCAGTGAGGTGATCAGAAGTTGTTTGTTACTGACTCGGTACAGATTATGGAAGGAAAGCCACCAGTATCTATGGCATTGTCTACTCAGATCTTTGTAATTTGCTCTGTTTAAACTATCTCCACATGGCTCCCCTGGGGAGGCCAAGGTCACACAAATCGACTTAAAGGTTATTTTGAAAATTCATATTTACATTAGCTACAATTAAAACAATGGAAGGCATATATGGTTAGATTTTCAAATGTGTTGGAGTGTGGAAAGATGCAAATAGGCAACAAGTGCAATTTTCAAAAGCATTTTAGTACATCAAGTACCTAATTAACTTAGCACTTTACAAATCCCACTAGATACCTATCTGTATCTGTAGGCAGCTTAATACCTTTGAGAATTTGTCCCCAAAATGTTTCCAGATCAGAGATGGAAAAAGCCAGAGGCTACTAACAATTCTCCTTTATACTGAGATAACTATTATTACCGACTCTGATTTTCTCCAGCTGTCACTTAAGTTTCTGTTGCTGGATATCATCTAAGACAGGACACTGGACTAGATTGATCTGATATTTTATCTCAATCACTATGTCCTGTTGCTACCTCACCTGTTTAAGAAAATAAGAATGACATTAACATTACCTGGGCAATTCACTTTGTTGAAAAGTGGGAAGTGCATGACGGTGGGAGCACCATCTCCTCTGAAGATGTAGCAATCATCAGGGTTATCTGGGTCTTTGAGCAACTCTTCATCTATGTCAGGAAATGGGATGTGGTTTTCTTTACAGTATTTGGCAGCTTGCAGTAAAGCCTACAAATGAAGGAATCATGATTATTTTATTTAAAAGAGCTACTACTGTCCACTCAAAGTCAAATAATCAAAATCAAGTAATTGAAATGAAAACACAAAAATCTAACTTTTGCTTTGAGGCCTATGTTAAACTGAATATGCTACAAACCTCTAATGCAAAGCATATAATGTGAAAAGAATCCATAGTTATGATTAAGTCCTGCTTTCACTCCATTAATGATTAGTTAATCATGGTCCTCAAGAAAATCAATGGGAGATCAAGACTTCAAACAGAAACAGCTGAAATCCAACTAATATGCAAATTAGATTGTCTGAAAGCCGTACTTATTTGTGACTATGGATTCTTTTCAGATTATAACAGATACTTTGACTTCACCCTCCCTCTATGTGCTGTTTCCTAGAGTTTGAATCCTTACAAATGCTCTGATTTGCTGTTGTAATATGACCTGATCCTATATCTTACACTCTCCTGCATTTATTTTCATCCCATTCTGTAAGTTCTCCCTCTCCAAAGCACCTGACGAAGTGGGATTTTCTCCCGTGAAAGCTCATGCATTAAAATCTGTTAGTCTTTAAGTGCAACAAGACTCCTTGCTTTTTTTAAGGCTACTTAAGTTTCCATCTTCCCAGTAAGATGCAAAACAGATTTCCTTCCCTGAGATCATTCTAGAGTGGATTTGCAAGTGCACATTGATTAAAGCACCAAACTATTTGTTGTACATTGGAAGATTTTTTCCAACAGGCCCTGGGACACCTCACAAAAGTATTAATGTTGACTTCTGTGTGTTGGTCAACTTTCTCCTTGAATGGTTGGATGATCTCCAATAAACTTTCCTCCAGCGGGTTCAGAAGGATTTAGATTTTCTTCCTTCCTTCCTGTCCTAAACTGTTTTCCAACAATGAAGTAAAGAAAATAACAAGCATTTGTTTTTTAAAGATTCTAAATTTCTTCAACTCTTCTGTCTTGTGGTCAGGGACAATGTATTTTTCTGTGATCAAACATCACCTGACATAAATGGGCCCTCAGTCCTAACTGCAATGTCTGTAAAAGAGATAACAAAGGTAGAAGTTACCTTAAAAGGATGAAAATGGCCATAGTCAAAGGATAGGATCATTTTCACATTCCTGTCCTGATGGAGAGCCAGAGGAAAAGCAAGATTTATAGCTATGCCAGCATCAACCAAGGAGATGACTTTATCTTTCACCAGCTCAGTGGAGGCAATAGCAACTAAAGGAATGTATCATAATATAAAATTTTAATATTAAGAGATTAAAATCTGCATGTGCCCAGTGGCATGTAGAAAAGATTAATAAATAATGTTCAATGCAACTGTGCTTTGGTAAAGTGTTTTTGACATTGTTCATTGAACAGAATACCCACCCCAACCACACCCCTTATCCTCTGCTATACCTAGTGTTGTTTTGCTGTAGAAGTACTATTACAAATACAAAAGGGTACCCATAAGTCAACTACTACAGGGCAAGCCCAAGAAGGAAAACAACAGCACTCTCCTGGTCATCACCTACAACCCTCAAGTCAAACCTCTCTAGCACATCATCAAGGACCTACAACCTCTTCTACAAGATAATCCCTCACTGGCATGATCCTATGACCCACACTTCCCTGCATTTATTTTCCTCCCATTCATATGTACTTCTCCATCTTCAAGTGGTTGACAAAGTGGGATTTTCTGCCACAGAAGCTCATGTGATAAATAAATTTGATAGTCTTGAAAAGTGCCACAAGACTCCTTGTTTATTATATTGTATAGTTCACTCCTTTGTTTTTCTTGATCCTTCATTATGTGGCACAGCCACAACTTCCTCATTCCTGAACTGCTCTTACACATGGGCATCATTATAGGCTCTGGTGGAAGCAACACGTATTAGTTAAGGTTGTCTAATACTTCTCATTAACAGTTTTTTTTTTAATTTTCTTATGAGTCTTGCGTGGGACATGGTAAATATAATCATGAAATTTAAGCTGTATCATAATTACTACAAAGAAACCACCTTACCAGCATAATACATAATACTTTGGGTTGAAAGTATTATACTTTTATCTGTCAATAAATGTGGATTTTACCTTATGCACACAAAATGATGAAAACCTATTTACACTGAGAAACAAAATGTAAGGAAAAACAAACTAGAAAAATGCCTCAAGGATTTAAAGTAAAAATAGAGTAATTTAGACTTTTGCATTAGGATTGTTATGAAGTATACTAGTGAATGTATATTAAAAACTGCTATGATTTGTTGATTTCAGGATGTTTATGCTGTATGTTTTAACACACAATATTCACAGATTGTGTTTGAATGATTTATAAAATGGTTTATAACTTTTTGACTCTCAATCTCAAGTGAGTAATTAAACACTCATTTTTATTACCGTCATACTTGTATGCAATTGTGAAGATTTCAAACAATAAACATAGTAATAATCCATATTTTCATGCAATTGTGACATTTAAATTAATAAAAATCTTAAAAGCACTTTAAACGAGCATTGATATTGGTCATCAGTATTTTAAAAATTGAATTCTCTCAACCCTAAAAATACTAGAGAAGAAAATAAACCTTTTCTATATGTTTCTGTGCAGTGATTTTGCTATCAAAACAGAACCCTAGGGAAAGGGAGACAATCATACGAGAGTCTGTAACCCATGTTTTACTTACAGCATTTGTAAAGAAAATTATTATTGGTTCCCCATTTCCAGTGGAAGATATCATAAATGGTTTTTTGCCACATCCTAGCATAATCCACCACTGAGCCTGTAAAAAGTGGAAAAATAATTACAATATCAGATCCAAATATTAACATGTTTTCAGGAACTTGTGAAAATCAATAGCATTTCTTTTAGCTGTTATTTGCTAGTGCAGACAAGGAAGGAGCTTTGGGAAAAAAAAATCTGCAATTCTTTTGTACGGAGGAAATACTGCAAAGCACAGCTAGATGAAATGAAAGAAAATGGGAACTCTTCACTGGGCATCCAGAAACTGTGATAGTTTCAGTATACTGGATTTCCCCCGTGTTGGATTGAGATGTGTCATGTCAGCTGCCAAGTTCTCCCCTTCACAGAACACTTGGTGAAAGTTATAAATCATTTTCAACAATGAACCGTGTGGCCCTGTTCTTTAAGTTGCTGAATTGAGTTGTTGAGAACTGATTTTTTTTTGATTTTAAGGATAAATAAACAAGTAGAATAAAAAAAAAATCCCAAATTATATTTTCTTTTTTTTTTTCCCCAGGAAGGATACCAACCAACCAACTAATCAAAATTTAGCAAGAAGTTAGTGTTTGATTTTGTTTTAAAATTTTTACATATTTTAAGTGTATTCAATTTCTAAATACAAATGTTTTAAACAGAAAAAAAGCAAAATGTTTCACTTTGGCAAAGTCAGTATGAAATTCACAGCCTTTTTTGTGAGTATGTGAAATAAACGGTTCAGCACATTCAAGACAAAGTCATAAAATATTGTGGATGACACAAATGTCCATTTTTCAGACAAAAAATGTTTCAGATAAAAGTCACCCCCTTCTACTGCTGAGTTCCTTCCACTCCCATTGGAACTGGTTTTACATGAGAAAACACAAATCTATAATTATTATTAATGATGACAAAAGCTGGCATGAAATACCAGTCAGTACTTATTGGAATTACAGAAAAGTGAATAGAACTCAAGATTTTTGGCTCAGAGAACAGGAGCCACCACTGTTGCTCAAGCAAAGAGGTCAGTTGTCTTAAATAGAGTCCTAAACAGAATTGGACAAACCTATTACAGCATATTGTGTTTTTCTTCCTTACAGAGAAGTATATTTCTCATGACTGAAAATCATTTGCTGAATTCAGGTCAGTTCTGGCAAATAGCTTTTAACTAGGTGTCAAAAATGGGGAAAAAAAAAACCAAAAACACCTTTAAACACTCTCTATTTCAAAATGTTTCATTTTGGCTGTATGATTTTGAGAAAGCAGAAATATTTATTTTCAGCCTAACAAATCAGAATGGTTAAATCTGGTTCATTTAAAAACACAGATACACACAGGCAAAAGTCCCCAAATAGTCATAATCAAAATGATCCTTGCCTCCTACATAATAACTGAGTCAATCTAAATATTTTGTTGCATGCAAAATAGGTTTCAGATGCCAAAGTCCTTTTGAAAATACCAGTAGGCACCTAAAAGCTTTAAAAAAAAATGCATTAAGTGACTTAAGATCACAAGTCCCACTGCAAGTCATTAGGACTTGTTCTCTGGTATCTTTTACAAGTCTTTTGAACACCCATTCATACAGTTGCCCTGATCCCTCAGTTCACATCTGTGAGACAGGAATGGTTACATTGCACCAGCTGAAAGAGAAATTCTGAAAACACATTAAAAATAGTTGTGAAGGGGGCTCAAACATTTTCAGAAAGTGCACACAGAAAACCCTACAGATGGACACAGTGACATAGACATTTGTCAACAAAAGGACAACATGAGAATTATTATTCACAGGACAGGGTGAACAAGGGCAAATGGATTTGTTAAATTAAGGAGTATATTGGCCCTGAGTCTCTTCTCACAAGAAAAGCTCATGATATAAATATATTTTTTAGTCTTCAAGTCCTACAGGACTCCATGTTTATTCTTCTCACAAAGATGTCAATAACTCTTCATGAAGCCAGTGTAGAAGAAAAAAATCATATTCAACACACAAGAGATTAGGCAACTTACCTGCTCCCATCCTACTGTCTCCAGTAACTGATTTGCTTTTAGTATCTGAAAAATATATTTGTGTTATCAATCAGAAACACTATCATTTCCCATAATATAAATCACTGAGAAAAGATCATTCAGCGTACAATGATTCAGACCACTTTATATTTCCTGCAGGTTGCAAGTATCATAGGACAGAAAGGAAAAAAAAAAAAAAAGAAATAAAAAGATCTAATCTACAGAATGTTTGATTCCTTTGCTAGGTTGTGGCAATATCTGACCACTTTCACAATACACCGCAAATGTATCCCTTCCGAATATACCTTTTGGTGAAGATCATTTTCCCAGGTTCCACCATTTATATTGACAATCACTCTGAGCTTCTGTATAGCTTCCCTAAAATTCAAAGCGTGCCTGCACACTCACATAAGAGTTTTACATTATTTTTAGTAGTTACAATGACCTTCTTTTGCTGATGATTCTAATTAGTAAGTGTTTTCTTCAAATCACTCCACCACCGGTGGTGGAGTAGGGGTCTCTAGGGCCCTGGGTCTCTGGCACTCATGAGCCCACCTGGGGCCCTGAGAGGGGCCCCACCCACACTCACCTGGGGATGCAGCCTCCTCCCCTCTGCAGCCCTGCACTCTATGGAATAGGGCATGAGGGTGCTGGGGCCAGGCCAGCCCCATCAGGGCTAATCAGCCCCCCTGAGCAGCCTGCACACATGGGGTGGTTTCCTATGCGGTGTGACATTGCTGCTCCAGATACTGTGCTGTGCAGTTGGCCCAACCCCTGGAGATAGAATGGCTGGCCCAGGAGAAAGGCAAGACAGCAGAACCTGGCCTCTGGGCCAGCCCTCCCCACCCCTGGCGGGGTGGAATGGCCAGCCCAGGGATGGGGTAGAAGAGGAACACAGAGCCCACCCTCTAGCCCAGCGTGGCTTCATTCCTCCCCAGCACCACTCGGTGGAGGCCCCCCACATTGTGTGGGCCCCTGGGCCCAGGCCCTGTAGGACCATGGGTTAATCTGCTCATGTCCACCAGAAGCTCTTGCATATTACACACAGTTTAAAATTCACTCCCTCTTTTTCAAAGCCCCTTTAAATTTTCTCTCTTACTGTTTGGACAAGGTTAATGAATCCAGCAGCAGAAATCTCACTTGGTGCATAGCTATGTTTGTACAGAAGCACCATGACCTCTCCCGTTCCAGACAGTGATGAAGAAGTTATAGTTTCTAGCTTGGATTTTGAAAGAAGTCTGAGGAAGTTTGGTGCTGAAATTGTATTTAACCGCATGGGATTTCTTTTTTAAATTGTATAGACCCCTTTAATTTAGCACCTTTATTTTTCCTGGAACCTCAGTTGCCTGTCTGAATTTGCTTAGAGTCACAGATATTTGCTGGTGACCATCAGAATGTAACCTATACTATTACATAAGCATGGAATAACAGAAGATTAGGGTTGGACAGGATCACAGGAGACCATCTAGTCCAAAGCTCCTCCCTGAAGCAGGACCAACTCCATCTAAATCATACCAGCTGTGGTTTTGTCACGTTGATCCTTCAAAACCTCAAAGGATGGTGCTTAATAAAGAAATGGGACCTTTCCATGAGGCTTTGGTTCACAGCACACACTGAGCAAACAGAGAACATGGCCATTACTCAAGGGAATCATGTGTGTCATTAACAATCCAAGTATGATTATCCTGTAAGGCAGGAGGAGATCAGAAGCAATTCCATGGATATCAGTACAAAGGTGGTGTACTGAAAAAAAATGTTAATTATCACTTTATAGATAAGGGATTTCCTGGTCTGCTTGTAGGCTTCAAGACTTTGAGTGAGACATGTCATCTGGGCTTTTCAGTAGTCATTTTGCAAAAAGCCAGTCTGAATCAAGGTGGGCACAGTTGTTCCTGTCAGCCTTAAGAGCAGCCTGTTTATTCTCCCTCTATTTATGATTCCTGTTTGTTAAAGTTCTGGATTTAAAATATATAAATAAAAGAATCTTACATTCCAACCTTCTAGGAATCATACTTTGTTTTTTAAATCAAGTTCTCTATTTGAATGTTGTGGATCTAATAGCAGATGTAGCTGCCAAGTCACTGCCTAAAATCCAGGAATATATATACCTACCTGATGAAAAGCCAGGTGGTGGAGATCCTGCTGGATTACTCCCTAATATATCTTCCATATCACCTGCCTTTACAATATAATTGGCCCGATTCAGATACAAATCAGAAATAATACTACTATTGTGAAAAGGGTGACAGGTTTGCAGGGTGGAAGTGATATCTTGGATCTGAAGACAGACCTCTTTAGTGCCAATAGGCCTCCCAATCAGCCTTCTGACTCATCAGAACAGACACACAATCATGGTAGGTGGGAAATGGCTTTCCCATTCTACTCAGATTTTGGAAATTTTCAAAATTATCCTGTCTTGAATTGAGACAGTAAAAATCTCAAAAATATTTTGCAAATCGACATACATCACCCCCAAAATAAATTCAGATCAATTAAACCATTTCATTTTAATAATCCGGCAGTGTTTCATTTTAATTTTAAATTTCTGATGCTTTTTTATTATTATAAAACTATTCACAATTTCAAAATGAAAAGTTGCATTGAACTAAAAAAAAAACATAGTTATTTTTTAATTAAAAATGTTCAAAGACAAGATTATTCTTCAATTCTGAAGGCATTTTCCAGCATTTTTATTTGGGGGGTATTGATGAAACTTAACCCTTTCCAAGATGAAAAGTTTGAGTTTTGCCAAAGTGACATTTTTTTTCAGGGACAAAAACATATCAATTACTCCATCAACTGTACTACATCCTTTTAGTGAAACAAATGAAAACAGTGAAAAATATTTCCTGTGTCAGATCAGAGTTAATCCAAGCATACTGAGGGGTTTCCCTGGTTCTTTATGCAGCTTCTACAATACTGGTTCAAGGCTTTGTATCTTAGAAGCAGAATGCCAAGAGAAAAACTTTTGAGCATAACACTTAGAGAAAGAAAAGTGACAGAGCTCCTAGGACACAGAGCTCTTTGAAGAGTTAGACTGGGGATTTCTGAGTAAGGAAATTACTGGGTTCTTTTGTTTCTACTCTGTTCATGGTGTCAGGATTTAGTGTGCTTTTTTGTGTGTGTCTGAATGTAGAAGATTAAAGAAAGAAATATATCTGTCTTGTAGCATCTATACTTCCTCCTAACAAATTGTCCCCTGCTGTCTGAATATTGGTGAACAACTCAGGACAAAAGATGCAACCATAAAAACATACTTACCATCTTCACATTCAATAGCAGGTACTGGAAACCCTTCAACTATTCCTTCCAGAGTACCTGAAAATGCCATTAGGATGATCAGTGATTTCGTATAGCCATAGAAAGTCTTTTAATCAACAAGGAAGCAACATTCAAGTTACCGTGATCAAGGACAAGCCAGTAGTTTCAATTTTCATAAGAAACAAAATTGTTAGTTATTACAGGAAAGCTAGCATTTTTGGCTGGAACTGTAAATTCAAAATAAACATATCAAAAATTTCTATGTGGCAACATTTTTGAGGGCATGTGCATGTTTTGATTCTTTTAATAAATAAATATAATATGAAAACTGATTTGTTTTCAGCAAATCTGCTTTGGTTTTTGTAACACTTATTTTCAGACGATTATTGATATTTTACAGAAATAGATTGCTGAAGACCAAGTGCACCTCCTTTTTTGAAAAGATAACATTTTTTTTTTAAACATAGAGTTCGGTAAGGCATGTGCTACTGTTCCATGCAGGGAATTATTAAACTAGAAAAAATGAGGATTCATATGAAACCTGGAAGCTGGATAAGGAACTGGTTAAAGGGGAGATTACAAAGGGCCATACTGAAAGGTGAATTGTCAGGCTGGAGGGAGGTTACTCATGAAGTTCTTTAAAGACTGGTCTTTGGAGAGATCTTATATAATCTTTTTATTACTGACCTTGACACAAAAGATGGGAACATACTAGTAAAGTTTACACATGATACAAGTTGGGAGGCGTCACCAATACAGAGAAAGACAGGGATATCATACAAGAAGATCTGAATGAACTTGTAAACTGTATTAATAGAAATAAGATAAAATTGAATAGTGGGAAGTGGAAGATCATGCACTTAGGGTGTATCTACACTTACAAGTGATTTCAAATTAAGGAGGCTTAATTGAAAATTACTTATACACCAGGCACACTGGCATTTTATTATATTGAATTGAGCCTTTCCTTAATTCAAAGTATGGAAAGGCTAATTCGATATAATAAAACCTCCTTTAACTTTGAAGCAATGGTTACTTTGAAGTTATTATTTCAGATTAAGCCAGAGTTAGCTGGGGAGTAGGCTTAATTCTACCTTACTGCCCTATTGATTTTCCTACTTCACTGTAGTTCAAATTAGAAAGTCTAGTGTAGACTCTGTAAATCAAATTTATAAAGCCTAATTTAATTTGAATAGGAGTCTAGTGAGGACTCTGTAATTTGAATTAATGACTTTGACTTAAAGTCAAAGTAGTTAATTTGAAATAACTATTCTGAATTAGCTTTGCAGGTGTAGACATAGCCTTAGAGACTAATAATAAGAACTTTTTCTATAAGTTGAGAATGCATAAATTGGACATAACAGAGGAAGAGAAGGATCTGAGCATATTATGTGATCTCGGGAAGTCTTTAAGCTGCCACTGTTATTTGGCCATGAAAAAGATTAATGAGATCTTGGGATGCATCACATAACATATTTCCAGTGGAGGTAGGGAGCTGTTCATAACCTGATACAAGGTAACAGTGAGACCTCATCTGGAATATTGTGTATAATTCTGGTCCCCCACATTTCAGAAAGACACATTTAAACTTAAACAGCTAAAGAGAAAGGCTACTAGGCTGATCCAAGAAATTGAAAATCTTCCTTCTGAGAGGAGACTCCAAGAGCTTGGCTTGTTTAGTTAACCAAGAAAAGGCTGAGGGGACAGACAGTTGTTCTGCATAAATACCAGGGAGGGAGAAGAATTATTCAAGTTCTATGTCAGTGTGAACAGAAGAACAAATGGTTATACATTGGCCATCTGAGAGACTATAATGTCTTACTTTCTGCAGTCACCAGGAATGGTGAACCTGGTTCGTTTTTCCCCTCAAAGAAGTGAAGAAATATATCTGGAGGGGAAAAAAATAGAGTCAATCATTTCACAATACATTGACCACAATTCAATCCTTTTGAAAACAATGTTTAGATCATAAGGATTTAGGAGAGCAAATATAATATTAAAATTAAAAAGGATGAATTTTTGTCTGTTCTCCATAAAACTTGTCAAAAATCTATATCTTTTTTCACTATTTTCTTAATTCCATGTTGAACACCCACTTAATGTCGTCCTGGTCTCCCTTTGGAGTTGTCTGGGACACTTAACAGAAGTTCAAGCTACCTTGTGGTTAAACTAAGGGGGGGGGGGCAAAATGACAGTGACTGGGAATGACTTCCTTCTGCCTTCTGTTCATAGTGCTCAAACCATCATTTAGATCATGTTACCTTCTTCCAATATCTTAACTTATGAACTTGTTAATTATTTTATTTTAGATATATAAAATGGAACTGATATAAACTTTTTCACCAACTTTTTTTCTTGTCTGAAAAGGTGACTTTATCGAAGTTGAAACCTTCCATGGGAAAATATCCCTTTTGACCTTTCTTCCCTCACCCCATCCAACAGGAAATTATGAAAACAGACAAACAGACAGTGGAATAAGGGAATCTATTTCTTTCTTTAAGAAATTAAATTCATTTTTCTTCTTTTCATTTAGATTTTCCCTGCATATTACAGTTGCCTTCTCTTTTATTCCTCACTCTTCATTTGTTTAAACTTTGTGAAAAAAATGATGATGCAGTGGGAATATAAAAAGATGTAAGAAAAATTGAATAAAACTACATTCTTCACACTTATTTTACTGTTTTCATTTAGAAAGATGTAGGTATTTTTCCCCACCAAAAACTGTACCTCCTCTAATAAAAATGAAGATTCAACTATGAGGCAGTCTAGGAACCTCTGGTATGCATTAAAACTTAAATAAATAAATAGCCTACAGAACACCCTCACTCACAGCAGAGCACACAAATAGGTGCACTTTGCAGTGTGCTATGCAAGTCCATGGACTTGGGTGATTTAAGACCAGCTCAGAAAGGTTGTTCTGGAGTTCATGATGAAGACTCTTCTCTTGAGAACCATTCTGTCCCAAGTTGAGGACCTGAGTCTGGACTCCAGAATACTTGGAGGAAGAAATTGACCTACCTTTTATGACTTTTTTATCTTCCTTTTTGCTGCCAATGGCACTACCCCACAAACCTGAAAATAAGCAGAATAAAAGTATTAAAAGGATTTGACTCTGTTTATTTACATAGGTTCTGTTTAGGATTGATCAATGTATTTCCTTCCAATGATTTTTCTGACAGAAAACTGGGGTTATGACAAAATGAAAATTTCAAGGAAAAGTCTGTTTTTAAGTAGAAAACTTTTATTTAATTATTTATTGGCTGAACAGAGGTTTTTGTTTGGGCTTAGGTTTTCAAAAGAGTTTGGACTGCCATTTCATTTTTCTTTTCTTTTACACTGAATATTTCTTTTTATTTTAATTTCCCCCCACTGGATATTTTGACAATAAATTAAAAGGTACTAACACACAGGGGCATCACTGGTGCTGGGCATGTGCCCCAAAGCCCAGCGCCAGAGCTCCAGATCTTTGGCCCAATCAGGCCAGAGATCCGGGTCCTAGCCACCCGCGGCGATGGCGGCCACATCCCCGGCCTGGTATCTGGGGACTGACCGCCCGCAGCTGCGGTGACCCTGTCCCCCGCCGGGGATGTGGGGCCTGGCCACCCCTGGTGGGGTGGCAGTGCCTGGCCCTGTCCCCAGCCAGGGGGTGGGGTCTGTATACTGGGGCGGGGCCTGTGGGCCGGGGGGCGGGACCTAGGCCTGTGCCCCGGGTCCCTCCCCCAGCCAGCGATGCCCCTGCCAACACACATTCAGGGTATGGAGGGGAGAAATTCCCACCATTTTTAGTTTCATATTAAAAACCTGTCCTGTTATCTATGATGGAACCTACTCTGGGTCAAGAATTAGAGGCATAAAATAGGAACTTAAGGTGGTTAAGTGCCCATTTCCCAATTAATTTGGGATTTGGGCACCTAACACCTCTCCAAATCCCCCATCTAGAAGCTAAGTTCCTTGATTAAGGCTGGTGTTGAAAGGAATATAAAAGACCAGGCAATGCTAACTCTGATTATCAACTAAAAGGAGGCAAAGCACTTTAGTGAACTGGGAACCACACTAAATTTTGGGATACCTATGGGTTCTAAAACCTTTTCTCTCATTGCTGATTCAAAAGTTACAATTTAATTTTAATTTATAAGGATTAATTTGATTTAAATTAACGCATGGCTACACAGGCTTTCATTAATTCAAACTAAGGAATTCCTTAGTTCAGATTAATGAAAGCTTACTTTGAAGTTATAAAACCTGGCTTAACTTTAAAGTAATGGATAATTTGAATTTATTAGTTCAAATTAACCCAATGTAGCCATGTTAATTTGAACCACCCATTAATCTGAATTAATGTTTTTTGAACTTCTTCCTCCCAGGGTGTCTTCATCTTTCTATATACTGGGTGGGGGCACGACCATTCTTTGGGGCCGTCTTGCCACATCTCCCATGGTGCCTCTCTTCTAAATCAAATCATTATTAGTTTGAATTAATTAGTTTGAATTAAGTTCATTCAAACTAACCTTCTAAGTGTTGACATAGCTAAGAATTGTCAATTGTGATTTGAGTCACTTTTCCTTCCTGTATCATTGTTGACTCAACTATATAATGTGCATCTTGATAGTGAGAAAAGTGATTCAAGAGTTATGGATGAAAAGTGCTGAAATTCATTGGAAATTTTCATGTAGGGAGAGAACTAATTCAAGCAAAACTAAACAGGAAAGAGTTGGTTTTGATATTTCGGGAGGATTTTTAGGGGTTTTTTTGTTGTTGTTGTTGTTTTTTTTTAAATAAAATGTTTCTGATTTCTTATTTATAAAGAAAGTGAAAATAAAACACTGATTGTGGAGGGGGAAACCACTTTTCTAAAATTTAAGTTAATTATAGTTAAGAATAAATGCTTTTAAAATGGTCAAAATTGAAACCATTTTTTGTAAAAAATGTTAATTTACACAAATTAACATACTTTAGAAAACATAATTCCAAGTATTCATGGAAACCGAGACGACTAAGTTAACTGTAATTGATCAGGAGGCAGCTCTTTGAGCCACTGTGGATAGTTCTCCAACAATACTGTCATTTTGAGTTTGAATAGGTTCATGATTTAACTTTCTCACTACAAACATTAGTCATTAAAAGTGCCACCGGACTTCTTTTTTTTTTCATTATAGAGATTCTCACCTTTCTCAGTCTCAGCACTTTTGTGGTGTGTCGTTACATGCTGTTTGAATCTATACAGTTTGTTTGACTTGCTGCAGTTATCTGACCTGATGCAGTGACATGTAGTCACAGCATTTATCTTTTCCCCCCTTTCTGTAAGTTTTTTCCACGGTGTTTTTTGGTTGTTTCCCCCCCCCCATGTGATGAAGTGGAATTTTCTCCCACAAAAGCTCATGAAATAAATAAATGTGTTAGTCTTTAAGACTATGTCCACAAGTAGATGCTTATTGTCAAATAAGTTAATTCAAAATAAGATAATTTGAAATAAAATCATTATTTTGAATTAACTATGTTGCCAGCCAATATATAGAAAAAGGAAGGCACCCTGGAAAGGAGAAGGTCAAAAGTGTTAAATTGAAATAATGGTTATTTCAAAATAATGTCTGAACGGCATTATTTTGAAACAACCATTTTGAAATAATGGCTATTTCAGTTTCAGCCTAGGTTTTACTATTTTGAAATAAGGTTCATTATTTTGAAATGACGGGGCTTGTCATTTTGAAATAATGAAACGTTATTCGGACATAACAACTTTTAAATTGAAACAACGGTCATTGTTTTGACTTAAAAGCATCGTGTGGACATGTCCTAAATACAACTGTTTTACTAAACGGCTATGTCTACACTTAACATGGCCACACTAGAAAACCTAATTCAAACTAGCATGTCCATGCACAAGACTTGCTAGTTCGAATCAAGTAGGAGGTGCTATTGCATAGGGAAAACTCAAGCTGTGGTTAATTCAAACTAACTGTTAGTTCATATTAACAGAGCTACATTGGCTTAGGTTGAACTAATGAGTTTGAATTAACTATCCCTTCAAACTTAAGGGAGGTTTTATAACTTTGAACTAGGCTTTCCTTAGTTCAAAATAATGAAAGCTAGTATGGACATGTATTAATTTAGTTCAAATTAAGCCTATTTAATTCAAACTAAATTGTAAGTGTAGACATACCCTAATAGAATGTTGGGAACCATTAAGAATGATAGTAAGAGAAAATATAATGCCACTCCATAAATGTATGGTATGTCCACACCTTGAATACTGTATGCAGTTCTGGACACATCAATTAAAAATATTTTTTTAAAAAGTGGAAAAGATGAAAGGAAGGGCCACAAAAAAGATTATGGTACAGCTATCGAATGGGGAAAGATTAAAAGGACTGGGACTTTCCAGTCTGGAAAAGAGGTGACTAAGTGGGGTATATTACAGTTCAATAAAAATATATGGTGTGAACAAAGTGATTAAGGAAGTGTTATTTACCCCTACACATAATACAAGTTCCAGAGGTCAATGGATGAAATTAATAGGCAACAGGTTTAAAAAAAAAAAAAAAAAAAGAAGTACTTCTTCATACAACCCACTGTCAACTTGTGGAATTTGTTCTCAGGAGATATTATGAGATTAAAAAAAAAGTATAAAAGGATTCAAAGAAGAATAAGATTTGTTCCTGAAGGACAAATCCATTGATCGCTATCAGACAATCAGGTCCATGCTCTTGGTGTCCCTAGCCTTTGAATGTGAGAAGCTAGGTATGAACAACAGATCATTCAATTGATCAGTCTATTCATTCCCTCTGAAGCACCTGGCACTGCTCACTATTAGAAGACAGGACATTGGACTAGGTGAACTTTTTTGACCCTGCTTAGTCATTCGTATGTTCTTATTGTAATAAAATATTTCATCTGACTAGATTCAAAAACCTTTTCTTTATTTTCAGTCTACAAACATTTTTGAGATTTTTGATTTTTTCTTTGTTTCAATTCATGAAAAAAAATCACTCAAACACTTTCATGGTATGGGAAGACTATTTTTTGCCCATCTTAATCATCCACATAAAACCTTGGCATTATTATAGAGGGTATCCACTGGGTGTTAGAAGAGGGGCTGGCTTTATTCAGTATCTTAATTGATGATCTGGAGGATGGGATGGACTGCACCCTTTCTAAATTTGCAGATGACACTAAACTGGGGGGAGTGGTAGGTATGCTGGAGAGAAGTAATAGGAAACACAGAAGCCTAGGTAAATAGTAGAATTGGGTTAAATGAAATGTGCTGAGGCTCAACAACAAGGGCAGAGTCCAGAACTTAGGATGGAAGAGTGTCATGCACTGCTACAGACTGGGCACTGACAGGTTCAGCAATTGTTCTGAAGAAGATGACCTAGGAATAAAATTGTGAGGTGGACAATATATAGAGCTGTATTAGTAGGATCAAGGAAAATTATCTCACTCTATTTTGCATTGATGGGCCACATCTGGAATACAGTGTTCAGTTTTGGATACCCTAGTATAGGAAGGATGTGGTAAAATTGCAGAGTTAAATGCTTAAGGTGTCTGGAGCACTTGACTTTTGAAGAGAGGCTGAGGGAACTAGATTTTTTCCCCCCTGTCTGCAGAAGAGAAGAGTGAGGGGGAATTTGATACCAACCGTCAGCTCCCTGGAATGGGAGGATGGAATTAGGGTGCTCACAGTGGTGACAGACGGCAGAACAAGGATCAATTTCTCAAGTTGCAGTGGAGGAGTTCTAGGTTGAATATTAAGGAAAACTTTCTCCCAAGGCTGGTGAAACACTCTAATGGGTTACCTAGGGAGGTTGTGAAACCTACATCATTAGAGGTTTTTAAGGCTTGGCTTGACAAAGCTCTGGTTCGGATGATATAGTTGAGGTTGGTCCTGTTATGAGGAGGGGATTGGATCCCATGATCTACAGCGGTCCTTTCCAACCATCATCGTTTATGATTGTATGAATGGAAGGAGGGATAAGATGGTAGGTTTAACTGGATTGGGAACTAGTAGATGCTGAGGCTGAACACTTCACATTGCTGCACCAGTGGTTCCCTAACTTTTAGCTGCAGAGCCATTGATATTTTACAAACCTGGATGGCCATTGGTCTCCACCAACAGGCCCCCTCACCTTGTACTGCAGCCAGATGGAAGCAATTCAATGAGGGAGAAGCCTCTTTGGAGATTTCCTATCTTCCTGACTGCTGCAGGGAAACCACATCTGTCCTATAGTCCTGTGCTCTCTGCCAGGATCCCTAGGCCATGGTTCCTTTCTGCAGCCTGGAAGATGAAGATCAGTGCTCCCTTCCCTCCAGCTTGAGTAGGGACCTGAGCTCCTAGAGACCTAGGCAGAGCACTTTGGTCTTTGCTGGAACTGAGGGAGTTGAGCACTGATCACCCATCCCCTTCAGAAAGGACCCTGCACAAGCTTTTCTTAGCTGTGCAGAAACACAACTTGTCTGGGTCTGCAGGCAGCAAGAGGGGGACATTAAGACACTTTGAAAGCCCCATTGAACACTTTTGGCCCTTGGGCCACATGTTGAGAACCACTGATCTATACTATATGAAAGTATGACTTTATTTTAGAATTTCATGATTAACATGCAATATGTATCCGTCTAACTAGGCTCACTTCTCTCTGTCTGCTAATAAGCAGAGGCATAAGTGTTCACCTTGTAGGTAACTCATGCTTTTTTCTTCTTTTTCCTTCTTCAGCTCCCCATTCTTGTATTCACTTCCAAAGTATTCTGTTGGTATGCTCGCTCCCCAGCCAAGGAAGCTGGCTTCATGGGGAGTGAATTCAAACCAGGTTTCTGGAATGACAAAAAGAAAGGGTTTGGATCCCCAACCCAGTAATAATTTTCAGGAGGTCGATGAATCACCAGAAAACAGAGTATAAGAGGAAGTGTGCAGGAAGTATCGGTTCTGATTGCATCATAGTCTATTATCAGCTCCCCAAAATGTGAAAATCGCCATCTGGTCCTAAATCCCATCCAAATTATGAGAGAAATGCCACTCATGTCTAGGACTGCACCTAAGCCATATATCCCATTTACTGGGGATTTCCACAATTCTGAAATATGCTTCTCTTCTTAATTGGAATGAAAACCAAAAACGAACAAAATTAATATTTCCTGCAAAAAGAAAATTTCAAATCTATTTGGTTCAGATCAATCAAAAAAGTTTCATTTTGATATTGACTTTTAATTTCATGTTTACTTATTATTTATAAAACTGAAAATAAAATAAATTTTGAAGAAAAATGTCATTTTAGCCTAGAAATTGAACATTTTTATTTGGGTATTTAAAAAAAAAAAGAAATTGCCAAAACTGACACATTCTCATGGAACGTTTTGATTTTGTTAGAATGTTTTGGACCAGCTCTAGTCAAACCTAAAAGTGAATGGGAGAGATAGCTGATGGGGTAAGGGGGATTGTGATTTTCTTTTTAATACTGCAGGAATGTCATTGTGTTATTAATGATGTTATCTTCCCAAATGCTTGTATAGGTGTAATTTCATATTGCTAAATCTAAATAATTAAATAAAATAAGGTGTGTTTTAACCTAAAATGATATGCTGAAGAAGAAGGAAAGGAAAAAGAAAAGAAGACTGAGGCTGTGTCTACACTGCTGCCAGCAGTCATCAGGAGCTTTTATGTAGCTTTCTTATCCCCTGTCTACCATACATAGCTTGTGTATCTCCCATTGATGTACTTATGTTGGTGTACCACTGCTACTTCGTGGCACTGTGGTTATGGTAGATGCCCTCCTTTCAATGTATCCTTAGTCCTTTCAAGGAAGTGGATTACATTGATTGGAGACGCGATCTGGGATTAACTGAGTGGCTCTACATGATCCACTCACTTGATCCTTCTGCATCAATCACCACAGAGTCCACAGCGTGGACGTACCCTGAGTTTCCATTTTTTTTTTCAGAAAGCTTTCACAAGAAAAGTACCCTTTTTTTCAAAAATAAATCTTAATGCTAGCAGCAGATATCATTGACATTTTTCTATGTTTTGTGACAATTTCTGCCATTTTTTTTTACTGAAAAGTTAAGCAAATGTGTTATGGATTTATTTCAATTAGTGTTTTATTATTAAAATGAAAATTTTGCAAGAGAAAATATAATTAAGAATATTTGATAAAATTTCTAGAGGAAGAGAAGGGGAAAATAAAACTGCAGAAAATCTCATTGTGGTATGCAAAAGGTGCCTAATAAAAAACCTGACAAATGAAAAAAAAATCATTCCTGTTTTTGTTTTGTTTTTTGTTTTTTTTTTAATTTTGAACCAGCTGTAAAGATGACATCAGTGTGTCTGCTGCTTTGAGAGTCTGCATATAAACAGAATAAGAAACAAGCTACTTTACATTAAAATGACCTGGAGATTTGTTTGCTTTTTACCTGGAGAGTATTCAGTTACTTTGCAAAACCTTCGCTCATCAACTGCTGCGTATATGGGGTAGGGGTTCTTTCCATTCTCAGAAGCACCCCTCTGATCAGACAAGTGCCCCACGTCCAGCTGTGAAGAATGATTTTATAGTTTCAGACAAATACACTCTTGATTTTATACTATTATTTTAACATTTGCTATAAATGTGCCCTGATGCCTTGGTGCAAGCAGAGGTTAGGCGCCAGCACATTACTGTGTGCTGATATGATTTATAGACAGACATGGAGTCTGCTCTTTGACATCTGGATTCAGCCCACAGTGCAAAGCAAAACTCATGGGACCAGATCATGGAGCTTGGATCAGCTGACTTGGGCTCATGGGGCTTGGGCAGTGGGGCTAAAAAATAGGCATGTATACATTCTCATTTGGACTAGAGGCCAAGATCTGAGATCCTCCCTGGTTCCAGTTTGAGCTTCAGTCTCCAGACCATGTGACAATACCCACATTAGTATTTTTAGTCCAGAAAACTAAGTCTGAATGTAGACATATCTTTTCAGCCCAGGCATAGAATGCAGTGTGAATATTCCAGCATGGGCTTGGATATGCCAGATACAGCAGGCTAGTCCTACAAAACCAGAGTTACAGGCAGTGTAGATATAGTATCTGTGACCTTGAGCAAGGTGAAACAGGGCATTTAAGGGTATTTAGGCACCCACTGTGATTTTCAAGAGCCGCTAGACTCTGAAATTCTATTGAAATCAATGGGTTGTGGTATCATGTTCATCCCATGAGGTAATACCTTTTAAAATCCAGCCCTCAGATGCAATCTGCCTCATTTTCCCCTCTGTAAACTTCACCATCTCTCAGAGATGTGAGGATAAATGCACTAAGAGATCGTGAAGTGATCAGATACTATGGTGATGGCGGACAGACAAGTTCCTTAGATAATTATAAAAGGAAAAAAAAATACCCACCTCATGTAACATTCCATAAACAACAGTGTAAGCCCAAAAGTCAGTCAGGGAGTAGTTTTCATCCTTAGCTGCTTCAACTAGCATTTTTGTTGCCTTTGTGAGGTTCCAGGTGGATTTAACAATAGTATTACACATATGTTCCTCCAACACCTGTAATTTTTCTGCCCAGTCTCCATTTTTGTAGAGAGAGGACATACACCTATTGCAGAAATAAAACACGTATGACAAGGGGAATGGGAAATGGGCTAGTTCCCTCAACTATTTTACTCTCTTCACAGTTTTTAGTAGAATATTTTCACTCATCACTCTACAATCACAACACATTTTTAACATCCAGTGGTTGCATGGCTGGCTGGATGCTGTGGAAAGCCACTGTATAAGCACAGAGAAAATTAAAGTCCTCCTCTGAAACCCAAGATCCATTTGGGGTTAAGAAAACAGGAAACTTATTAGCAAAATGCTGGGGCCGTGACATAGTTTGGACAGCCCTGAGGAAATCTACGAGATTTGTAAGATCCACACATCTTACCAGTCCATTGTGACGCTGCAGCCCTTTCACTGACCTCTGTAGGGCTAATTGTACAGACAGGTTGGGAACTGCAAAACCATAAGGAGAGAAGATGGCTCTATGGTTAGGACATTTTCCTTTAACTCAGGAAATGTGGGCTGATTTCCCTTCTCTCCCATAGCCTGTACCCAGGAAGGAAAATGTGGATGCTGAGGCTTCTCTGCTATCCAGGGTGTTGTGTAAATAAACACGGCATGATCAGATAATTTGTAGTGGAGTCAGATAAGTACCCAAGCTAATTACCTATGGTGTCAGTCTCCAGCTGAATTACAACAAAAACTGAGTTCCTAGCTCTACTAGCCTCCCGTATCAATTGTTACTCCCTGTGAGTAAAGCCATCAGTATGTGTATCCCTGTTAGATCAAACGGATGTTTTGAAGGACACCATCTCCCTCTGCATTGATGAGCTAATCCAGCACCCTATCCTACAATCATTGTTACCTTTTGTCCACACGGATGTCCCCCTCTTGTGTTACAAACTGTCACTTGTTCCTGTTTAAAGACCCCCAGTTATGTCCATTTCTCACTATTCCCACAGAGGAAACCATTTTACTCACTGTGACCTGCCTTAATGACAATAACTGAAATAGCATTTAGACTGGAGAAGAGAGGACTACACCAGGGAGTAGGTACAATTCTGGTATCCTGCTTCAAGCACTAATGCCAAAAAAATAACAAGTCAGGCCTCAGGAAACCCTGAAATTGGCTTAAAAACCATGCAATTTGTTTTTAAACCACAATTTTGCATCTGCCTTGTAGCACTTGAGCCATTAGGTTTCACATTTCAAAGCTTTTCTCCACAGCCATCAGGGTCAGACACTTATGCTTCATTATATATTGAGAGCTGATGTCCTGGTTTACACAAGATTTAGGTCAGCATATTGGCATTGCTCAAGGGTATGAAATCCACATCATGGAGCTACAGAACTAAGCTGACTTAAGGCTATGTATCAGCAGCACTGTATGGACAAATTCTTCTCTTAGCTTACTGCCTCTCAAGGGCTTGAATTAACTATGTTGATGAGAGAATGCCTCCAGCTTACCAAAGTCCACTAGCAGTACAAACCAAGCATCAGATTAGCAAGCTTTGGCTCTGTTAACCAAGGGCTTGAGTGTGTACACTATGGCTGTGTTCACACAGCACTTTTGTTTCGAAACAATCTCGTTCTTTCGAAACAAAAAAAAATGTTCACATGACACACAGTTGTTTCGAAACAAGGGGAAGCCATTGTTTCAAAACAACTGTGTTGTTTTGAAACAAGTTAAACCCCACTTGGGGGCGAAACAACTCGTGTGAACATGTTGTTTCGGAACAAGACGTTCCGAAACAACAGGTCAAGGGTTGCCCCCTCAGCACCCTGGCCAGGGAACACTCAGCACCCTGGCCAGGGTGCTGAGGTGTGTCCCCTGGCCAGCACCTGCACAGCCGGGCTGCAGGCACCCACGGGGTTCAAAAAAGCCAGCGGGGAGCAGCGCTGGGCTGCGCTGAAGCCCGCCGGTGCCCGCAGCCCGGCTCTGCAGGCACCGGGGGGGAGCAGCGCCGGGCAGTGCTGAACCCCACTGGTGCCTGCAGCCCCCCTTTGCAGGCACCGGTGGGGAGCAGCGCTGGGCAGCGCTGCAGCCCGCCGGTGCCTGCAGCCCCCAGACGAAGCGAAATAGCAGGTTCACAGTGTGAACCTGCTATTTCGTTTCCCGCTTTCTCTCTTATTTCAAAATAATATTTTGTTAATTCGAAGTATGTTATTTCGAAATAAGGTGTTATTTTGAAACAAGTTGTTTTAACACAACTTGTTTCGAAATAACCCTGTGTGTGTGAACACAGCCTATTTGTAACCCCAAATTTGGAATTTTTGAACTCATGGTCCCAGGTTGGGGCTCCAGAGTCCACATTCCATTATGTGGGGATGACTTCAGGCACTAATCTCCCACCCTTTATAGCATCCTCTTGAATTATGGCTGCATTAGCCCTTTGTGGTGTAGCCTGAGATTTTTGCCATCTCTTTAGTATCACAGAGAAACAAACAAACAAACAAATAAATAAATAAAATAATAAAAAGTATAAGGACACATATGGGTAGAAAATAGTAAGACAATTTAGCAGAAGTTTTATGGCAAAGCTGGAAAACAGCATAATATGCAGTAATTAAGGGTAAAAAATTCATAAATCAATCATCTAAGAGTGTTTTAAAAATAAATAAATAAATAAATAAATAAATAAATAAAAGGACATTCAGCAAGGAAAAATGGAAAGATCATAGGGTAGGTAGATTCCATAGTTATACAGTATATCTCTATCGGCAGATTCAACAGATATCTAAGTAGGTCAAGATGGAGGAAGATTCTGAACTTTTGAACTCACTCAATCCCCCTCCCATCAAGTATTCTAAGGTGTCCATCCCCTGTCAAAAGACCCATCAAAAATATTGATTTTTGGTCAGGTGGCAGGTGAAATCACCCTTTTTCCAATTGGGTGGAGATGAAATCACACCTTTGGGACTGGTCAAGGAGAAGATGGGAGTGGCAGAAGAGAGAATAAAAGGTGCTGCACCAAGCACAGCTTTGGAGATCTCTCCCACTCCTTGCTGGGTTCCACTGGCTATGTTCCTGCTGCACTAAGGAGTCTCACTCACATTCACCCCTAGAGAGTGTGACAACGTCTCTAGTTGGAGCCTGGGAGCTGGGTCTTTGGACTTTGTCTCTGAAAGGCACAGGGTTGGATCTTTGAGCGGAGACTCAGGATTCAGTCCTTGAGCTGGGTTTTTAACTCAGTCTCAGAAGGGCTTCGAATAAAACTCACAACTGGACAGCTCACAGAGTGCTCTGGGCAGCGAACTGATACTTTGTAACTCCAGTCTCCAAGAAACTGCACCTGCAAGCTCTGAACTGTGCCTAAAGTTCCAGTTACCATGGCAACCAGACCCAGGCTGAGCAGAGGCTCAGAAAGAAAGTTCCAGACTGCAGCTGTCAGCCACCATTTTCCAGCAGAAGATCTGCAAGCCTGCCAGCAAAAGAAAGACTCTGCCTTCTCTCTCCATTTCTTGGGGTAAGGAAAAAGGGTCCCAAGGAGGGGAGAAATATTAGTAGGGAGCCCTGAGACCTTTAGATCACCTTAATACTGCCAGGAAATCAAAACCTTACAGTATAATTTGTATAACTTTAAGATTATAAGTAAACTGCATAGGAAGAGTGAGACAGAAACCCAGTTTAAGACGTAACATTAAGAACTGAGATCTCTCCATTCAGCCAGTGAATGGCCCTCCCTTGCTGAATGTTCCTTTATATACCTCAATGTCTTTATGTTATAGTTATAAGTGTTGCCTTTATGTTATAATTGTATCTATATACCTGAATGTCTTTGTGTTATAGATATAAGTTAAGTAGTGTTTTTATATTGTAATTGTCTAAGGTAACTGTAATGCATTAAGACTAATGTTAAGTAGGGGTTTTTCTTAAAGGGACAGGAGTGTTTTGGTAATTGCTTACCATAGACATTATAATAAAGCTGCTTTGCCATTGACAAATTATTGGCTCTAAATCCTTCTTGCTTTTGGGTCTGTGCTTTATCGGTGGGCTGTAGCCATAGCTCCCACTTGGGACATTTATCCCAGGGTGTGGATAGGTGTCCGTTTAGGGGAAAAACGATCTTTTGAGTTACCCCCTATAGACATCCCAAATTAAATCCCAGACTACTGGGCGGCCCAAAATTAGTAAATTAAGCGATTAGATTTTTTGGGGTAACAGTGGTGGACTCAGAAAACATGTCTGCAAAACTTGACTGTTGAGAAGATAAAGGTAGACATCTTCTGGAGCAGTGGTTCTCAACGTTTTTTCCATTGAGACACTTTTGAGAGATAATATTCCCCTGTGTGACAAACTACAATCTGCCAGCATCAGTGGCAGTTGGGCTGGGTGTGATTGGGAGGCTGCGGTGCTCTATAGGAGGCAGCACTCTGGTATTTGGGTGGGGGCAGAGTCAAACCAGCACAGACTGCTACCCTGGCTACCTGACGTGATGGAGCTGGATTTATTTTTGTGAGTGGTGCCTCCCTGCCCACGGCTCTGAATGTCTGGGTTGCAGCCCCTATGTCCTTTTACTCACCTGGACCTGGTTGCTGCCTGTGTTGTGTGGCAAGAGTGGGCTGCTGATGGGAGCAGAAAGTGGCAGGAGTCCCAAGTTGACTCCAAACTGAGCTGGCAATTTTTGCATGACACACCTCTTGGATCTTTGAAACTGACCTTTTTGTCCTGACACAGTGGTTGAGAACTGCTGCTCTGGGTCATCTTTGGTAGACTGCGAGAGCTTAAGTCCAGTTGGACTGCATCTACACTGCAAAGCAATGCAGTTTGAACCCTGAGTCCTGACCTGATTCTGGCTCACGCTCTCATCCTTCACAGAGTCCTGGGATCATGGGTCTAAATACTGGGCGATTGTGATTTGTGGGTAGATGGTAGAGAGATTAGGCTTAAGCTTTTGTCTGAATGTTCGGTTTACATTGCCATGTAGACACACTTGCACATCCTCACCTTCTTAGGAAGCAGACAGCATTTTCCTATTTGTAATGCATGCCCTTTGATTAATATTAACAAGGGAGGTAATTTGCCATGGCTATCAGTTTAACAGAGGAATATACATTCATTCACACTGTTTTTGACATTCACCTACCAAGTTGAACCTGAGACACCACACAGGTACATGATGGTGTCCAAGAGACCCTGCTTCTGTAGCTCCTCCAGAGTTCCAAGAAGGGCTATCATGGCCCGCAGCCCTCCACCTGCTCCAAGGATGGCAATATTGGGCACATCATCCTGGGGAAGGGAAAGACATGACAACATATCAATTGTGCCATTCCCCACTGGCTATTTGGACTAGTATGCAGCTGTGTCTCCCCATTCCTTACTTCTGGGCCCTGATATACAATGCTTTGCTGTGTGAACCACTCACTCCTGGGTGAGACCATGCCCAGGCTCCTGTGAGTAATTGGAGACTAATGCAGTAAAGGAGTATATCTGGCTAGCTGTTCACGGGGGGACAAAAAAAAACAACAACCAACAAACAAACAAAAACAGCAAACATGCCCAGTCACAGATGCAGTCTCTGGAGCTGCTGCCTTACAGGGTTCAAAGCTGCACACTGCACCCTACAAAGTTCATTTATTGTCCATGAATTTATTGAAGAAATTGGTATGCACCCATTCCACAATTCCAAGTGAGGGCACTGTACACACTCAATCCACATGCACTATTTTAGATAAAACAAACAAATAAATTTACTGATCACAATAAGATGATAAGTGAATATGTCAGATTAATATAAATCAAGAGATTAATGGTGAGTCATGGAGTTTGTCAATTAATTTAAAGGTGACTCTCATCCTAAACCACGATTAGCATTTCTGTAATTTTCAGTCTGTGATGTCAGCTTACTACTCAGGCTCCTGTGATGTCTCTAGCAATCAAGCCCCCCTCTCCCATCATGAGCAGATTCTGTCTTTGGTGTGTCTTAGATGACTGACTTCAGGGTAGGGACTGAGGCAGAGGTGCCTCTTTCTTTTAACACATTTCCTTGACACTGGCTAAAGTAAGGAGATCATCCACATCCAGCAAGGGAATTGCACTTGAGCCAAAGTGCCCAAAGGTACTCAGGCCAGTCCATGATTCCTATATGCATGCCCTAGCAAGTCACAGTCCCTGTCTTTGGTTTGCATTTATCAACATCTATTCCAGCTATGTACAGGACACAAGTGGGGGCATGACATAGCAGTTTGATGTCTGTACGTGTGTATGCCATTGCAAGAAGGATGCTAAAATAACAGTAATGGTCAGTGATGTTAGATGAACAAACAGGTCGTCCCAGAGGCAGATCGGGTTGAACATGACTCTTTATTGCCTGCTTGCTCCTCTCAATATCTGGAGTCTAACTTTTTAGTTTGAACTAAAATGTGCAGCTGATTTGAACTAAAAGTTCAAACTAAACAATAAACTTACTTTTTACCCACCACTAGTTCAAACTTGTTTAGTTCTAACTACCATGTCTACATTGGGGTAGCTGAAACTAAATATGAAAATTAGTTCAAGCTAAGCAGTGAATTTGAGCTAACCAGCTGAACAAACCATTTCAAACTAAGTTTTGCTTAGTTCCACCTAAAAATTCTTTTAGTTGGAACTAGGCAAAGCCTGGTAGAGACAGGCTTCCAATTAGTTTGAATTAAGGCTCCTTAATGCGAACTAATTTGCTAGCATAAACATAGCCTAAGAAGAGGCTGCCTTACAATTCTTTTTTATTTAAAGCAGAATGGAAATGTGTACATGATTGGCAATGGTTCATGGATCTTTCTATAGCTACATTAACAGCTATACTATGAATATTGATGATTATTGGTGACTATAATTATTATATCATTATTTGTACCCATGTTTACAAGTTTTACATATATTGCCCAGTTCCAAAGGGACAACCCTATTAGTCTAGTCTAGTAAAAAAAGAAAAAGGAGTTCAGTGGCAGTTAAAGACTAACAGATTTATTTTTTGCATGGCTGGGAGAAAATCCCACTTTGTCAGATGCTTCAAAGATGGGGGAATTTACAGAATGGAATGAAAAATGCAAGGGAGTGTAAAACATGGGGTCAGGTCACACAGTAACATAGATATCATCATAGCTCCTAATCAAGTCAGCTACTCCAGCAAAGGCTCATTTATCTGCTCGTCTACTAATGTGATCTATGCCATCATGTGCTAGAAATGCCCCAAAACCTTATACATTGGACAAACACAATGATCCCTGCACAAAAGAATAAATGAACACAAAACTGACAGAAATAGAAAACGCAGTTGCTGAACACTTCCATCTTTCTAATCACTTGATAAATGATTTGTTAACGACAATCCTCAGGGATGTCAATGGGACAGACAGATTTCAAAGAGAAACAGCTGAACTGGAATTAATATGCAAATTAAATTGTATGAAAGCAGGATTAAATCAAGACTCTGGGTTCTTTTCCTATTACAACAGGTAATTAGACTTCAGCCTTCCAAGGCTGAACCTAAACAACTGCTCTGATTTGCTGTTACTGTACGACCTGATCTCACGTTTTCACTCCCTTGCTTTTATTTTCATTCTATTTTGTAAGTTCCCCCATCTTCAAAGCATCTGACGAAGTGGGATTTTCTTCCAGGAAAGCTCATCTGAAAAATAACTCTGTTAGCCTTTAAGTGCAACAGAACTCTTTGTTTTTTTATATATTGCAGAGACTTTTTACCTTCAAGCTCATTATTTTTCACTAAAGTGCTGACTTTACATTCCTTAGGAGGACATGGTATCAGGGAAGGTAAGTTATCAGTACTCTCCTATGAAGGATCAAAGATAGGACAGTCCAGAACATATTCGTTACTCAGATGGCCATGAGGAGAAAGAGAATGGGAGGTAACATATTTTTAACTATAAATCTATACTACTTCTAAGGATATACAGCTTGCCCAAAGAGCGACCACATTACCATGGTGACCTGTGGCTCAGACCTGGCTTCTTCCCTAGTATTAACCTTTTATTGCCTTACAAGCATGTTACGAGCATTCCAAAAACAGAAGACTGGACATACTTTGCATTAGTCAATGAACAGTTACACTTTAAGGGTGAACATGAGAGATGCACATATCAGGTGGTAAATGAGGTACAACATGTCATTCTGGGATTACTGAGGAACCGCCTCAGTAGCTGCTTATCTATGTTACTTCCATTGCATCTACAGTCAAGTCCCTAGATTTCCTACCTTGGATAGTCCTCATGTTATAGCTTAAAAAAACTCCCAATCCTGTAAGCATTTGTGTTAATTTACATGACTTTATTTATACTGGTTTCTATGAGGCAACTCCCATGAGTAGCTTTACTCACAAGTTTTTTTCCCATGGAAGGACCAGAGCTCAATTCTACATTTTGATTGACAGTAATAATGCCAACAAATGCTCTAACACATGATATCCATCTGTTATATATTCTGTGGAGGATAAATACTGTGAATGATCAGAAATTCCAGGAAATATTTCAGTAGGGTTTGGTTGGTTGGTTGGGGATGATTTTTTTTTTAATTAAAAGGAATTTGGATTCCTATTTCATGGGTGTTTGCCCAAAACCTGGAACAAAAATCATTGGCTTTGTCTACACTATAAAAGATAAGTCAACTGTATTAAGTCAACTTAATAAAGTCTACTTAAAGTTGACTTTAAGTAGACCTTACTAAAGTCTACTTAAAGTCAACTTTAAGTAGACCTTATTAATTTGCCTTAGTGTGTCCACACTGCATTATTTTGACTTTATAAAGTTGACTTCCACGGCCCCACTGCACTTAGTTGACTTTATTAAGTCAACTTTAATGTCCACATTGTGTTAAGTTGACTTAATAAAGTCGACTTAATCCTTAAAGTCGACTTTAAGGGCAGGAGTTATTAAGTCGACTTAAAGAAGACCTTAAATCGACTTAATTTACTCCAAATTTGTACAGGGTTTTGTTTAAGTTGACATAAGGGGCTTTAAGCTGACTTAAACCTGTGGTATAGACATATCCATTGTTAGCAATAAAAAAATATGGTGGGTTTTAGAAAACAGAAAAAAAAAATAAGGTCTGAGTTTTTTAAAAGGGTCTGAAACTATTTATCATACATGGAAAAAAAAACACTTCCCAATTTGTTCAACCCATCATTCATATTTAAACATGCAACTGAGGTCAGCCCAGTTCAGAATAACACTGAAACATTCACTTAATTTTACCATTTCCATTGGCTTCAGTTAGTTTTATTGTAAATGGCTTTGGGGGGAAGATGGGGAACAGAAAAAAAAATTACAAAAGCTCTGAGGTTTTAAAAAAATCTGAAAAAAAAATATTTTTTAGACCACAAAATATTCTTCATACATTTGTCTACTCAATATTGATATTTAAGTTCATCCCAGCTCAGTATAGCACTGAAGCCGTCACTTAATTTGAGCCATTCCGAATGGTTTCCGTTCATACTGTTCTAAAAGCCTTGGGGAAAAAGCCCTCAATTTTTTGATGAACAGATTTTCACTAGCATTGCACAAGTAACTGTCACCATGATACATTATTTTGGACGTGCCTATATAATTCTATCAGACATTCATGGACTCTTACCAAATTACAGGGAATCCCACGGTTATCCAGGCACTTTTTCACCCGCACCTTTCTGTTGTCTGTGCCTAATTTTTCACCCTCCGAAAGTCCATGGGAAATTCTGATTTTACCTTTACCCTGTGGGAAAAAAATGTCGAGAAAATGTATCAGCTTTCAAAAACCTGACAAGGATGGGAAAATTTACAGAAATTAAAAAAAAAAAAAATCTGTTAAAGTATGGTTTGAGTGGAACCCAGAGCCAATTTAGGGAGATTTCATACAACTTTCTTATACTGGAACAAGGGAAGGGGGGAACACTGCAAGGAGAAAGAGACAAAATGGGGGAGGGGATATGTTTTATTAGTCCAACTCCTGATCATGAGAAAGAGAAGCTTTTGAGCTTCACAGAAACCTTCAGGTCTCAGAAAGGTATTCAGAATGTCACAGCTAAATACAATGTGGAACAGATTGGTACGCCTAAATAGTCCACACGTGTTCCAAGAAATCATTCTGACATTCATATCCTGGTACCAGCATGGCTATAACTACAGGGCAAAGCACTATAAAGGGAAACTCATGAGCATTTCCCAACACTTCCCATGATTTCTTCACCAGCAATGTGGATGTTTATTAGAGAGACTGAATATAGCACAAATTAATGAAAAAATTTCTTATGTTATCTGCACTACAAAATGCCTTCCATCACCCCTCCAGCAATGATGAAATATGGCAACTGTAATGAGATGTGACTCAGACTGTTCTCCAAGTTGTGGAAAAAAGTCACGCTTGTGTCTGTGATATAAGACCATATGTCATGGATCTACAAAGCATGCCCAGCTTTTGACAGTTTTATTATATGATAACTTGGCCCTTCAGTAGGGGAACTCAAGAGCTCTAGTGGAAATGATGAAGCCCTGCCCTTTTTCTAGCCGCTGTTGGCACTGCAACTCTCTTCCCCTGGCCTCTTGCAGTACCTCTGAGTCATAGATATAAGTTAGAAATATAGATAGAAAATACATAGGTATAAAAGAGAGCATAGGATACTGGAACAGCCATGTTGGGTCAGACTAATGGTCCACCTCACCCATTACTCTATCTTTCAACAGTGGCCAATGCAAGGTGCTATACAGGGCAGGCTCATAGCAGGTAGTTATTGCATGATCCATCCCTTCCACCATTCCCATCTTCTGGAAAACAGTAATCCCTGACTATTCCAGCTAAGAAAGAAAGAAAGAAAGAAAAGAAAGAAAGAAAATCTGGGATTTTCCAGCCCAGCCTTTCCCTCCCTTCTCAGGACAGCCAACTGCTTTTGAATTTCAATTGGATTTGGCCATCCAACTCACTGGTTCTACTGAAAATTCTACCCATACAAGTAATGTATTTCTCTCTTGCTACCAAAGAAGAGAGACTTGCTACATTCATACCTCTCCAATTTTTTTTAGAGTAAAAAGAAGCAAAAACTTCTCAGTCTAATATTGTCACTGGCTTTTTTTTTTTTTTTTTTTTCTGATTCACTTTAGAGAACATAGTCATGGAGTTAACCTAGTGGAGAAGGATTCAGGAACACAGCTAGTACTGTTGTTTTCAGGGGAGGTCAGGATACACATCTGCAACAGTGCTGTGACGTCCGAGAAATAGTCTTTGTGTGCTCTTTCACCCCCTTAATCTGTCTTTCCCAAAGTATGGGCCTCCAGGGCGGTCAACAAAAAGAAACAATTGGAGAATGTCTGTAACCTTTTGATAAAGTGATTGACTAGGTAAACAGAACAAAGTATCTTTTTTGATATATTTAATAATCACTACTACAAAGTAATCTAAAAATAAAATTCAGACAAAAAATCCATGTAAATCAAGTTTAAAAATTACGTTGAAATTTAAGTAATGTAAGTTAGAAAGCAGCTACACTGCAACAGTGCAATATTTAAATTATTATAAGCAGTACATTCTGTGGCCAGGTGGTAAAAAATTGTAGAGAGCAGTTCTTAACTTAAGCGATACTGTAATTAAAAAATAGCAGCCTTACTCTATCCATTGGCTTTGCAATATTATTTGGGGCTGCTGTTTCTTCCTAGTGAGCTCCACACTTCTGTCTGTAGTCAAGTCTCTTGTCAGCTTTTAGTTTCTTCCCAACAGCTCTTCTCTCCAGCTCCTGACTGTTTCTTCCACTTGATGATAGCCAGTCCTTTATACTCTCCTAGCCATCAGTTCTTTTATACTATCTCTTCTTTATCTTAGACTGCACACACTCACTGTCAGGCATTACTCATCCTGGGATGTTGCCGTCATATGTCACTGCAGTTGTTGACTTCAGAGCTACGACCCTTCCTAGAAATCTTTGTTTTTTGCTAATGACCTTTAGTCACCCTTAGAAACTTCTACTGGACATGCTCTGCACAGAAGTAGCTTGTGACTGTACCTCATTCTAGTCTCAGTTTTGGTTATGTGGCCTGTATCATTCCATGGTAAGCAACTTGTAGTTTATAGTTTGTGAAGTGATTCCTGCTTATTTGAGTGGGAAGCCGAGGAATAAAAAGGAGGCTAACAACACAAAAAAGAGTCCTAGGACACCTATAGCTGCAGTTTCTGTATATTGCCTGATGCAGATGGTGAGTCAGCCTGTTCTGAGATCCACCCTAAGATCTCTGTCATAACATGTCCTAGAGTGTTATCTTATGTTAACTAAGCATGGCCTGCAAGACCTAGATAACAGCGTAATACTAAATGCAATTCTTGTGAAGTTGTTTCATGTGAGGTAGGATTAGAGCTAGGCAGAAAAACACTAAACAGGGCACCTATCAGACTCTAAGAACATGGTTAAGAATGTAAGTATAGTTATCTGTATAACTCACCCATAGGCGTTTTCAGGATATGTATTGAGAATGACAATGTTACTCGTAATTTTAATGCAGCTCCTAAAAGACACTGAATTTTGTATGTGTGAAAATACCTGTGGTCCCTGTCTTTGGTTTTCATGTGGTCCCAAAGGCCTCTAAATCATTTCATACAAGTAGAAAGACTCTTTATGCTTCCAGTGAGGGGGAGCTTCTTGCTTTCACTAATGCTTGCTATTGCATTATTGTGCAATTTGGCTTGCCTGTCTATGTGATAATTTTAAAGAACTGAGTTCAGGAAAAAATAACAGAGAAGTATCATTTCACTGATTTTGCAGGCACTGAAAATGAGTGAGATTTTTTATTGAAGAGTAATATTTAAGGAACAGATAATCACTGAGCAGTACATGTAGACAAATAATATTTGTGTTTGCGGTATCAAACACTTGCCTGTGGATACAGACAGTATCAGGTACAGGAGACTGAGTTAAATGATTCACTGTCATCAGCAAGATGACCAAAACTCTCCGAAAAAGCTTCACAAATTTTGGCCTCTTCTGCACTACACCACCAACAAAGGATCAAAGAAAATTTTGAGCCTTTACCATAACTTAGTCACAGTCCAAGTGTATTCCACTCTAGGTATTCCAGCTGCTAACTGCTGATGGAAAAGGAAGCATCTCTCAGAACAATAGAATACTTATTTAAATAAAGGAGCAAATAAGGGGTCGACACCTTCCTACCAGAGAACTCTGAAGAAAGTTATAGTAGAAAGGGAAGTCCTAAGACATGAGGCCTACATTGGGCCTCAAGGCAAGAGCTGGGGCCTGAACCAAAGTCTGACTTGAGGGAACAGCAACAACTACATTGTTTACAAGTTCATTGACTGATTCAGGAACTTGGCAGAAACTCAGCATTAGCAATTTACTGGCATTCCAAAAAGCAGAAGCAGAAACACACAGTAACAATAAATCATAAATCCTCCTATGTGTGGTAATCCCAGAATAATAATTCTGGACATTTTAAATACCAGAAGATTAATTCTGGACAGTCCACATACTCTCCAAACAGCAGCACGAAGCTCTCCCTGAGATGCAATAGTGCATGAACACAATCATGAAAAACAGTACAGATAACCCATTGTAAAATAGAGAGAGGAGGACAGATGAAGACATTATGCTTGTCTTAGAGACAAGGAGTAGTCAATGTGAAAGACAAAAAGGCATTGTGTAATTTGGCTGCAATCAGGGTTTAGGAAGTAGATCCTGGCAGGGGCACCTTTGTCCAGCTCAGATGGTAATACAAAACCCCATGGTTAACTAAGCCAGTCCATGGTAATGAGAATATGTGTCCTAGTACACATATTGCTTGTATGGGTTGCTAGCACTGTTTCACATTAATAATAATAATAATAATAATAATAATAATAATAATAATAATAATAATAATAATAATAATAATAATAATAAAGAAAACCCAGACCAAGAATCTTTACTTTTGATCCCAGTCTGTAGTAAATTCTGGGCAGTGCTAATAAGGTTAGCCAATTCAGCTAGCTGCAGAAGGTGACATGGTATCCAGAGTGACTGAACACCACCAAGCAAGCCTGACTGAAAACACTGGTGACTGGTGATTTGGTAAGTGAGCAAGCTGTCCTTGGGAAGGGGTTGTGACCTAACCTGATGGAAAGCGCTGAGCTAGGGAATCCCCTTTTACCCTCCCTTGAAATCCCACAAAAGTTTGAGGAGTTGTGATCCACTGCGGAGCAAATAAATTTGATCCATAAGAGTTTAAAAAACAGAGTGGGGAAACATGGATGGGAATTTGAATGACTAGGACAGAGACTGTTGCTCTGAAAGATAGTAATAAGAGTAAGTAGCATAGAGTATTACAAGTTCAGGCTATGTCCACATCTAAAAATTTAGTTTAGACTTCCAGCTCCAAACTAAATAAGTCTGAGATTAATCTGAACTAGTTCCAGGCTAGTTTGGACTAAGTGTGGCTTTTTAGTTCAAACTAGCCACACAGCTGAGTTTGAACTAAAAGTTAGTTCAAACTTAGCTGCATGGCTAGTTCAAACTAATGGCTCAGTTTGAACTAAAAAAAAAAAATTGAACTAAGCCATTAGTCCATGGCAAGAAGGTGGCTAACAGCATGCCACACAACTGGAAGGCAACTAACAAACAAAAACCTAGTTAAGATGCAGAAGAACCAAGGGAGCCCTGGAGAACATGCTCCATCCTTTCCAGGCAGCAACATTCCAGAAATGCATCTGAAAAAGTGGGCTGGAGTGCCCGAAAGCTTATGCCCAAAGAAATTGGTTAGTCTTTAAGGCTATGTCTCCAATAGCCAAAGGTAGTTCAAACTTGTTAGTTTGAACTAAAAAGTTTGAGGTTAGTTTGAACTAGCCTCATGCTTATAAATTAGAATTAAAAATCTGTTCTGTTTTGAACTAATGCTTAGTTTGAACTAGAACATGTTTTTAGTTCGAATTAACCACCTTAGTTCAAATTTATTACGTTTGAAGTAAGTGTTAGTTCGGGTCCACACGGTGTTCAGTTTGAACTAAGCACCAGTCCTAACTAGTTTAAAACAAGCATTCTTCAGTTAGAACTAAAAAAAAAAAAAAACCTTAGTTTGAGCTAAGAAAAGCCTAGTGTGGCCATGGGCTAAATTAGTCCATATTAAGCCTCTTCAATCTGGATTAATTTGCCAGTGTAGGCATATCCTAAAGTGCTATAGGGCTCATAATTATTTCAGAGATGTTAAGCGCAGAAACAGAATCCAAAAGTGAAAATAGCTGTAGGAGAACTGCAAAAAGAGAAGTGCTGCTCTAAGTACAAATCCTTGAGTTATAACAAACTTGGTATATTTATAAAACTCCTGAAGATTGGGGAAGGAAATGGTTAAAGGTAGCCTGAGCAAAACTGAAAGAGGAACCATGTGATAACTGGAATGGATGTTGCAGTGCAAAGTGACCAGGAACAAGAGTCACAAAGCAAGCAGTCCAGAGGCAGGAGCCACCTCACAAGAATCACCATACAACAAACTCAGATTCCAGTAAAATCTAAACCAAGACCAACATATGTTCCTTTCACAACAGGAAGTGCTCAGGATGAGGAAGTATACGTTGGACTAGTAAATCAAATTAACGGAGAGAATTGAACAGTGCACAGAGAACATGAGAGACCTGAGTTGGTCACAGGGGAATGGACAAAAAAAAATAATGTGCAAAAATACCTAGAATTGCTGTATTAGTATATGGAGTTGCCCAGAAATAGTGAATTGTGGCAAAGAAATGTAATTCTGCATTCACATGTCACACAGAGAGAAGCTGCAGACAGTGGAGAGCAAATTCAGGTTTTTCAAGAGCAGTTAAGAATCCTTTCCCCTCTCAGGACCAGGCTAATGGGTAACCAAATACATTTTTTAACTTACTGAGCCTTACTTCAAGCTAATAGTATAATAGTCTTCCTTAAACATTTGTATGCATCAGTTATTTTCCTTTATTAGCCTCTGTTTGCTACATTTGCTACTGCTAGTCTGTACTTTAAAATAACTTCAAAGAATAAATCGATCTGTCTTGTCTAAGTTCTCTCTTCCTTCCTAGGTTACTCTTCCCCTCCTTTTCCTCCCTGTCTCTGTATTTCTACTGTTCTTTGTTTTAAAAGTTAAAAGCTATACTTATTTACAGAATCTTCCACAACTGAAAAGGATGAAAAAAGTGAAAAGTAGAGTAAGAAGAGAAGAGAAATCCTGTTAAAAAACCCTTTAATTAAGCTCTGTAAATTGATTGTCCCTTCAAGAGTGCAACAGCTGGAACAGAAGTGTTCACTCTGCTTTTAACCCTAACCACTCACAGTTATTTGAAATATTGGATTCTCTTAATTTAATTTAATAGCATTTTCACAAACAAAACTTTGTTTGTGGTATCATATTTTGTCTTGTATAGTTGCATGTATCATGGATACTTTTGTGGGGTATTGAATAACAACTTTTGTTGCAACAAAATTCTATTATACTTTTAACAGAAGTGGTGCCACACAATTTTAACATCAAGGTTGTGTTATCATCATCATACTACATTTGTAGAGAGCTGGTAGGTGAGAGAGCTTTTTCTCATCAAATAATTCAACTGAAAGCAAAAAGAACTCTTATTAATCACAGATTTTTAATTCAAAAGGAAAAATAAGGAAAACCTCAGCATAAAGGTAAGTGTGTTATTACCAAAATTTTAGAAGTTTGTTTGGGTTTTAAAAACTTGTATGTACCTTTATTAAATATTGAAATGTATAGTTAAATGTATGTTATATTAAACTGTAAAGAAAACAATATATAGCATGTGTGGTTATGTTAAAAATGTTAAAACTACCCAAACATTTTCAACAGGTTTCTAACTTTGTCTCCCAAACAATACCAAATTTCATTAAAATTCAGTATCATCAAAGAGATTGCATAGACCTGAATGTAAAATTCATTTTAGGTATTTTGTACTAATTTATTTTATATTAATTTAATGAGAAATAGTGGTTGTCAGAGTTTGTGCCTTCAAATACTTCACCAAAGTTGACTTAGTATCACATGCAAATTAACTCTAAAAAGCTTGGGTAACAATTCTGCTACTACCTCTTTTGTTAAAATGGTGTGCTGAGCAGGGTGGAGCAGTATGCCTTCTCACAGAAGATTGTGAGTACTGTATTTATTTTACCAGCCAAGCACCATATGTATTATGAAAGAAATGAATAATGAGTATGCTAAATGAAAATAAATGTCTATGGAAAAACTTTAAAATGGTCTAAAACAGGTCTGTTTGTGCTAAAGAATTGGGAAAATCCAAAGAAAAGTAAAGCTTATCTTATCAAAGGCATGGGCCCTATTATGTTGTAAACAAACTAAATTAATCTGTGTATAGAATGTGGTTACTTAAAACAAGAGAAATGTAAAACAAGAAAGCAAAATATTTAAGCATCTCTAAGCTGTTTGAAAATGCATTCAACAAAGCAGGGACACCAGAAGGTGTCAGTGTACAGTGAAGAAACCCCTGGACACCAAGAGAGTAAATTAAGGGCTTTATAAATAAGATTGGGTTAATTGCAGCTCAGGCTATCATAGATCAACAATTAAGTAAGAAATTAGCTAGAAATCGCTAGCTGGAACAGCTCTAATAGTCATTTAAACTGTATGGCTATGTCTACACTTAAGAAGTTAGTTTGAATTGACTTAGTTCAAATTAATTAATTCAAAATAATAATGGTTAATTTGAACTAACATGTCCCCACTACAAACCTAAATCGAATCAGCATGTCCAGAGATAGGACTTGCTAGTTTGATTTAGGAGGGGGGAACCACTGGAAGTATGGCAACATGGCCCCCAAGAAGTGCCATGCTGCCCCCCCCCCCGCCCAATATATATAGAGAGGAAGGCACCCTGTGACAAAGAAGGTCAAACTGTTTTAATTCAAACTAATGGTTAGTTCGAATTGATGTGCCTGCACTGGGTTAATTCAAACTAATAATAACTTGGCTCATTGTTAGGTGGTTTTCTATCTATTTCTGTGCCAGCTTTTCGGATTACCAGGTTGCCTCTCTGTGGCCCTACAATGATCAACCATTTATTTTGTGACCTAGATATTTGGATAGCATTCTCCTACACAGACACACACCTCACTGAGATGGTGCATATTATTGTCTGCTTTATTGTCATCCTAGGGTCCTGTGCAGTTATCCTGGGTTGCTACATTTACATCATCTCCACGATCCTGAGAATCCCATCTGCCCAAGGACCGGAAAAGACTTTTTCCAATTGTTCTGCCCATCTCACTATTGTTATATTGTACAGCTGTGTCATCTTTCTGTACATGGAGCTTTCTCCACAAAACTCACTGGGCATGAACAAAATTATCTCGGTCTTCAGTAGTATTCTGATACCATTGCTTAATGCTTTCATTTACATGCTAAGAAACAAAGATATCAAAGAAGTCTTTAAAAAGGCTTTCAGTAGAACATGATTATTGTCCACCAGCCTGGATATCATGTATTTAGTCGGGCATCAAAGGAAAATCAAATGAATCATCAAAGCATGCTACTGTTAAACATCTTTATCTATATCTAAATAAGTAAATACATAATGCAGAATTTATAGCAATGTCTGGCAACTATACTATATGGGCCTGCTTCTGATGTATAGTGAAGCAAATTTGGCCCTTTTGGCAGTGTAAATGGGCTTTAAATAGACTTAACTTATTTTTCAAGCTCTTGAGGATCTTTTACCCAGCTGGAATGATGGGAAGGGTCATACTTACAAGGATCAGGCACTTATTGTTAGTAACAAATTTATGTGATATATTTCTCCATTTTACCCAGATATCTGATTCTGACATTTACCAGTCTGACACATTTGGTTATTCTCCACAAACATTAATCTAAGTTTTTGTAGATTCTGGAAAATATTGGTAAAACACTGAAAACTAGAAGTAGACTTGAACATGATTGCAAAGCTCTAAAATATTTAGTCACATCTTTCAACAAACAGATGTAAAGCTGAGGGATTTTAATAAACTTTCATGTGGTCTGACATCTCTCTAGCTCAATTATATCCTTTTTACAAGGGTCCATGGCACAACTCATCATAGGTATTTAGGTGCTAAAATCAAGTAGTCACTTTCAAAGGAACCAAGGGGAGTTAGGTGTAAAATGCTCATTCAGTTTTCTAAACAATAAAAATAATTGGGAATATGTGTTGGAATCCTCACATTTTCAATACTGTATACAGAGGGTTGAAAAGATTAATTTTTATCCATAAATATTAATAAATGTCAAGCTCACTACATACACACAAAGTCATGAAAACATATTTCCACTAATAACCAGAGATATTACAATTACTCAAAGTGAGAAAAATGCTGCTTGACAACATACTAGACTCAATATCCAGTGGTTTAGACTTTTGAATTAGTCTTCTTGCAAATGGACTAATGAATGAACATAAAAAACAGGTAGAATTTGTGAATTTAAGGGTATTTAATTTTGACCTGAGACATTGGCAATTTGTGTTTAAATGATTTCTAAAGCTTAACATATTGAATCTCAGCATCTACTGCCATTAAATAATTGTTTGCCCTCCCAGAGTTTCCCCAAACTGTGAAAATGTAAATCAATCTAAATAATAAAATACAAATAAAGAAAATATTGGCATTATTCACTGAATTCCACAACAATCCAGCTAACTTTATCCACTGGGGCTCAAATATAAAGCAATGATGCTGTTCACATAGAATCATAAAAGGTTAGTGTTGGAAGGGTCTTCAGGAGGTCATCTAGTCCAAAACCTTCTCAAAGCAGGGTCAATCACAACTAAATCATCCAAGTTGGGTATTATTCAAGTCACAATTTAGAAACCTATAAGAACAGAGATTCCACCATCAACCTAAGTAACTCATTCAATGTTTTGCCACTTTCCTTCCATCTTCCCTGTCCACCCTCCTTCTATCTTCCCTGGAGTGAATAAGACATGAGGAAAACAAATACAGTCTGCCATAGTAAACTCCAGAAACTTGTTGTTTGTCCTTTTTTTCTTTTTCTTCATTGTGGATTTCAAGTTGTCTTACTTAGGTGGTAAATTGTTTGGGGTAGCAACTGTTGTTTTGTCATGTATTTGTACAGGAATTAGCGCAGTGAAGTCCTACTCCATGAATGCATGTTAGGGCGCCCCCAGTGGGTTTGCCACTGGGAGATAGCTGCTGGAATTTTCAAAAGGCCACCAAATTCTCATTGAAAATCATCATCCAGTTAGTTATCTTTGAAATCCTTTTCATGCCAGGGTGGTAAACACGTGCTAATAAGGATTAAGGGGACAGGCAGTGAACCAAAAGTGGATGTGCCCATGGTTGGGAATCCTCACGCATAACCCTAACTCCACAAATTGATTGCACTGGAAAGAATCCCTGAGTTATGTGCTACTCCTACTCCACTAAAGGGATAAATGAAGGTATTTTCTGAAATAAGTGGGTGGAGGACAAAGTTTCCAAGTGCATTTAAGTGATCAAAGGGGCAAGATCTTTGGGTGAAGGAAGCTGGTGAAGAACATTGGCCACTTTTTATTCTGTGAATGTCGATGTCATGACAGCAGAAGAATTTGCATCTGGAGTCTGACTAGGCAACCACCAGTTCCAAAGCCTCTGGAATGAGCATACCTATAACAAAATAGCACAATAAACAGCGGGAAATGAAATGTTTACTACAGAGGAACAAAGAGAGGAAAACAAAAATGAGAAAGCTAGGAGGAGAGGTAAAACAAGGATACATTCAACACAGTGGTCCCAAAATCTGAAAGGATGGATACTGAGTAACACATCTGCACTTGGATTTCAGGAGTCCTGGGGAAAATTCCAGTCAGGCAGTGAATCTTGGATGCTCCTGGTCATCACTGCTGCCAATAATTTTTTCCCAACAAACCCCTCCAATGGATATCATACTTGATTTGATTAGCTACAGTGTCTCTCTGGAATTTGTTTAAAATTCACAAATGTTATCAGGACAACCAAAACTGGGAACCAACTGCATGAAAAAATTTGCCCATCTCTAGACAGTATAGCTGCTTCTTTGTCTCATGTCCTATTCTTTATTGGCATTGTACAGAATCTATTTGCTGCTTTCTCCTTCATTAACTGTGTGCTCATCTGTCACTGAAGTTCAAGGATAGAGGTCTATTCCTATGCTGTTACCTGGACGGCCCATTGGTGGTAATTAAACATTATGGCTATCATGCTCAAAAGTGACTAGTGAGATGAAATAATTTGCTATTAGGGTATCTAACAGCTTAGCCCACTTTGGATAATTTGAAACTATATACCTGACCTTTTAATTGTCAGACTCAGAGATTGAAAACCAAAATCACCTGAGCTGTTTTGATAAAATAAACCTCACTGCCCTTATTCTTATGAACCATACAACATTACTGATAGCTTTACACAGAGAGTGAACTTCAGGGATCTTGTCCCAAGGGGATAACACAACATTTAAACAGGTCTCAGGAAATCAGTTCTTAGTCTTGGAGTCTGTTAAGGATAAATCCTGCACACTTTGAAATAGTGTCAACTATCTGATGTCCTTAAATAACAATTCCTAGCAGCTGATAGGGAAACTAAGCAGACAAGTAAGTAATAGGTAGACAGAATAAGAAAAGAAAAAGAAAAAAAATCGCAAGTCAGAATCATCTCACTGTAGTTATAACCTGGTTTACAATGGCAGATGAGTAGATTAATATTTTTATTCATTTTAGTCTTTTATTCTCCTCTTTATTTCAAAGGACCAGATTTTGCTCCCTTTATTGGGGGGGGGGGAGTTGCATAGTTCCATTGACTTTTACTGGGATGTGGTAGTCTGCTGTCATGGTCAGATGCTGCACAGTGGCCATGGCTTGTAACCCAGCTGTCTCTTTGTCTGTGTTTTTCAAGGCAGCACTGAGAAAACTGAGAGCAGCTGTTGCATATGAGTAGTAGTTTGTATTGATGGAGTATCAGTGAGCATATGTTCAGGCAGTGAGTAGAGTAGGGGCAGGCTGTTCTCTGCAGAAGCCAGTTTCACTGTGAAAAGAATCTGCTTTTGTTATTGTTCAGCTTCCTACATCTCATCACATGGGTAAGGCTCAGTTAGATAAAACCCTGGCTGAGATGATTCAGGGAGAATGGTCCTGCTTTTTTTTTTTGCAAGTGGTTGGACTAGATGACCTCATGAGCTCCCGTCTAACCCTATGATTCTATGATACTCTATGGTGGACATGGGGACTGAAATAGATTTGACAATGGCCACAGCATTAACTATATTCCCATTTCCATTTCTATGATGTTAGAATAGGGTCTTATGAGCAGCCTGGAATTCAGACGAGTGGAACCCTAAGTCAGAAGTTCAATTGGACAGAATTTTCTAAGACATACAAGTTATGATGCTGACTGGATCTACCTTACATGGCATATCTCAAATGAATTATATATTCAGTGATTTGTTTTTCTTTGTCTTGTCAGTTCTCTACTTCGGGTATTGGCATATTCATTTCCTCCCACTTCTTTCTCATGCTTTTGCCAAATTCTCACTTTAGATCATGTATTGGTTTGCACTATGAGGCTTTTTCACTCATCTGTTGAACCTTATATATAGTTTTCTTGGATTGTGTGGAGAGTTACAAGATACCAGCCTGGCTTTAACCACCTTCACTCAGCATGCCTTGCCCATGGAGGAGCCTGCCATATAGCTAAGTTTTTCTGAGGCCCTTTTTATGACATTCATAACACTTATCGATTTGTCTATATTTTATGAACTTGTTTGGTTTGTCAGATTCTGCCAGACATGATTCCAAAACAGTATTTCTATGCACTGGAGGATTTCTATTTATTATTATTATTATTATTATTATTATTATTATTATTATTATTATTATTATTATATTGAAGCCATAGGCATTATGATAAGAACAAATTCACAAGATACTACAGATATTAAATACTTTACAAAAATTACAATGTGATAGAAAATTTCAGTAAAGCCAGTGGATGTGAATTAGCCATAACAACAGAGGAATAAGTGGGCCAGATGCTCAGCTGGTGTAAAAACAGCTGTATTGCTACTGATGTTAGAGGGACAATTTAAAGAGTTATTAGGCTAGAGAGAAATAGAAAGAGAGTGGATGATTCTACAGCCTAGTGATTGGGTCTCTCCATCCAGATGCCAGAGAGACATTGTCCAGTCCCTTTCTCCCATGCCACTTTAATTATGGAATCACAGTGGAGCAGATTCAGCAGGAGAGACTAAGACAGGTCAGTATCAGACTGTCCCACAATCCCAAATAAACAGGATTTTGTCAATATGTGTGGCACCTACTTTGTGATTTATCTGTTTGAAGGGACATTTAGGTGTCTAAATCCTTGTCTGTATCTGTCTTTTTGTCCATGTGGAGCATGCACATTCCAACCAGCTGATTGCTGCCTTTTTCTTTAAATTTGTCTATTAATAAAACACGGGTGGAACAGATTTCACTATACATTCATCCTATTGAACAGATTATATCCACTTGATGTTTAAATTTATTTTTAATTTGTTCTTTTTTCATTACAGGTCATAGTTTTCCCAAATACATATCAACTGAAAATCAAACCACAGTAAACACATTTATTTTCCTGGGACTGTCTGATGACCCACAGATGCAGATTTTCCTCTTCCTGGTGTTTTTAGTTGTTTACCTAATCACTCTGCTTGGTAACATGATTGTCATGGTGGTGATAAGAGCTGATTCTCAACTTCACACACCTATGTATTTCTTTCTTGTTCATTTATCCTTTGTTGATATCTTCTCTTCCTCAATCACAGTACCTAATATGCTGGTGAACTTCCTAGCAGAGGAAAAACTATTTCTTTCAATGGCTGCATGGCTCAGATGTTCTTCATTTTCCTCTCAGCTTGTACAGAAGTTTCCATACTCTCAGCCATGACTTGTGACTAGTATGTTGCCATCTGTGATCCATTGCATTATGTGCAAATAATGAGCAAACCAATCTGTGTTCAACTGATGAACTACTTGAAGGGATGCTCTAAGGAAGATGGAGCTCAGCTGTTCTCGGTAATAACAGAGGACAGAACGAGGACCAATGGTCTCAAGTTACGGTTAGGGAGGTCGAGGCTGGATATTAGAAAAAATTTTTTTACTAGGAGAGTGGTGAAGCCTTGGAATGAGCTGCCAAGGGAGGTGGTGGAGTCTCCATCTTTGGAGGTGTTTAAGGCCCGGCTGGACAAAACCATGACTGGGATGGTTTAGAGGGAGAGGTCCTGCCTCTGGCAGGGGGTTGGACTAGATGACCTATGAGGTCCCTTCCAACCCTATGATTCTATGATCCTTGGAGTTTTCTATGCCCTGCTTAACACACTTTTTGCCCTCAAGTTGTGTTTCTGTGGGTCCAGTCAAATCAGACATTTCAGCTGTGAACTTCCTCCTTTGTTAAAACTATCCTGCACTGGGACTTTCACCAGTCAAATGGTGCTTCTGACTTGTGCCGTCACAATTGGGTCATGCAACTTCTTTGTCACCCTGATCTCCTATATTTACATCATGTCCACCATTCTGAGGATACGCTCTGCAGAAGGGAGGCATAAAGCCTTTTCTACCTGTAGCTCCCACCTGATTGTTGTTGGTTTATGGTACCTAACTTGTTTTTTTGAGTACACAAAATCCAGTTCTGTCTCGTCTGCAGTGCTAGACGAAATGTTCTCCCTCCAGTACAGCATCTTGACCCCCATGTTAAACCCCATCATCTACAGTCTGAAAAACAAGGAGGTGAAAAAAGCAGTAGGGAAAATTTTGGGGAAAAGGAGTTTTCTCAAATAACATTGATGAACCGATATGCTGTGTTTATTTTAAATCAGAGAGCATTAAACTGTAGATAAATTGTGTTTGGAATGTTCTGAACTTAGGTAGTTGATGGCTTTGTTGGGACAAAACCTCAGGTGGCCTAAATCAGTGCAGCACCACTGAAATCAGTAGGCCAGCACACAGCTCATTGAAGAATGGCGGGACAACAGCTGATGGTACCCTGGGGCTTTAACATCCAGTGTTAGTGCACTGAGCTCCAGGATTTTGTGACATTCAAAATTTTCTCTCCTTCATTGGCCTGAATGTCTTTTTAATAAGATCAATTGATGTCAGTGGAGAATGACCAAGTCATAACAGTTGAAGACCTGGCCAGTTCTATAAAAAAAAGTTCTATAAAAAGTAATATTTGTCTATTAATCTCTTTTCTTTGTTTGCTTGCCTAATTTGTGACCAAACCAAACCAAACAAAGAAATTAAAAAAACCCCACTTCTGTGACATATGCTGGTCCAAATGTAGATCCATTTTTTGGTGGACGGTGGGTCATATGCAGGTGTCAAAGGCAAAGAAGCAGCTCTTTCAAGCCCATAGTCCTTGAGGCTTCAACCCTGCCTTTCAGATCTGGGGGTAGTGGATGGCTGTTGATCAGGTGTTCTACAGAGCAGTTGCCTGGATGGTCTGGTCCCCAAACAGCCAATCAGTGGGAAGGCTGCATTGGGCATGGTATACAAACAGTTTTTGGGGCCTCACGGATGTAAATATGGATGATTATACTGAGGATGGCAGTCTGTGGTAAGTTGATTGGGGTGGATGTGTACTGGATGCAGATCCTCATTTGTGTATGCATGTGGGGCTCTATTGATCTAGCTCAGTATCTTGTTTCTGCCAGTGTCCAGTGCCAGATTCATCTGAGGAAATGAACAGAACATGGGAATTGTCAAGCGATTCATTTTCTCTCACCAGTCCCAGTTTCTGGCAGCAGGAGGCTAAGGGGCCAACTGATTGCCTGAACTAATATCCATTTATGGTCCCTATCCACCATGAACTTGTCTCATTCTTTTTAAAACCTCTGTCCAGCTCAAGAGGAAAGGAACAAGGGCTGTTGTTAAAATGTATTTCATGCTTTCCATTTCAAATTCTTTAACCATTTCTTCCTCAACTCTGTATCATTAATAAAATATTTTAAAATCTGTATTTGTTTCTTACCATGTTATTCAGGCAGCTGAGGTCTCTGCACATGAATTCATAATCTTGTTTAAAACTGTTTTATGTTGAACCATGAATCAGTTAGAACTGCTCCCTACCTCATTGCTACTACTTCCTAGTCAGTTCACCTGAAAGCAATAGTTCAGAGTACAATGTGAAGTCAATGCAATTGGAATGTTTGGGGTTAAAGAAGAAAGCATAAAATACTAGACCTATATACCAGTTTGGCTTCCTGTCTTTGTATGCTATTAAAGTTTCCTCCTCCTCCCTCCCCCCAATAGCCATTTCCTCTTGTCTCTAAACAGATTTTGAACTTTAAAAAATCATGGAGGTTAACGAAGGAACACTAGCTGTCTGTGTTTGGCACTAAGTGTTTATAATTTTTGCAATTTTGAATGAAAATTGCAAATTTCACATCTTTCTGTAAAAAAGAGAAAATTCTTAGGTGGGTTCCCAGCTGAGAAGCCCATGCAGAAGTAGGGTCTCACTCTAGGAAACATGGGGACTGAATGCATTGAAAGCAAAGGAGTTTAGAAGACTCCCCACTCCTCTGCATTTCCCATTGGCCAGGGAACCACTTGCCATGTTGTCATATAAGAGACAGTGAAAGATCCTGCCAGGTCAAATCAATGGTCTTTCTGGTCCATCTAGCCCACTGTTTTGTGTTTGGGAGTGGCTAGTTCCAGAATCATCAGAGGAAATGAACAGAATGGATCAAGGGAATTCTTCAGTGATTGATTTCTTACCATTCAGTCCCAGTTTTTGACCACCAGAGGTTCAGGCACACCATGATTGCCTGGGTTACTATACATTCATGGGCCCTATCTCCCATGAACACAAAAAGCCTTATTTTAAATTTGATACTACAAATTCTTTAACCATTTTTCCTTTGTCTGACTATCTTTCATAAAAATTATAAAACCAAAGCTGTTACAAAAATGTTTGTGGGTTTTGTTTGTTTGTTTTTAGACAAGGTATTAAGCACCTTGAGGTCTCTGCCCACTGCACTCCTACTCTTGTTTAAAACTGTTTAATGTTCAACAGTGAGTGTGTTAGGGCTTCCCTGCCCTGTCTCTCCTACCTCATAGACACAGGCATAGGTAGTCTTAGCGGTGCTGTCCAGCGTACTGCGCAGGGTGGGGTGGGGTGGGGTGGGGGCAACTGCCACCTCTGCAGGGGCTGGACATGATGACAGCCCCAGCAGAGGGGCTAGGAGGCTAGTGGGAGGTGGGAACCCCATGGTAGCCCCTGTGGGGCAGCAGGGAGGCTGTCAGGGATGTGACCCAATGGTGGCCAATGTGGGGTGGGGAAGGTGGTGGCAACTCCGGAGAAGCCTGGTGGGCTTCCAATGAGACAGTGGTTCCCCTGTTGGAAGTGGGGCTGGAAGGCTGATGTCAACCCCAGGGGAGGGGCTAAGCTGCCATCAGGGATCTGCAGGGCGAACGGGAAAGCAAGGATACTGGTGTGGCAGCTTCAGGAGGACCAGTTAGGGAATGGAGGCCCCAGGGAGGGGGCTGGGAGGCTGGGTGGAGCCCAGAGAGACCTGGCAGGGGAGAGGGGGGTTGGGAGCTCAGCAGGAGGCTGGTGGTGGCCCCTGAGGATTGGAGGGGCAAAAGTCAAGAGGGATGGGGGGCCCTCCTTGACTTTTTTCCCAGGCCTCAGAATCCCTAAGACTGCCCCTGGACATAGTTCACCAGAAAGCAAGTCTAGAGTCCAAGCTACAGTGAATGTGCTGAGTATATTTGGGGCTAAAAAAGCAGGCATAAAACCATAGACCTTCATACCATTCAGGCTTTCTTTTCCTTAACCATATTTCTATGCTGATGGTTTTCTCCTCTGTCCGTGGGACCATTCCTTTTGTCTTTTAACAGATATTGAACTTTATAAATCATTCAGGGCCCCAAAGAGTTAAATGCTTAATTACAAAGTCATGGCACACTAGTTGCCTGTGTCTGGTACAAAGTATTTAAATGCTGAATTAAAAATTCAAAAGGGCCTATAATGGAATATCCATTTTAAGCTTTGAAGATAGGGTGCCACAAACCAGAAATCATATTACATACTTAACTGTTCTATGTATACTTGTGTATCTTGAAGACCTGAGTTTTCAGGGGGACAATCAAGCTCAAAAGCACATCAAAAATATCATCTCAGGATGATGCACACACCTAAAATACAAACCTGAATTTTATGCCACTAATCTGAACACTGGCTGTGTTATGTGGATCCCTTGACTATAGATGGTTTCAAATTAATGCACAGAAAGTACTTTGAGATCTTTCCTAAAGAAACCTACTCAGTTCTTTCATTATCTGTGTAATAGGAACCATTGAATTGCCCAAGTGAATCCAGCAGGAGAGCCAATATCATCTCCCTGACAATAATTGTTATCTGACAGTGAGAAGAAATTTCAAAGTAGACAATGTGGGATAATCAGCTCCTGCAGTAGGAAGTTGTCTATAATTAGATACTGGTTTATTTCCTGAAATATGATGTTTAACAACCCTTTAAAATATATCATCATAAATGATTAAAATAACTGCAAATATCTTACCTTAAATTTTAATTAATTTTCATACTTTTTTTCTCAATGTCTTTTAAGCAGCAAGAAATGTTGTGATCTAATCATGTTTCTTCTTCATGAGATCAGCATGTGGATAGAAATCCTGCCAACACTGGTTCACAAAACCATCATGCTCACCATATGATAATTGCATAGGAAGAATGAGAGGAAGTTTCCATTGAATGGGCTTTTTCATTAATCTGTTGTATTTTTGTGAATCTTTTCATCTTTATACACAACACAGTATGCCCTTGCGGGTCTAGACTATATGGGCAGCTCACTACAGTTCAGACTGCTAGGAGTAAAGCTTTTGCTGGACTGACTCCTATATGCCTATTTATATGATCAGTTGTATTTTTACTCAAAGTGAGGTCTCAAGATGTGAATTAGTGCTGAAGTTTTAGGGGTTCCAATTTCTGGGGACTGAGGAAGACACAGGAACAGCTCTTGAGTGCTCTGGAGAGGAAAATGTAAAGAACAGTATTTAGAATGAATGAAGTGGGAGAGGTGAGAAGCTGGTCCCAATTGTTAAAAAGCTGAGGAAATCCTGGCTTAAAAGATTTGGCTCAGTGAAAGGAAGATCAGAAAAACATATAGGAAACAAGAGGATAGATTTAGAAGTGGAGTGTCCAAGAAGAATTGGGAGACCCAGATTAGGGGAATTGATGTTGTGGTACAAGATTTTATTAGTTGTAGTGTCTCTCTGGAATAGAAAAAGCACATGAAAAGCCAATCCCACACAGATGGGAGTAAAGCTAGAGGAAGATTGCATGCATCTAAATGTTAGAAGGATAACAATTAGACACTGAACCTCTGAGGTTTAAGCATTGACTTCTGGATCAATAGTGCATCTCTCCACTGCTGCTCAGTTAATCCTGTGAAATTGATCTAGTGGTGCTGATAGTGGACTGTGGATGAAGACATACCCTAAGTGTTTCTGTTAGAAGCTTAATGGTGTGATCTCATTAGGTGGTGAATGATGAACTTCTATTCTTGGTTGTGTCTGCATTCTGTTGATTCCGAAATCATAAAGGAGCATTTAGATGAAATACGATACAATAATTAGAACCCTGCAGATGCATGAGTGGTTGCTGCAGACCCACGTATATCCGTATCTGCTGATGTGGGTGTTCATAACCGCAGACCCATTGCTGCAGATTGACCCATGGTTGCAAATTCTATTTTAATCTGCCCAGGGAGTGGTCCATCACAGCAGCTTCTGCTATGATCCATGTCAGCGGCAGACTGGGGGACAAGGAAGCACCCCAGCTAATCCTAGCTCAGTTCTGATTGTGGTCTGTGAGCCAGTCAGGGTCCTAGTCACTGCAGGCTGGGGCTTGGAGAATCACCACTCCCCGTTAGTCAGTCAGCATGCTGGCCTTTGATTGGCTCATCCCCATGACTTCCCTACCCACTTCTTCCTTTTCTTGTTTGCAGTTTGCACACCATTCTGTCAATCAGAGATTTCATTATTGACCAAGGAAATCTGTTTGACAGCACAGTGTGGGCAGGGCCTATGTGGAGAATGAGCCAATTTAAGGCTAAAATATTGACTATAAGCCCCAGTTTGGCTGCAGATGTGGTTATGGATATAGATTAAACATGTGATTTGGATCACGGGCTGGATAGATACTGCTGCTGAGCAGATTCGTATCAGATGTGTATCCTCATTTTTGTATCTGTGCAGGCCTCTAACAATAATATGATTATCTTAATTTGTTTTAGAAGTTTGTAGTAAACTACCTGTGAATCATTGACTGAATAAGGACTAATGTTAATTAACACAGCTTGTTTACATGGAAAAATAGAAGTTTAATTTCAAATCAATGATATATGTTGTATATTATTCATCTGGGAACAGCTGTGCTGTGTTATCAATTGTGAAAATACTACTGAGACCATCAGCTCCCTTTTGGTTTACCCTGATATTTCTCAGGGGAGATTTCTACAGACTCTGCACATGGTCTCCCTATTGGATTAATACTGATGGGACTAATTCTCAGCAACTCACAATTTCTGCTATGAAACTGATCTAAGAATTGTAGCCATATTTGTATGTATTATGCTTTTTAATCACAAGACCTCTTTTCCGTTTATATAAATCTTAATCAGGATTGGATGTAAGCAAGTATTTGGGTAAAATCTGAGATATTCATTGACCTGTTGAATAATGTGTCCAATCTCTTTGGACTGGTAGAACATTAAATATAGAAAAGTCTGGTCCCTCCTTTGTAGCATAAACTAGAACCAGTTTTTCAGAGGAAGGTTCAAGAACTGAATAGTACAGGCTTAAATGTTGAAATTGGGTATTTAATATCTCTTGCAAATATATTGCCATGAATAATTATGTTATCTCTGACCGTTCATCTATTTCTGAATCTTGCTATATGTAGGGAGACTGAGGAAGATCTTGTGACAGAGCACTTAATGGTCCTGAGCCCCTTCCTGTCTCCCCAGTGAGCGACCAGATCATAAACCATTCCTGCGCTCTGTGCCCAGAGAAACAACTAGGGCTTGATTTTTATGTGCTGCTGTTTCTGATCTGCCTGGCTGTTTTGCTATGCTATGTACTTGGGCCTGAGTATGTGACAGATGGGTAGAACTGATCACCCACCTTTCCTGAAATGCTTTATGTTAGCACAGTCCCTGAGGGGCAGCAGTCTTTGCCATAGGACCAAAATGCTGTGGAAAACTCATTGGGTCATCCTCAGTTGTTCAGGGGTCTCTGACTTCAGAAGGGATGTAAGCATCTCATCACTGTACTCTTTTAGTTGCTTAGGGTTACTCCTGCTGGCGTTCAATAAATCCTTTAAATGATCTCGGGAATCCAAAAACAAAGCTATACACATTGGTGTAATACTATATTTACAAGTTCCAAGGGGGTAGCCATATTAGTCTCATTCAGCTAAACAAACAAGAAGTCTTGTGGTACTTTGAAAGGTTAATAGACTTATTTATTGCATGAGCTTTCTCGGGAGAAAATCCCACTTCATCAGACACTTTGAAGATGCTTCAAAGAGTCTGATGAAAAGGTATTTTCTTTCACAAAAGCTCATGCAATAAATAAATTTGTTAGACTTTTAAAAAGTGCCATCAGACTTGTGAATGAATAGTTTTATCGATTTGGGTATTCAGTGAATAGAAAGAGGTTCAGCATCTGAAGAAATCACAGGTTGGATGGGGTTCGCATCATGGGCATTTCAGCATCATTTGAAGTCCCTTATCTTGGAGATGCAAACATCTATGTCATTGGTTCTCACTGGTAGGACCAGGCTCCCTTGATGGAATGTGAGGTGGATTGTGGGGAGCACCATGAATGAGGCTGGTGGGATGGGGAACAAGGACCGACCAAACTCATGATGCTGGAGCTCTCTCCTCACACTGGCCGAGAGGTACAATACCATGAGCACAGCTGGGTGGTGGTGGTGGCAACCCTGGCACCCCACATGGGGAGACCTGGGCAGGTTTTGGAGCTGGGGACCATTAAAAGGGAAGTGGAGGTGTGGAGAGGCTGCTATGGGCAGCTGATCTACCGCTGCTTGTGGGAGTGGAGGCAGAGCCAGTTCAGCTTGCATACTACACACTTTGAGCAGCTGCTTCTGTTTCTAGTTGGAGAGCTGATCTCAGGAGTCACCACTTCACATGTTCTGCAGCAGCATCCCCCCACCGCTGCCACTCTGCAGACTCCCAGTGGCAGCAAATGTGTCCATGCTGCTGCTCAATGACAATCCTGCTGATGAGATGGGATTCCCTCCCACCATTTTCTCTGGCAGGTCACATCTAGCTTGAGAGCTGCTGCAACCCCTTGTCCCTCAGGTGAAGCATGTAGGCCCTCTTCTTCTTTTGTGAAAATGCAGTTGGTGGTTTCAGAGGAAGGGATCTTAACTGTTAGGCAAAAGTCCCTGGGGGAGCTCCATTTAAAAGGTTTGAGAATCACTTGTTTATATGACGGCTAAAAAATGAGCTATCTATGGATTTCTGTTGACATGTATTATATCTGGAGTGTGTGGTTGTTGCTCCCTGTCAATCTCAGATGGAGGCCACACTTCCTCACTGTCCTGCCCTTATAACAGAGGTCTTTAAAAAGGGGGGAAATTGGCTGTCTCTCGAGTTCAGACAGTCTGGGATCAGCCAAGCAGTAAATTATTTTTGAACCTGGGTACTCTGGTAGGACAGGGCAGGGCACCAAACAGTCTAGGGATCTGACCCTGAGACAGAGCAGAATGATACATTTTCTGTGGGCTCAGACTTTTTGGCAGTATGGAGCATCAGACAGACTAGGGGTTCTGACCTTCAAAGCAGGAGAGAGCTACAAATCAGGCCTCCTGGTCTAGAACCAGTAGCAGCTGCCACCGGAGGACTGCAGTTGGCCACAGGGGGCAAAAGGACCAAGGGCCCTCCCTACTTCACCAGTCCGATCACAGGTCCCTAACAGTGACAGTTTTCTGACACTGGGTAAGCAGAGGTCCAGCCACAAAATGCAGACATGGATCTGTGGCCATAGGACCCCTGGGCCTCCCCAACTCATGGGTCCCACCTCCACTGGAGGGTCACCTCATCCACTGATGTGCCTCCCCACACCAGCAGGCCAATGCTGGTGGGGGAGGGCAGGACCACATCCTGCTCACAGCCTGGCTGGTGAGCTCCTGGGGGTGACAGGGGCAACTTGTGCATTTGGTGAGGCTTCCAGTGTGACCCACCAGGAACTCTGCTGTGGACTACACAAGTTAGTTGGCTTCATCGCCCTCAGGAGCAGACCAGTAGCAGAGTGCAGAGCTGGCCTCTGGGCTGGGCTGCCCCACTACCCAGTGCCAGGAGGGCAGAGAGCCCCAACAATGAGGTACATGGCCACACTCACATTCCTCAACTCAAACTGAGAAGCTCCTCAGCTGGAACTGAAGAAAGATGACTTGGAATTGGTGAAACTTCATTTGACTTTGAAATCAGGGTCAATTCGAACCTAGTAGTTCGAGTTGACCCAATGTGGCCATATCAGTTTGAATTCATTGAGTTCAAATTGACAAGGGCTGACCTTCCTCCCAGGGTGTATAGCACCCTGGCAGGAAGAACAGCCCTTTGGCAGCTGGGGCCAGCAGCCCCAGAGTTGCCTTCACCCCCCACCACCACCTCGGGTCGGAGGGAGCAGTGGGGTTCCTGTTCTCTAGCTGGAGACAGGGACCCCAGCCCCCACTTCAGCCCAGTTGGTCACTGACAGCGAACACACACCCACTGATAGCTTTTGCAGAGCTGGCTGCCCATGGGGAAGGCACCCCCACAGGCGGCTTCTGCAGAGCTGGCCATCCACAGGGGAGAAGCCACAGGGATCCCTTCTTCCCCACCCAGGTTGTGCTGTAAGCTTGGGGTTAGGGGAATCCCTTGCCCCCAGCTGTCAGTGTGGGCCAGGGGAATCACTTCTCCCCCATCCCCACTGTGCTGACAGCTCGGGGCCAAAATACTTCCCAGGCCTCAAGCTGACAGCACAGCCTGGGCAGGGGAGAAAGAATTCCTCCAGCTGTGCTGACAGCAGAGGGGGCATTCCCTTCTCCCCCACTCCACTGTGGTGTGTGCAGAGTAAAGGTGTCCTGGCCCCAGGGAGTCCTGGCAAGGGAAAACATCCCCTGACTGTGTCCTGACTTCTCAGCCTTGGATGGGGAAAATCATCCCCCGCCCAGCTCTAGCTGCAGAGTGGCTAGAGCTAGGCAGGGAATGTTTTCCCTGTGCCAGGATCAGAGGGCTTGAAGCCAGGCAGGGGACTGCATGGTGACTTGGTCCTAGTAGGGGGCCATGTTGCCACACCTCCCATGGTGCCCCTGCTCCAATTTGAAGTGGCAACTCCAGCTCCTGCACATGCTAGTTCAAATTGGTTTTCCTAATCTGGCCACATTAGTTCAAATCAACTCAATTCAAACTAATCATAATTAGTTTGACTTGATTTGTTTGAGTTCAGTCCATTCAAACTAACAGTCCAAACATAGACATAGCCTTAAAGAAATAGGTTCTCCTGATCCCAAAGGGCCAACCACATCACCCAGAACAATATAGACTTAGATTTTACCCAAAATACTACGCTACCAGGCAATCCTTTGGTATCTTCAACCAAAGGTGTAATATAAACAGAAAAGAAACAAAATATGAGAGATGTTAAAGGGTCAAAATGAATCACATACATACAAATGATATAGAGTCCATAGAAAGCAAGTCCCTGAAGAATTTGCAGTATGCAATTTAGTTTAATTCCTCTGGTATGCACTTAGCTTTTGGGTGGGTGTCAGTCCTCTGTACAGTCCCAGAAGAAGAGTTCCAGTGGAGGGTGTTGGTTACAGGCAGACTGAAGACTGAAAACAAAATGGAGATGGGAGCACTGCCTTTTATCACATCTGGTTTTCCCCATGCTCTCAGAATCCTTGCCAAATAAAAATGGTCGTCAGTCTGGGTGACTCATCAAACAGGTTTCCTCCTATTCCCACTATAGCTGGGAGCTTCCTTAGTAGGCAATTCAGAGGACAATGGTTTTACAGCCACCCAGTCTCGGAATTCCTTGGAATGCAATAACTTGGAACATGCATAAAACAAATTTATTCCTAGCTTCTGTAGCAGGGAAGAACAGCTACCCTCTGGCCAGGAGGTAGCCAATTGCCAGCACTCCCCCTGCTGACCTGAAGAGACCGTGCATGAAAACCCTGCCCACAACAAAAGAGATGACCTGAGGGAGTGGGAGGAATATAAAAGGAGTCAGACTAGTCAGCCCAGGGGGAGACAGAGACGGAAACGTCTGCTGGAGCTGACAGACCTCCATCCCCTGGAGCAGGAGAGGGAGGACCGACAGCGAGACCTCCCTCCCTGGGAAAGCCAGGGGGAGGAACGCTGGCTGGCCATGCCCTTAGAGAGAACTCCCCTAGGCGAGGACCTAGATGAGCTCCCCTTGGCAGAAAACCTGGAGGAAGGGAAACAGCCAGATGCTCATGAAGATCTAGATGAGCTTCCCTCCGTTGAGACGTCAGAGACCTGACTGTGCTGGGCCCAGGTGACTTGGAGGAGGTCCCACTGACAGACAGAGCAGAAGAATTGCAAGCACTGCCACCCGAGGACAGTGAGGGGCTGACCAGGATGCCCTGGAGAATGTATGAAGAGGATCGGGAACCCAATGAAGAAGGTACCAAAGGGAGAAGAGGGAGGAAGAGTCCCAAGGGCAGCTGGTGAGGACACCGATGGGAGACGCTGTCCGTGTTTCGGCTGGAGCCCACTGACCCAATGTATGACAATGCCACTGATAAGGCCCTGGGCTGGAATGCAGTGGAGTGGGCGGGCCTGTGTTCCTGTTCCCTCCCCTGCCGCTGTCCAGGCTACTGGGTGTTTGCCTTAACTCCAGAGAGGTTGAAGGCCCTAGACTATTATACTTTGTGTTTGCCTTACCCCTGGAAGGGTTGAAGGCCCTGAACTGTTTTACTTGGTGTTTGCCTTACTCCCACAGGGTTGAAGACCTGAACTATTGTACTTGGCATTTGCCGTACCCCTGGAGGGGTTGAAGACTCAAACTATTGTACTTTGAAGGCCTTGAATTAGTATATTGTGTGTGTGCCTTACCCCTTGAATGGTTGAAGGCACTGAACTCTTGTATTGGGTGCACATGATAACTTGTCTGAGGGCTAGGGGGACATGCAAAAAGGGCAGCAGGGTTCAGCCCCACCACGCGTCCAGCCCTATCCCCGCGAGGTGGTCCAGCTGATGGCCCAGCCACCATACAACTTCTAATACTGAAATAACTCCTACATATACACCATATAACTATTCCTGGCAGATTACAGCTTTCTATTGGTACCAGACTTGACGTATCACAGATAAATTATTGCAAATATGAACTATTAATACAAAACATAATCATAAACATTCCCCTAGACACTGACAGTGTCACATATATTCTATTTGCTCCTTTCTCATTTATTAAATGTGTGTCCATTGGTTGGTGACATTCAAGAAGGGAGGGCTATTTCTCATGCTTTCACGTCCACTGCTCTTCTGTGATACATACACATCACTTTCAAAGGTGACTAGGGAGATTAAATGATTCACTGTTTGGGTGTCTAACTCCTGAGCCTACTCTGGAGAATCTGAGCCTGTATAAATGACTTTTTAATTGACTGTCCCTGAGACTGTAAAACTAAATCTTATGGAGTCTTGCATAATCTAAACTCCAGTGCCCATACTCTTATAAACCATACAAAATGGATTAACAGCTGACCCAGCACAGTGTTATTGGTGGCTAATCATAGAGAATGAACTTCACAGATCTTGTCCCAAGAGGGACAACACAGCATTTAAACAGCCCTCAAGAAGTCAGCTCTTAGAACTGGAATCTCCTAAGGACAGTCTCTTCTCTTCATTTGGATGGTTTGGAATAATACTGTAAATATTTGACAATCCCACTTGCTATATCCCAGCAGCACATAGAGAGACTACACAGGCAAGGCATAAGTAGAAAGATAGAGTAAGGAAAGAAAAAGAGGAAATCACAGATCAGAATGTTCATCCCATCCCCATGATCATCTTTTAGATGGCAGGTGAGTCAATTCATATTTTCTCCATGGCTTGTAACCAAGTCATCCTCCTTTCAAGGCAGCACTAAGAAAAGTGAGAGAAAGTGCTGTGTATATTTTGGAGTGTTGTATGCATGTGCTGGGGCAGTAAGCAACAGAGGCAGGGTGTTTTCTGGAGATGGCATGTTTCGTTATGCACAAAATCTTTTTTTTTTCTTACTGTTCAAGTTCCAGTCCAAGATGCATCTCTTTAGATTGGCATTTATGTCATTAGATGATAATGGAAAACAGAGTTAATGTCTCTCTGGTAGACAAATGGACTAACCATAGATTTGATATCGGTGAAAACATTGGCTTCATTCTCATTTCCACTAAGAACAGAGAACAAAATAGCCACTTACTTCTATGACAGCAGGACAGATTCGCTTATGTATGTGCAGCATGGAATACAGATGAGTAGGACTGTGAATCAGAAGTCCCTTTGTCTTGAATTTTCAAAGGCATACATGTGATTTAGGAACAAAACTCCCAAGAACTTTCAATCTGACCCCACAATCAAAATTACTGCAGTATGCCTAAGAAAGCTTTCTGGGCACATTCATTGATTATGAACAGTGTCATTTTTCCTTAGTATTGCCTATAGGACTTTTTTAAAAAGAGCCTTCACAATATAAAGGATATTTAAGAATAAAAAGAGGAAAACTACCTTATAAAATTTATCTCCAGGAATGATCCTGCCCTCCACCTACTCTGTAGGTTTCAGTAGTCAGGGGTTTTGTTAAACTCTACAAAATTCCTGTGAATGCTGAGGTGAACTCATTTTCCCTTAACCTCCCTTAATGTTCCCACAGTGCTGAAGAGTTCTCCTTGCTGGAAGTCACTGACCATGATGTCTTGCAAACCTTATATGTTCTCCAGCTGCGCAGTCATACCTTTAGGGATAAATATAAATATTCCTATCACCTCTGAACTCATCTTTGTTCTATTTCACCATTTTTTTTTATTTTGTGCAAGTGCTCTTCTTCTTCTTCAATCTTTTCTTCTTGTTTCTAATGATGTCTGGTGATATGTCGATGGCAATTAACCTGTTTGACCTATTTCCCTGCATCACGCAGTCTGCTGACAATTTTCAGATTTTATAAAATCTTTAGCCTCTTTGTTCTACAGACTACTTTCAATTTGTTGGTTGTAATGATGCTTGATTTGTTAAAATCTGTAGTTCTACAGATTTTCTATTTCAGAAATTTGGTGGCCCTCTGTTTCTGTTCATAGACCCCATTCATATATGCTGTACATGTATCAGCCAGGCTCAGCATGTGTTCATCTGTCTCTTTTCAGAAAACGTTCTGCTCCTCAAGAAGCAGTTCTGCTTTTCAGCCTTCCTTCTGAGTAATTACACCTTACTTCTTCTGTGCGCTCATATTGAGAAACCTTCTCTTTTTAGATATCTACGTGCAAGACATGAGATTGTTAATCTTCTGTTACACCTAGCTTTAACTTCTCTCTACTACTGTATGTGCATTTATTTCTGTGGAAGACACTGGCATCTTTCTGTGGAGATATCCTTTCTACTTTTTTTCCAAGATTTTTTGGGCTGCAATACACTCTTGCTCATTACTTGAAATGACACCCAGATGATGTTACATTCTGTCTAACTTTTTGTGTGTTATGATGCTGCATTCTTCAGTGTCACTTTCTTCTTCCAAAGACAGCAGATCTTTTCTTCACCATAACATTATTGGATGTCCTGTCCCTGTCTTGACTGATATTAGAATCTCTATGCACTTTTAGCAGCTGTCTTTTTTGGATGTCAGCTTTTTCTTTTCCCCCCTTGATTCCACTTGATCACCCCACCTGTGTACAGTACTGTTGGCATTTCCCACTTTATTGACGTGGGTCCAATTCCTAGCATTTAATTTTGTCATTAGTATAGCTCAAGTTCTAATATTCTCTCTTCACTTATTCTTTGACTTTCTTATGTTGTACCTCTGACAGATCTTTGATTCTAAGGTATTCATAGGAACTGCACTGAGGGATATCTTGGATAATTTGTTCATTAACTTGTATGCCACCCAATTGTATGAATCAGCCTGTCAGTCCAGATGCCAACAGACATATAATACGTTCACCAAACTTTTCTAAACATACATCAGTCCCAGTAGGTGTTTTGGGGACTGTTCATCTACTTTTACTTTATCCATATGTAATAAATGGCTAATTCCTTGGTGATCTTTGCAGATATAACGACAATATATCATGTAGAGCTTCCAAGGTTGTGGCAGTTGGCTACCACGAAGAGCTCTGGTGCTATGGAATGTCTTTGAAAATATTCTTTTTTAACTTGGATGTCATCAATGTGAGTCCCTTCATGCTGGAGTTGTATGTCTCAGTTAAACATAGATTGCTGAAGAAAGGAATAGATGTTTGGATGAACATTATGTATTTTCACTGTTTCAGTTGTGAATAATTTGGGGCACAGCTGTTTTATTTTTCTACCCACACAATTACTTATCCTTTTCTTTCTTTTGTGTCTTCTGTGATACTTCCATTCAATTTGAGGTCCTGTTTTATCACTTTCAGGTTTCCTGAGGCAGGAGCACTCCTGGCTTGGGAAAAGACCCAGAGGACAGACCCTGGGACTTGGGGCTCGAGTTGCATAATCATGCTACTGCTGTGGCAGCCGCCATGGCAGACCCAAGGCTCTGGCACTGCAACTCAGGGCACAAGTGCCATAAGCCTGGCACCAGCGATGTCTCTGTACTGAGGTGCCTTCTTTTGTTCAGGAGGCAACATTCCATGGTAATCTGGAACTGTAAAGACCTTCTTTGACAGAAATGTTGATAAAAATTTCCATATGGTTGTTAATCAAGTGGTCAGTTTATAATTCATAGGATCACTGCAGCCTTTTTCTACTTTCCAACTCAATGTCTTTAACTTGCTCTCAAGAAAACTATGGGTGACCATATCAAAACTTCTGCTAAAGTCATGGTAAATCACCTCCACAGATCTGCCACATCTACAGAACTAGTCATCTCATCTTAAAAGGCAGTCAGGTTCATGATGCATGACTTGCCCTTGGTGAATACATGCTGAAGGTTCCTGATCATCTTCCTCTATTCCAGGTGCCTCCAAATGCATTCTTTGTTGACCTGCTTCATGATTTCTCTGAGGACTGAGGTGAAACTTTCTGTATTATTAATAAGACAGAAATCTTAGCTATGTTGTTAGAGATTAATCTATTAATATACTATGTATATTAACTACTCTACAAAAATTACAACATGGGGCAGCAAATTGGCTAAAGCTCCAGTGGGTGTGATTCATCAATAGCATCACTGAAGTAAAAAGTCCAGATGTCCAGCTAGAGTAAAAACAACTCAATTGATGTTGATGTTAGAGGGAGAAGTTAAAGAGTTATAATGCTAGAGATAAATTGTAGGACAGTAGATGATTTTATAGCTTGGTGATCGAGACCTCCATTCAAAAACACAGGGACCCAGGATCCAATCCCCTTTCTCTTAAATTACTGAATCACAGTAAAACAGATCCAGCAGAAGAGATGAAGCAAGGACCACATTAGACTGTTGCATGGTCCCAGCTGAGTGGGGATTTTATCAATGTATGTGTAGATTGATAGTGAGATGTTTAGGTGTTTAAAAGGCCAGTGATGTGCTTAAATCCTGTCTGTGTCTGGCCCATTTTGTCTCAATGAAACACACAAAATGAAAACATTTTAACATTACCATCTTCTCTAAATCGTGTCTATAATAATAATAATAATAATAATAATAATAATAATAATAATAAAAATCATGCTGAAATAAAGCTTTCTTTACATTCATCCTACTGATTAGATTATCTCTGCGGCTCCTTTCAATTCACTTTTTAAATATGTATTATTATTTATTTATTTTTCTTACAGGTCACAGTTTTCCTGAATAAATATCCATGGAAAATCAAACCACAATAAATGAATTTATTCTCCTTGGATTTTCCCAAGACCCACAGATACAGATTCTCCTCTTTCTGATGTTTTTTATTATTTACCTTATTACTTTGTTTGGTAACATAGTGATCATGGTGGTGATAAGAGCTGATTCTCATCTTCACACCCCCATGTACTTCCTCCTCTTCCATTTATCCTTTGTTGATACCTGCTTTTCTTCAGTCACGGTGCCTAACATGTTGGTGAACTTGCTAGCAGAGCACAAGACTATTTCTGTCAATGGTTGCATTGCTCAGATGTTCTTCATCCTCTTCACAGCTGCTGCGGAAGAAGTCATTCTCTCAGCCATGGCCTATGACCGCTATGCAGCTATCTGTGACCCTTTGAATTATGTGAAGAAAATGAACAGAGTGATCTGTGTTCTGCTAGTGTGTGGGGCATGGGCAATGGGCTTCTTCTATGCGCTACTTAATACAGCATTTACGTTTGAGTTGCATTTCTGTTGGCCCAATCAAATCAGCCATTTCAGCTGCGAGCTCCCTTATATAATACAACTGTCCTGCACTGAGACCTTCCACAGTAAAGTGGTGCTTCTCACTTCTTCTGTGATATTTGGAACAAGCTCCTTCCTCCTCACTCTGGTCTCCTACATTCACATCATTGCCACAGTCCTGAGGATACACACATCAGAGGGCAGGCGTAAAGCCTTCTCCACCTGCAGCTCACATTTGATTGTGGTTGGTTTATGGTATTTGACAGGTTTTTTCCAGTATACTAAACCCAGCTCTTTGTCCTCTGTGTTGCTGGATGAAATGTTCTCCCTCCAGTACAGCATCATGACCCCCATGTTAAACCCCATCATCTACAGCCTGAAAAACAGGGAGATGAAAAGAGTACTAAGGAAAATGTTCAGGAAACAGTACCTTCTACAGCAGCATTGATGTTGTTATTTAGTTTATTTAATTTATATTTAAATCAGAGAGCTTTGAACTGTATATTGCAAAAGCTCAGGTAAGTAATAAACATGATGGGACAAAAACTCAGCTGATCTAAAATGTCATGGCCCCATTAAAGTCAACAGACTAGATCCTCAGCAGTACAGGATTCACTGGAGCATGGATCCTGAGCATCCAGCTTCAAGAGTGAATGCTCTGAGCATCAAGTAAGTGAAGCATTCACACCTTTTTTCTCCTCCTCTCTTGCACTAACTCTTTAATATGGCCAACTGGGGTTGTCATCGAGTTATAGCACCTGGGGATCTAGACAGTTCTACACAAAACAATCTCTTCATCTGTTAACTGTGCGTGTGTAGCCTAATTTGTTGAAAGCTCTCTTTTGTATCTGTAGGGTCTTATTGGATTCTATCTTATTAAGTCCCAGGGATTTTTCAGTAAGAATCTTGGGAGTCCCAGGTTGGGTTTTATACACACAAGGACTGAAACCTGAACAGGAAAATTTGAGATACTGGCATATCAAGATATCCCAGTGGTTATGGCAGCCTCATGGTTGGAAGAAGATCATTGATTAAATTGTTTATCCTTGTTAGGAACCTAAATTAGGGTCCTTTCCAATTTCAGGTAACTATCCTGACTGCTGAGATAAACGTTGTTCCTTCTCTCTTCCCTGAAATTTCTGCTTCTTACTCCTTCCTCCACTCTCCTCTCAGCTTCTTGAAGAAAATGCCTTTGGTGGGTTCCCAGCTAAGAAGCCCATTGAAAAGGATCCATCTTTTTTCCAGGGACATGAGGATCAAATGCCTTGAAAGTGAAGAGTTTTGGAAGACAACCTACTCCTTAGCATTTCCCATTGGCCAGTGAACCAATTGTCATATTACAGGAGGCAATGAAAGATCCTACCAGGTCAGACGAGTGATCCAGTATTTTGTTTCTAGCGCAATATTTTTTTTTCTGCCAGTGCCCAGTACTGTATTCATCAGACTAAACAAACAGAACAGAGCAGGAAATTTTGAAGGGATCCATCTCCTGTTATTTAGTCTCGGTTTTTGTCATTCAGAGCTTTAGGGACACCATGATCACCTGGATTAATATCCTTTCATAGACCCTATCCTTCATGAACAAATCTTGTTCTTTTAAAAAAAAATATTTCCAGTTTAAAAGAAGGAAAACAAGTGTTGCTGTTAAAACAAAAATCTTATTTAATATTTTACATTTCAAACAAATTAACTGTTTTTCATTCTTGTCTATGTTAATAAATTTTTTATAAAAATGTTTGTTTTTGTGTAAAGGTGTCAAGCAGGATGAGATCTCTCCATACGTATCTCCAAACCTTCTTTTTAAAACTGCTTTATTGTTGCACCAGGAGTCTGTTAGCCTTCCCCCCCTGCCCAGAAGTGGCTTTTGGGGTAAGAGAAGCAAGCGGTTGCCTACAGCACCCAAATTGTAATAGGGCCCTATAGCAGCTGCCTTCTTCACTTACCCCGGTGCTTGCGGGGAAATGGGGAAGGGAAGGGTGGCAGATTACCAGGACCAGAAGATTTACCACCTGTCTGCCAGACCAGCCTCTCTCCAGCAGTGGCAGAGTAGTGCTCCCCACCTACTCCCAGCCTGCAGCACATAACCAGGGGGAGGGAGTAGAGTGGTCAGCATGGAGCTGCGGCTTGCCAGGAGTGGGGCCCCCTGGAGTGGCCCACTCCAAAGAGTTCAGGCTGCTTTCAGGTCTGCGGTGGCCAGGGGAGAAGCAGCCTTAACTCTTTGGAGCAGGCTACTTCAGGGGGCCCCACTCCCGCCAAGCCACAGCGCTGCACCAGCCACTCTCCTCCCTCCCCACAGGGAGGTGCAGTGGCACTAGTCCATATTTTTTTGTCTTTTGTTTTTTCTGATATATGACTGTACCAGATCACATTCTGTTCTTGAATATTCAGATATAGCCAGGTTTCAATGGAAACATTTTCTTTCTTTCTCTGACTTTGATTAATTGTCCAGTCATCAAATGATTATTAATAGATTGTATCTCTGCCTGCAACTGTCATTTGCGTTTGATTATCTATGGACCATTATTTTGGGGGAAAGGAGCCATTTTCTTTCAGAACAGATATAAAGGCTTCTGGTGAGAAAAACATAGGGGGAGTAGTAGCCACTACCTAACATCCTTCTATAATCTGTTTAACTATCAGGGTTTCACCCAATACAACTGTACCAAGTTACACATACATTTACATTACTGGGGTTATTAAACTAAGTTTTCTTTTTTTTTTTATAACTCTATTATCTTACCATTTGCACAATTTACGACCATTTAATTCCCTGCAACTACTGTTGTATTAATTTCTACAGAAGCTGTTTTAACTCTTCTCTTTTCCCTTAGATCACTTACTTCTCCATTCAATTTACTAGAACTTATTTTTGTTATTTTATACTTTGCTGTCATAGCTTTGAATCTTTAATATGACTTTGTGATCTCAAAAATCTCCATTTTCTCACTCAGTAGTGCTGTGTTTATCAAGCACTATTTTCACAGCTTTACTAAGCTAGTTCTTAAGTATTTTATTTATTTCTTAATGTTATGCATTATGCTTGTAAAACGCAAGCCACTGAGTACATCTCTGCAAAACAGCTACCTTGGTCTGTGCTTCATCAAAAACTAAAAGCCAGAATCATTTTACTTAGGTATCCAAAGTTCCCTTCTTTTTAATTTAAGAAAAGCAAAAACGTAAGTGGTGGGCTGGGGTGTATAAGCCAAGTGATTAATCCTGTAGGATAATTTTAAAGTACGCTCTGAGAGAATAGACAGTTGTTAACATCCTCCAATGTTCCAACTGTGGCTTTACCCTTTAATTTTCAAAACACAAAGGACACACAAAAGGAAAATAAAATGTGGTGGAGGAGAGGAGAAGGAAAGAAAAAGCAGTGTAAAGGTGGAGAAAGAAGAAAAGAGAACAATTTAGGAAGAAAGGAAATCCTAAACCAAGAAAAGAATAGTCAGTTAGATCAGGAAGTGTGGCTTCTTGGGCCAAAACATCTGAAAATGGGTTCCCTAAGCCCCTGTCCTGGCTTTAAGAGGAGAGTGGGAGTTGCTGCCTTTTCCACACTGGTTTCTTCATAAATACAAAATATTCCAAAGATTCAATTAAATGTTAATCCTTCTTCTAACTTCATTCAGATTCCTTAGTGTCAGATCATTCTAAGTCATTCCTACCTCCCATTCTTTTACAGATGTCTGTCTTTGTCTTAGGGATCAGAGCAAATGCAGTTATATCCTAGGGCCTGGCTGTAGACAATGGAACGTGTGGTATGTTTTAGATGGAAGCTCGACTGATTTGTATAGTTATATACATCCTTTGAGCTTCCATCCTAAACATACCACACAAACCATTTTACTCAATATGCTATCTCAGGACACAGTCTATGTAACACCTCCCTTTCTCCAATACTTCCTTTTCTTGGGGTCCCCTACCACCTAACCCATCTCCTTTTCAACCTCATCCTAGGTTGACTTAGTATCTGTTTTAGGCCCTGATTCTTCCATATCCAGTTGTTTAAAAAATCCATTACCCCAGCTTGCAAAAACCCTCAGCTCCCCTTATGAGAGTCTGAAGCTGGCTGCATGTTATCAAGGTGGACTGACGTGGCTGCTACTTACCTATCCAGCAAAATATATCTGATTATAGCACAAAGATGTTTAAGCTCACCTGCCAAGTCTCTCCACATTCCCAGACACAGTTTGTGTGAAAGCAGCAATCCAGAATCCAATCTACAAAAATACAGTAGTTTTACTGGGCCTAAAAAAAAAAAAAAGCAAGCATAAAACCATAGCTCTTTATATCAGTTGGATTTCCTTTCCCATAACTATATCTGTATTTGCCAGTAGAGTTTCCCTCTCCCCTAACCATAGCTCCATAGGCTTGCAAATCTCCCTATTCCCTTAACCATAAATCTATATGCCAAAAGAGTTCTATCCTATTTTCCATCTCCTTGACAGACTTAATTAAACCTGTATTCTCCTGACCCCTTTCCCATGGTATCACCCATTTTAGTTTATGGCCGTGTTGCATGATGGAAGGTCTTGAGTATGGAAGCTTTTGTACCACCTGAGAGGTGGAGGAACCAAGGTTACATTTTGGACATTGTCAATTTATGTCCCTTTCGTGTTTCATTCTCACAACTGCCTTTATCCTCTGTGTTCCTGCTATCTGGTTGCTTGGTCTTTCTCTAGCAGCTGCCTTCAAAAAGAGTCAAAGCTTTCCCTCACTTGTGCATTCATATATCAAACCCCTACTACATCTTGAAACATTTTACCTACATCTCTTATTTCTTCTCACAGTAATAAAACCCATCTGGCTGTGTGTAGGCAAGAGTAACACACTATATCTTTGTTCTTTGTTTCCATATATATCTTGAATACCTGAGTTTTCAGGAGGGAAGCAGTACCAAAAGCAGGACGAGAACACCATCTTAAGCAGACAAATAGAAGCCTAAATACTTATAAAATCCTAAATTTTATACAACTAATCCTAATGCTGATTGTATTATATGGACTTTTTGGGTATGTCCACAGAGGGTTCTAATTTCTAAACAACAGAGGTTGTTTCAAAATAAAAATTCTCATGTCCAAATGGTGTACTGTTGTTTTGAAACAACAGGACCCATTGTTCTGAAACAACGGTCATTGTTTCAAAACTGTTAAACCTGCTTCGATATTGAAATAGCCGTTGTTTCAAAACGGCTGTTTCAAAACAACGGCATTCAGACACGTTGTTTTGAAACAATGGGTATTGTTTCAAAACAACTGTTTTGAAACAACATGTCCGAACTGCCTTATTTCGAATAACCATTTTGAAATAACAGCTGTTTCGAAAGCAGGCTTTCCCTTAATTTGAATTAACAAACTGTTAATTTGAATTAACTTATTACAAAATAAGGATTTTATTTCAAAATAACTCATTTTAAAATGGGTTATTTCAAAATAATGGTGTACATGTGGATATAGCCTTTAGGTCCACATATATATTCAAATTAATACATACAAAGTATTTTGAGATCTTTGTGGTTCATGGATGCTGCTGAAGAAAACCGCTCAGTTTTACCATTGTCTGTGTAATGGGAACATTAAAATTACCATAGTGAATCCATCAAAAGGGCCATGTATAATCCAGTAAGCTTTTCCTGGCAGTGTCCAGAACCAAAATTTCAGAGGAATTTTCACTTCTCACCATATGATAACCCTATAGGAAGAAGGAAAGGAGTTCTTCACTGAATGGGCTTTTTCATTTATCTGTGATGTTTTTGTAAATGTCTTCTTCTTTATATATGTGATACTTCATGCTCTTAGGGTTTGGACTAAATCTACATATCTCTACAGTTCAGCTTGTTCATAGAAGGAAAGGTTTTGCTGAATTGGCCACTGTATGCCCATTTATGTGAGCTTTTGTATTTTCACTAAAATTAAACTGAAAAGTGAGGTCTACAAGATTCTATGATTCTATGATTTAAAGCCAAGTCAATAGGACTTTTCTGACAAAAGTGTCCAAAGGAAGAGCCCATGGCCCTTCTTCTAACCATAAGTCCAGTGTCACTTACTGATATTCTGGAAGATCTGGGTTCACATATTTCTTCTTTCTCACATGAAGCAGGGACTGAAACTTTGACTTCCCTGATGAAGGCCCTAACCATCTCTCTACAGAATGATAATGGAGTGGAGTGTTCTCAGCTTGTCCTATTAAGCTATTACACTTCCCACAAAATCCTGGGAAGTCATTAGATGAGAAAGCTTGAATAAAATTACACTATAGCTTAATTTTAGGGGACTTCAGTGGTAGAACCAAAGTTCAAGTTCATGATCCTTTCAGTATTTATTTGAATTATTATACAATGTGGAACAACTTCATTACCCAAGAATAAAGGAAAACCAAGAATTAAAGCACTTTCTTCAGAGATGGGGGATCTCAACTCAAAGCTCTGTCATGCAGCAGTTAGACAGAGGAAGAGAACTGGGGTCTCCCACATGCAACAGGAGTGACATAACCAAGAAATGAAAGTTATAAGAAAAGAAGCAGCAGGGAAACTCCTCTTCTTCCTATTTTCTTTTTAACTTAGACCAGCTAGTTTCTGCCTGAAATAATTTAGCAGAATCTGCTTTGAAAATTAAGAATGTCTGACTTATATAAAGCTTCCTTTTTTCTCAAATATATTACTAATCTAAAAACTGACAATCTCTCTCCCCCTTTTACTCAATGCCTATTATTTACTCACATTAGACAAATTGTTTTTACTCCCTCTTCCCATTCCCTATCCAGTAGCCATTTAAAAGTGAAGCTTAATTCCAGATTTATTATCAAAGTTTAATTGTCAATGAACTTTATATGTAGATGATGATATTGTCTTTTTTTTGGTAATAGTAAGTTATAGCTGGAGCTTCAAAGGAGCGTAGGGGATATGAAATCATTTGCTGTATAGTATTTAGTCCTTAGTTGTTTTGAATGAGTCCAAATACGTGACTTTTTCATTGACTTGTTGACAATGGGTACCTAAAGCCTGTGATAATCCAAGTTTCGCTGTTCTCATTCTTATTCACTGTGGAGCTCTGCATAAAGGCTGACCCAGCCCAGCATAAGTGGTAGCTCATTACAGAGCATGAAATAGTGTAGTGGCTAACACCACTGCTTAACATGCAGAAGGTCCTGGGTTCAATTCCCAGGGGGTTGGACTTGATGATCTCATGAGGTCCCTTCCAGCCCTATGATATGATAACTTCAGGGATTTTATCCTGAGGGAACAAAACCGTGTTTAAGCAACTATTAGGAAGTCTGCTTTTAGTCTTGGAAGCAGATGAGGAAAGGGTCTTTGCTTCTCTCCCACAGATAGCATGGCACATGTGGTTTCACTGCTCCAGGTACACCTTCCAAGGCTCACATTCAGAGACCTTTTGGATGTCCTGAGACGCTGAATTCCAGACACATTTAGATAGATTCAGTGGCCAAAGTCATAAGAAGGTGAGTAGACTGAGAAAATCAGAGGTTACAATGATCTCATATTTATGATGCATCTTCAAACGGCAGGTGAATTGATTCATTATTGTACTGCTTTTTATTCTTTTACTTTAAAGGACTCAGATTCTCCACTGATCTATGGGTGAGTCTCATATCAGAGTCCCATTAACTTCTGGCCATGAAAAGTCAGTTACCTCTGCTGAATCACCCAGTTCTTTGCTCTCTCTCTTATGACAACATTGAGGCAAAAGATATTATTAGATAAGGCATGCTAACAGTAATTTCTATATGTGCTCTGTGTAGGGTGGCAAGGTAGGTGAAAAGACATTCTCTAGACCCAGTGATTAACTTCTGAACTCTTTTTGCACAGAACGTGCCAATGCGGACATTCAGGTTGTGGCACAAGATCTGTTTGCTTGGGTATTTGTCTGATGAGCTGGTAATAGGGAAAATATTTAGTTTCCACCTGGCAGACATGATTCAAGACTGGTTTGATGCTGAACAAAACATCTATGTAAAAAAGCCATTCAATTCTACGAGAGAAGAGTCTCATGTATGAGCAGTCTGATATTTGGACTTGCAAGACACTCAGTCAGAGGACCGATGGGTCGAATATTCAAAGGCACTTAGATGACTTTTAAACACAATAGTCCGATCAACTTTCATTAAGACTCTATTTTTTTTAAAGTCATGCCAGCATGCCTACAGAGTGTTTGTTAGGTAGATTCATTGATGATGATGATGATGATGATGATGATGATGATGATGATAAAGTCAATCAGTACTAGATAAGGCATATTTTTAAAAAGAAAACAGCTTTCACAGCACTCTAACTTATTACATTAAAAAAATAAACAATGCTATTGTCTTAAATGTAACCCCATGAGTCACAAGTAAATCATCACTGAACAGATTCCGTAGGGGTGGGCAATCAAGAGTTTTGTTAAAGCTTTGCACAGTTCCTGCATTTTAGGTGTTCAGTTTCATTCATTTTCCTTTGACTTCCCTGCACATTCTCACAGAGATTAAGGGCATTGAAGTCACTGACCGGGATGTCATGGACTCCTGATGTGCTCTGCCCCTACAGATCCCGCTAAGTGCTTCAATAGTTTCTGGGATTGTCTTTGTTCTAGTTTCCATCATTGCTCCCCTTTTAGGCAGAGTTCTTTTTCTTAGGTGTCTTCTCTCTTTGTATCTCTTTCCTTTGTATCTCTTTCTGTCTGCTATGAGAACAACGTAAGTTAATATGAGCTTGACTGTCTTCATTTCTATGATGTTATCTGGAATCTTTGACTGAATCATTTGGTCTGTGACAATTATGAGATGCCACGAAACCTTAGCCGCTTCAATCTTTGAGTACTTTCAGCTAGGTGTTAAGCATAAAGCATTGCTGGTACAAATCCTTACTTGCCATGCAGTCTCCAGCGCTGACATCTGGCCACTTTACTGTGTCTGTTCCTATGTTCTCTCCCGGCTAGACTCTAGCAGTTGCCCAAGACAAGCATTCCCATTTTACAAAATTGTTGCAGTTAGGGAAAGGTTTGTTTGTTTGTTTGTTTTTCCCTCCGATCAATTTTACTTCTGAGAGAATTAAGGAATATTGACTGTTCATGTGCTCTCCTAATCAAGCTTTATCTCTCTTTTGAGGTCTCATTGTTCAGCTCATAACTTCATTAATCTTCTATCACCAGTAGGTTTGATATGCCTCCACCACTCTCCATGCACTGGTTTCTATATAAGTCTTTTTTTGACACTTTGCTTTCTCCTTTCTTTCATGCTTTCTTGAGCTCAGACACAGCTTTATCATGGTGATTTTTTTTTTATTCCGTAAAACAAACAAGGAGTCCTGTGACACTTAAAGACTAACAAATTTATTTATTGCGTGAGCATTGTTGGAGAAAACCCCACCTTATCAGATGCTTTGAAGATGCTGAAAGTGTCTGACCAAGTGGGATTTTCTCCCAAGAAAGCTCATGCAATTGATAAATTTGTTAGTCTTTAATTGCCACAGGTCTCCTTGTTTGTTTTACTGAACTAGACTAACATGGCTGCCCATTTGGAACTTTCTCTTCTGTTTGACCATTCATATGTTCTGAGATTATATTCTTAATTATCAATTGCTCTCTCCATCAATATCAGGATTTTTCTTCATCACATCATGTACATCCTGTCCATACCCTTATTGTTATTCAACACTGTATGAATTGCCAATAACTGTACTTCCTGGATGTCCATTTTTATCTTCTCCTCTTGAGTCCATGTGATCACTCCAACAATGTACTGTACACCTATCATCATACTCTGTGATGAAGTGGAGAAACTTTGGTGGTTTTCCCTAAGTCTTGTGTCCCCATATGCTACTCATGTGTTTTGGTGATTTGACTGGGTTTGTAACCATTGTAGAGATGAGTGAAGGGTGGAAGGGCCTTCGCTGGCCACATGTCTGCTGCACAAACCTCTTTGTCATGCTGGGTCCATTAGCTAAAACAAGTTGTGGCAGGTGAGTCCAGGAGGAGTGACCACCTTGTCTGGAAAGGAGACAAAGGACTGGGCAAAGAGAAGGGGAAGGCTTGGGGAGGGTGGCTTGTGGGAAAGACACCAGTCCACCGTGATAGCTTGGGCAAGAGGGAGATCTGAGAATGTCTGTCCAGGTGATCACTGCTGTAACTTCTAATTCAGTTGTTAACAAAATCATTCTATGCTGTGATCTTGAGAACTAATAAACCCTTGTGATTTCCATTCTGACTGTGAATCACTTCTGACTGTAAGGCAGGGTGCACTGGTAACAAGTGAAGCTCTCCAAAGTCCCAGCAGGGCTCAGGGGACAGCACAGGTAGAGCAGGAGAATGAACTGCTGGAAGACCAGAGACAGGAGGTGGCTGTACTGGTGTGTGGACACCCAAGGTGGCAGATTCTGAGGCTCCAGAGTCCTGACTGGCTGTGCCTGAGTGGTTTCAGAGCACAGCTCTTGGAGGATTCCATAGCACTCAACTATTAATAGGTCAGATCAAATTCTTACATTTGAATTTTATTTTTATTGCAGTACTTATATTTCTGTGACATTTCTCTTTTGTATTTCCATAACATTCTTATGCTATAGCTATAACAGCTCCCTGCTTCCCAGCTATTGGTAGGGGTCAGGCTGAGACATCATGGATTGCTCATTCAATAACTAGTATGCCATCAGATTGTACCAGTCTTGCCATTTTTTACAAATGCTGACACACAGTCAGCCAAGCCAACCCACAGTTTTATGTCTTCACCAAAGTTTTCCACACACCATCAACCTAGGCAGCTCTTTTCTGTGACTGTGTAATTTCTCATTGCCCATGTCTAACAAATTGTTAACTGGTTGTGTCTTTCGGGAGAACAACACGTACTTCAACAAGCATCCATGCCAGCAGCAGCGTCACTACTACAAACAACCCTGGAGCTAAGGGATCCTCTGAAAAGATTTCTCTTTTGATTTAGCTTTCATAAATGACACTCTCTTCCAAAGGTACTCAAGTGTTCCAGTGAAACATAGGTTGCTGAAGAAAGGCAATGAGCATTGGATGAACCTTGCTCATTTTCAATGTCTCAGTGATCCATGATTGTGGAGACTTTTCTATACTTTCTGGTAGACTATGCATATAACCACTAACTTTTTCTTTCTTTCCTTTCAATTCTTTGTGATCTTCCTGTACAGCCTGAGGTGGTCTCTTGTCCCTTTCATGTTTTCTGTGCAACTTTTTGCTTGGGAAACAGAATTCCTTTGCAAACTGGCATTATCTGGACATTCTTTCTCAGAATTGTTTCTCAGAATGATTCTATAAGGTTGGTAAAAATGTGATTCATTCAGAATTCTTAGGATTACTATAACTTCTTTCTTTCTTGTATAATGAGAGCTCTCTATCCCTGTCCATCCTGAAAATGCTTTCTTCAAACATGTATTAAGCTGTAAAAAATGGAGTATTGTAAGGTTGTTTTTTTTTAAGAATCCATTTTCATTGCTCTAAAGATCTCATATAGCATTTTTCTTTTCTCTCTTTTTGTGTATAGTTTCAGACTAGATTTCTCTCCAGTGGTGTTAAAACCCCTCCAAGTCATTTATTGATTCTCTGCTTTTGCCTATTCTGCATTTTAAGGTTATTCAGATCAAATAATTTCATAGGCTATGTTCACACACAAAGTGCATGTTTTGAAACAAGCTGTTTCGAAACAAAGCCTTATTTCAAAACACTGTATTTCAAAATAACAAAAGTGTTTATGAAATAAGGGAAAAGGAGGGAATCGAAAAAGCATGTCCAGTGTGACATACTATTTTGAAACAGGAGAGGGGAGGGGAAGGGAAGGGAGGCCCTGTGCTGGGCCAGGGAAGCCCTGCCCCCGGGATTACCCTGCCCCCTGTGGCTAAGGCCAGGGGTGAAGGGGGGCTTCCCCTGCCCCCTGCCATGTCTGCCCAGGGCAGGGATGCCCCCCTGCCCCCCCTGCTGTGTCTGCGTGGGGCAGGGAGGCTCCCCTGCCCCCCACACAGGTCCAGCCTCAGGCAGGGGGCTTCCCCCACACTCTCCCCACAGCTTTTGCTGGTGGCACCATGGCAACCTCCTGCCAGAGATTCCCCAGGGCACCCCCACCCATGGGTTGGGAGGGCACGGGGGAAGCCCCCCCTGCCTGAGGCTGGACCCCCAGGGGGGGCACGGGAAGCCTCCCTGCCCCGGGCAGATGTGGCGGGAGGGCAGGGGAAGCCCCCTTGCCCCCTGCAGAGGCAGCCAGGGGACAGGGGGAGCCCCCCATCCCCAGCAGGAGGAGGGCACCCTGGGCTTGGGGGTTGGGGGGTGAAGGGGACTGAGGCCCCCGTGCCCCCCTGCTCCTAGCAAGGGGGAGCTGGAGGAAGCCAGCTAGGGCATCTCCTGCCTGGCTCATGCTTTCTGAGCTGGGGATGGGGGAAAACATTCCCTGCTCAGCTCTAGCCTCGGGGTGGGTAGAGTTGGGTAGGGGATGCTTTTCTGTGCCGTGGTCAGAGGGCTTGGATTGCGGCAGGGAATTGGGTGATGGAATGGCCCTACTAGGGGGCCTTATTGCCACACCTCCCATGGTGCCCCTGCTCCAATGCAAAGTAGCAAGTCCAGTTCATGGACATGCTAGTTCAAATTGGTTTTCCTAATCTGGTCATGTTAGTTCAAACTGACTCAATTCTAACTAACCATAATTAGTTCAACTTGATTAGTTCAAATTCAGTCAATTCGAACTAACAGTCTAAATGTAGACATAGTCATAGTGTCTTGGGTCAAGTGACTGTTCTCTCGGTATGATAAATTTTTTTAACTATATTGTTTTGCCATAAGTGCAGAGGTCTGGAATAGATGACCTTGCAAGATCCCTTTCAATCTTATGATTCTTCAATTTCCATGTTTTCTATATTTTAAGCCTAGGGTGCTGATTGATCAGTTGTTTATTATATTGTTTCTTCACAACTCTCATATGCCTTTAATTCAGCTGATTTTTTGTCTCCAAGGACATTTCCTTGTCCTTTCTCCTGAAATGATTTTGTTGTATTCATCAGTTGTTTGGTTTCTCAAAGTAAAAGTATATTTTTTAAATTTCATTTCCATGGAGGTTATTAACTATGGGAAGTTTTGAAGTGGCTCATATCATCAGATGTCTGGTTGTTAAACCTATCAGATGTTACCAGATGTAACATAAAACACATAATTCTACTGCCTAATACTGTTTTTTCTCCACCATCTCTGTTAGCACTACTTTAAGTGTTTGTATGTTATCACCCAGTCTTTTTTGATCAACATACTTCATACTTTGTGGCACAGATTGGTACTCTCTCTCTCTTGCAACCTTCATAATCTCTATCAGCGGAATAATCATGTATCCTGTACTTTCATCAGGTGCTGTTTCACCTGTATTTGAAATCAGTTTTCCTGCCATTTTCTGGCTCCTATATATCCTGGGTCTCTGGTCCCATTAATATGTTCATCTGCAGTTCTAGATCACTAATCTCCCATTAAAACCATCCACCTTTATTTGCATAAATTCTCCTATTTGGAATAAAATTTTCAGCTATGCAGGGAGCATATGCTGTGACCTTGAGAATTAATACACCATATGTTTAGTCATTTCTTTCTCTCTATTGTTGTTTCTCTTCTTCCAGTGTTGAGTAACCATTCATTTGTTCTGGCCTCTTCTGATTTTGCCAAAATAACTACCTTTGATCATGACTTGGTCTATGAGAGGAGTCTTTTTCACTCTTGTCACAAATGTTCTCTGGCTTTTTCCTTAAACATTTGCATGATACATAAAGTTGTCCACGTCCACACAACACACACTTCTCGGGTATAGGATATTATCCAGATAAACTCTTTGAAGGCCCCCTTTATAGATACTATAGATTTTTAATACAGTACAAAACCACAGAATGTAATAGACAAAAGAGATTATTTTGACTGAATTGTCCAGATCCCCTGTTAGTGTGAAACAGCCATAGCACCATAGGACTAATGGGACAAGTCTCCACTTGTAAATCATCTATAGCTCTGTTGTCATTAATGGGACAGATTGAAGAGATATTAGGCTGGACCAAGACAGCAAGAGGCTGAATGATTTAGCTGGAAGGTGGCTGTGTGTCCTTCGATGTAGGAGTTTGAGTATTTATTCCCTCTCCTCCAATGCCTCTTTTATTATTAATTTCCAAAGGGATAACCATGTTAGTCTAGTCCAGCAAATAAAACAACCAGGAGTCATGTGGCATTTTAAGACTAACAGATTTATTTTTTGCATGAACTTTCATGGGAAAAAATCCCACTTCTTCAGATGCTTCTAAGAGGGGTGAACTTACAGAAAGCTTTCTGTAAGTTCACCCCTCTTAGAAGCATCTGAAGAAGTGGGATTTTCTCCCACGAAAGCTCATGCAAAAAATAAATCTGTTAGTCTTAAAGTGCCACACGACTCCTGGTTCTTTTATTATTTCTGTGCTGGCTATGCTTCAACAGCAAAAACTAACAGACCCCTATTTCAGACTGTTCCAATGTCACACCTGAGTGGGTTTTTTGAGAATTATAGTAAGGATGATTTTAAGATTTAGGTATTTGGGTGCCAGATTCCTTCTGGGAAACTCACCCAATTTGTCTATTAAAAAACACATTTCATAATTAGTAGTATGTCTTTCCTTACATTTATCTTTCATATTGGATATGTTCACAAGTTGTTTCAATTTACTTATGATACATGTTAATTTCATTATTTTTTTTCCAGGCTGACAGGTCTTAGTTTTTCTGAATAAGGAGCAATGGGAAATCAAACCAAAGTAACTGAATTTATTCTCCTGGGACTTTCCAGTGACCCACAGATGCAGATTTTTCTTTTCCTGGTGTTTTTAGTTATCTATCTAATCACCCTTTTAGCAAATTTGGTGATTATATTTGCAGTAAGGACTGACCTTCACCTTCACACCCCTATGTACTTCTTCTTGTCTCATTTATCCGTTGTGGACATCTGCTATTCCTCAGCTATTGTCCCTCAGATGTTATTGAATTTCCTAGTAGGTCACAAAACTATTTCTATCAAAGGCTGCATTACTCAGATGTTCTTTATTTTTCTGCCTGCTGTCACTGAGGTTTTCATTCTCTCAGCCATGGCTTATGACCGCTACGCTGCCATCTGTGACCCACTGCGTTACCTGAAGACAATGAGCAAAGGTATCTGTGTTCTGCTAGTGAGTGGTGCATGGGGAATAGGCTTCATAGATGCCATGATTAACACTGTTTTTGCCCTCAAGTTGCATTTCTGTGGGCCCAATCAAATCAGACATTTCAGCTGTGAGCTCCCGCCTCTATTGCAACTTTCCTGCACTGACACTCTCACCAGTCAGAGAGTGGTTTTTATTTCTGTTGTGATACTTGGATCAAGCTCCTTCCTCTTCACTCTGGTATCCTACATTCACATCATCTCCACCATCTTGAGGATACACTCTGCCGAGGGGAGACGTAAAGCTTTCTCCACCTGCAGCTCACATCTTATTCTGGTTTGTTTGTTGTACCTGACTGCTTTTTTCCAGTACACAAAACCAAGCTCTGTCTCCTCTGTGTTTGTGGATGAAATTATCTCCCTTCAGTACAGCATCTTAACACCCTTGTTAAACCCTATCATTTATGGCCTGAAAAACAGGGAGGTGAAAACAGCTGTAGGGAAAATGTTGGGAAAATTCAAGATTTCTAAATAGTATTGATCTTATAAAAACATTGTCAAAGAACAAAGAACTGTGGATACCTTGTGCTTTGGAGACTTTTAGCTCAAGGATACCTTGGGGTAAAGCCTCAGCTGGTCTAAATCAATGTGACTCCTTTGAACTCAGCAGTCGAGACTGGCAGCTGCCTCGAAGATGTGCTGGAGCAAAGGGGACTGGATCCAGTGAATTCAAGAAATGCCAGATTCTATAACTGTTCACACTCAGTCTCTCTTTGCCAATGGTTCTTTCAGTCTGGGCCACTGACTTCAAAGAAGTTATGGCCCATTTATTCTACTTGAGGATGTGCCCCGTTCTATGAAATGAACATTTTTATCTTTTGCATTCTGTAGCTCCTGTAAAGTATTTTGTTGAAAACTCTATTTAATTCCTGCAATGCATTATAGGATTAATTAGTACCAATTAATGTGTTTACAATTTATTATTATTATTATTATTATTATTATTATTATTATTATTATTAAGTATCTCTGTTAAGGGGGATTGAGGAAGCCATATGTTAGGTATACCATATTGCTAGGTCATCCACGTGAGAGGAAGTAGATCCCTTTTAAATTTTTTTTTTCCTTGTCAGGCTCAAAAAGACAGGTCTGTTACATTCCTAACCACCACAATAAAATTTGAATGGGCTTCCTACAGCTAGATACTCTTTTTTTCTCCCTTTTCTCCTCACCATGTTCTCTTGCCACCTAAGGTGGGATTAGAGGTTTCTCAGTTGAGAATCCCAGGCTGAAAGATATGTCTTCTTCAGGAGGAGATAGGAACTGAACTCTTTGATAGCTGTAGGACTTAGAACCCCCCAGTCTATGTGGTGTTTCCCACTGGCATATATCATGTTGATTTTTTTAAAATCTCATTGTTAAGTGTCTCTGTATTTTCTTTTACTGTATATGAAGACTGGGCAGCCGGCTTAGGTTATGGAAACAAAATGATCTTTTTGTTACCTGAAATTTAGTTATTCAATGCTGATCCATAGAATGCCTACATCTGGTTGTGAATCTACCCTTGCTGTAAGTTGACACAGCACCATTAAGTCACTGGAAGTAAACAGATTTACTGGGGCTCTGTCCCATTATCTCCATACTCAAAAGTAATTTGATTTCATTTGAATGTCAGTCACCACTGAGTTGGAAAGAATTGAGTATTTCTGAGTTACACATTAACCCTCAGCATGGCTAGAAATAGTGCTGGCAGATTTCAACCATGGGAAATTCATCCTCATATGCCATCCTACAGTTTGTAGAAAGCAGCATGACTACACTGATATGTGCCAGAGGATATCTTGCTAAAGCAAATGAAGTTATGACTCAGAATCTGCCTTTTTTGTCAAAATTGTATTTACAGAGCTATGGACTAGGGTAAATGAAAAGTTAACTAATAGGGTTTTATTTTCAAAACAATTTTGGTGACTCAGGAGCAAACCCCTATTCAATAGTTAATATTCAGTCTTGGCTACATGCCGAAAGTCTGAGAGGAAAAAGAGTTTTTCCCATCACTACCTAATGCCTTGAATCACAACTCCATCCATGTGCTCATTGGGAGGTTTTCCCAATGCCAGCCATACAATGAGTGACTGCAGCTCTGGTTGGTTAAGAAAGGCACTACCCTTTCCTCCTGTATTCACAGGACAAACTTCTTTCATATTGTTCACAGAAAAAAAATGGTAAGAACTGTTTGAAAATGCAAATATTTTCATACAAAATAAAAATTCAAAACTTTTGTAACAAGTTTATTGTGCAGAAATTATCTAGTCCTACCCAATGTTCCCTCTAAAGTTTGGTGGCATGTGTGCAAAATTTTCCACCCATATGCAAAACTTTTTTTTTGAATAAAATTTTGGTGTGAACTCACGTTAAAGAAATAATTAAAAATATAGAACAATGAAAAATTAATAAAAGTTGTTTTTAGTAATAATTTGAATGTATTTTATACTTATGTAATACTGTCTCATCAATTCTTCAGTACTGTTCATCTGCCTTTGTCAGTTTTCCAAACTGATTAAATATTGTCCAGGTTAATGGTCTGCCCTGAAGCTAAATAAAGCTTGATCCTCATCAGATTGTCCAGATGGATGACTTCTAAATGATTTCTAGTCTTTGTTTTTATTTGATTCATTAGACTGAATCCTCTCCCACAACCAGCACTAGATGCTTGGAAAGTTGCACAGATGTCTAGAATGAGTGATAGATCACTAAGTTGTTTCTCCTGAGGCCTTTAGGAAACCATGTCCTGGAAATTCTTTTTTAACATTCTACTCATCTGAAGTAAAAAAAGCTGGACAAAATTACCTATTTTTAGAATGCCTGGAAAACAACATCAGGTAACCCTATGTCTGGGAGAAGTTTTCCCTCGCAACCCCATCTTTGCTTGGAATAGCAACCCTCTGGCCTGTTCCACCCACTACTGATCCTTGGCTGCACTTCCAGACTGCTCTGCCAGACCCTGCCCGCAGGCCTGCTCCCCCTGACCCCCGACCAATCTTTGGATGCATTTCCAGTCTGCCCAGCCAGACCCCAACCATGGTGCTGTCCCATGTGGCCGATCCTCAGCTGCTGGCCTGTCCTGGCTCAACCTAGTGCCTGCCACTGCCTCCTCCACTTGGCCAATCTCTGGCTTCCCCACAGGCCTGGCTTGGGCCCACCCCAGCCCTCCCCTGGGGCTTCTCCCTCCTTTCCCCCCATGGGAAATTCTCAGCTGATCCATGGGCCCAGTCCAGGCCATCCCTATCCTGGGCCTGCCCCACGTAGCCAATCTTCAGCTGCACTGTCGACCTGACCCATTCCGTATGTGCGCTGCCGTGAAAAAATCTTGCACCACACAAGTTTTTACACTTGCAGCTGTGCAGCCGCACATCTTAGAGGAAACGTAGCTCCTACCTCCTAATTTTGCAGGGTGTCCCAACTAGTGAACATTATTTTGTCAGATTGTAATTCTTTAGGACAGGAATGGTGACTATTTCTATGTTTGCTATTTTTCCTCAGAATGACCCCCCCCTTGTTTCCCCCCAATCTGAAAGTATGGTTACTTCAAGAGAGCAATTTTTTGTGTGAAACTTTGAATTTTGAATTGTTCCGTGGGAGTTAATTTGACTTCAGTTTGACATCTCAAAAGGAAATAAAAACTTTTGTTTCAAACTGTCAGACTGAAATAAAAGCTTCTGATTTGTATTGCTGTTTTCACTTAAAGCTGAAGGAACATGATGCATCTTAAGGTCATTTTAAATAAAGATATTTATTTATAAATGTATGCTTTCATTTCATATGAATATTTCATGGGCAAATGTTTAGTTGCACTTAGGCTATGTCCGCACATACATTGTTATTTCAAATTAAGTTAATTCAAATAAAGGGAAAAGCTCAAAGCGAAATAGCATGTCCAAAGACAGAACTTGCTATTTTGCTTTAGGAGAGGGGCACCATGGGAGGTGTGGCAACATGGCTCCCTCCCTGGGCCATTCCCCCATCCAATAAAGGCTAAAAGGAAGCCACCCTGGGAAGGAGAAGGGCAAAAGTGTTATTTCAAAATAATGGTTATTTCGAAATAACACATCTGAACGCCGTTGTTTCGAAACAACCGTTTTGCAACAATGGCTATTTCGATTTCATGTGAGGTTTTACTGTTACAAAACAACGGCCGTTATTTCAAAACAACGGGGTCCCATTGTTTTGAAATAACAGAACATCGTCTGGATATAAGAAATTTTATTTTGAAACAATGGCTGTTGTTTCGAAATGAAACTCTCATCTGAACGCAGCCTAAAAAAATTCCAAATCAGATATTTAGCCATTTCTGCATCCACATATTTTACAATTTTTCATGTTATGAAGTTTGACAATTCAACTCTTTGGCCTATGTTGTGATTAATAGAAACATGAAAATACCAAGCTTGCTGTGTAATGGAAAATTCTTCTTCACCTCTGATATTTGTATACCAGCAAGTAAAACAAAGGACTAAATTCATAGACTGACAGGCTTGAAGGGACCATTTTAATACCATCATTTTACCTCTTCTACAACAACTCCATCTCCTGTTTTTTGCAGGCTCCCCTGTCTCCTGAGCCTCACTCTGTTGGACTCTAAATTCTTCAGGATAGAAATGATGATAACTGCTCTCTTTCTTGGTTTTGGTCAATATCTTGCTCATATAAAACTTTCTTTGGGAAAATATGAATTATGAAAAAAAAGTATGCATATTTGATTTTTCTCTTGGGAAGTCTGACCATTCAAAATGAAACATTTGGTCTTCAAATGTAAAATAGACATGAAAACTTTAAATTTGAATTGATTTTTTATTTTAAATTCAGCATAAAATAATGCAACTCAATGGCGTTTGAATCAAGATATTCCTTCCAAAAGGAAGTATTCATTTTAAATGAACACATATAGAGGAATTATTTTATTTCAATCAAAAAGGCCAAAAGGAAATTTTTGACACACCTGCATCCAAGCATTTTTAATTTTTTCATCTGATGAAACTTTTGACAGTTCAATCATTTAGTCATATTGGCTATGTCTACACTATGGGGCTCGGTTAGGCTGGCTTAATAAAGTCTGCTTAAAGTAGATTTTATTAAGCCGGCTTAGTATGTCCACACTCAGAATGCCACAAGACTGCCCACGTCCACACTGGCGGCTGCTAGGTCACTCTAGGAGTGATGCATTGTGGGTACCTGGCCCACACTGCACCACAGCAGAGGTGCCCCTTTCTTCCAGCCACTCCTTTACTACAGGAATTGAGTGACCACACCACCCTCCATACTGTGTGTGGCAACAGGGAGGTCAGGGAGCCTGACATAGCCTAGAAATGTGCCAGCACAGCACTCCACACCCTCCCTCCATTGTCCAGACTCCTCTGGCTCTGGAACAGGAGCTGTAGGGCAACCACCAGCACAGGGGCAGGATGCAGCAGTTGTTAACACTCAAACACTGGGAAAAACACATACAGGAAGGTGAAGTCAAATCACCTGCTATAATGGGGAGAAAAAAATTCCATAGTCAGGATTTAATCCAGCTTTCACACAATCTAATCTAAAAGAAATAACAATTCTTTCTTTCTTTCTTTCTTTCTTTCTTTCTTTCTTTCTTTCTTTC
>ML682118.1:1933472-1962958 GCA_007922195.1 Podocnemis expansa | reverse complement strand
TTCTTTCTTTCTTTCTTTCTTTCTTTCTTTCTTTCTTTCTTTCTTTCTTTCCACATGCTATTTCCCAGTGTTTGAATCTTAACGACTGCTTTGATTTGCTGTTAGAGTGTGACCTGATCCTGTGTCTTACACTCCCCTGCATTTATTTCCTACCATTCTGTAAATTTCCCCATCTTCAAACTGTCTGATGAAGTATATTTCTCTCATGAAAGTGCATCCAATAAATTTGTTAGTTCTAAAAAGTGCCTCCGGACTCTGTATTTTTTTACAGAAATATTGGAGGGGTCCTTTGAGAAGGGGAGACACACAAGGTTGGGCGGAGAGGGGGAGAGACAGGTGTTACCCCAAAAAATCTAATCGCTGAATTTACTAATTTCCAGACCCTCCAGCAGTCTGGGATTTAATTTGAAACGTCTATAGGGTAACCCAAAAAGATCGTTTTTCGACTAAACGGACAAATATCAGTACCCTAAGATAAATGTCCCAAGTGGGAAATATGGCTACAGCCCACCGATCAAGCACAGACCAAAAGCAATAAGGATTTAGAGCCAATAATTTGTCAATTGCAAAAACGGCTTTATTGTAATATCTACTGTAAACAATGAATAAAACGCTTCTGTCCCTTTAAGAAAGACCACTATTTAACATTAATCTTAATGCATTAAAATTACTCTAGACAATTAGAATATAAAGACACCACTTAACTTATAACTATAACATAAAGACATTGAGGTATATAAAAGAACATTCAGCAAGTGAGGGCCATTCACTGGCTGAATGGAGAGATCTCAGTTCTTAATATTACTCCTTAAGGTCTTAATCTGGGTTACTTGTCTCACTTATCTTACGCAATTTACTTTTAAAAGTTACTTTGTAAAGCTTGGACTTCCCCTAGTACTGCTCCCTATGGGTGTTCCTCCCCTCCTTGGGACCCTTTGCTTACCCCAGTAGTTGAAGAAACAAGGTATAATTGAAGAGAAAAAGCCAGCAAAAAGCAAGGTGTCCCGGACAGAGAGCTGGTGCTGCGTGTTGTTCAGGCCTCTCTTTCTCTCTCAGCTCTGGTCTGGTTGCCGTGGAAACTGGAACTCAGGCGTAGCTCAGAGCGTTCAGTGGCTGGCAGGTGCAGTTGGTAGGCGACCGGAGCTCAGGCGTGGCTCAGAATGTCCAGCGGCTTAGAGGTGCGGTTGCTGGGCACCCGGAGCTGCAACGTTGCTCATAAGCTAACGGCAGGACTTGGTTGGCTGCTTACTTATGAGTTTTATTGGAAGACCTTTTGAGACTGACCACAGAGACTCAGCTCAAGGACAATGTTCTGAGTCACCGCTCAGAGACACAGCCCCTGTTGCCTTTCAGAGACTAAGTTCAAAGACTTAGGCTGTGTGCACACAGCCCTCTTCTTTCGAAACAACAGAGGTTGTTTCGAAATAAGATTTAGGCTGTTCACACGACGCACGGTTGTTTCAAAAGAACGGGTCCCGTAGTTTCGAAACAATGGTGTTGTTTTGAAACAAGTTAAACCCCATGCGGGGACGAAACAATGTTGTTTCAAAACGAGTGTTTTGAAACAACACCGTGCAAACACGTTGTTTCAAAACAATTGTGACTTGTTTCGAAATAACTGTTGCCTGAACCTACTATTTCGCTTTGAGTTTTTTTCCTTAATTCAAATTAACAAACTGTTAATTCGAAATAAGTTATTTCGAAATAAGGTGTTATTTCGATACAAGTTGTTTCGAAACAACTGTATTGAAATAACCCCCTGTGTGTGAACATAGCCTTAGCTCCCAGGCTTCCACTAGAGACGTTGTTACACTCTCTAGGGATGAGTGTGAGTGAGACTCCTAGTGCAGCGGGAACATAGTCAGAGGCCAGTGGAACCCAGTAAGGAGTGGGAGAGATCTCCGCAGTTCTGCTTTATGCAGCACCTTTTATTCACTGTTCTGCCACTCCCAGGTGCTTCTTGACCAGTCCCAAAGATGTGAGTTCATCTTCATCCAACTGGAAAAAGGGTGATTTCACCTGTCACCTGACCAAAAATCAATACTTTTCATGGGTCTTTTGACAGGGGGTGGACACCTTAGAATACTTGATGGGAGGGGAACTGAGTGACTTCAAAAGTTCAGAATCTTCCTCCATCTTGACCTACTTAGATATCTGTTGAATCTGCTGATAGAGATACATACCTATGGAATCTGCTGAACCTATGATCTCTCCATTTCACTTGCTGAATGCCCTTTTATTTATTTATTTCTGTATTTATTTATTTCTGCATTTATTTATTTATTTATTTATTTATTTATTTAAAAAACACTAATAGATGATTGATTTATGAATTCTTTACCATTAATTACTGCATATCATGCTGTTTTCCATCTTTGCCATAAAACTTCTGCTAAATTACCTTACTATTTTCTACCCATATGTGTCCTTATTTTTTTATTATTTGTGTTTGTTTGTTTGTTTGTTTGTTTGTTTGTTATACTAAAGAGATGGCAAAAATCTCAGGCTACAATTCCCCTCCTTGCTGGGTTTGAAAACCTGTTTTCAAGTCCAGCACCTTTAAAGATGTTTGCCCAATTTAATCCTCTGGAAGATGTTCACTTAATTTTGGTTTAAAAGTCTCCATTGAAGGAGATTGAATCATCGTGTTCTCATAATGATGCAATTCTTCCATTGGGATCCATTCATAGAATTTTCTTGTCCAGTTTGCTCTCAAGGCTCTCCATGCCAGGAGACCGAGCCATCATGTCTTCGTACTGGCACAAGTCTCTTCCATCCGGATCCATACGTGAGGACTTGCTAAGTGAATTTGTTGGGGAATGGCTATATATTTTACCACTCGATAACCACAATAGCAATTTCAATTTCTTAATTTTTCGTTTTACCCAAAACACTAATATTAGCAGTGAAATAGCCAAGGCAATCTACATCATTAATAACATTACCATTGGATGTAACAACACATTTAAGTACTTGGTGGCTGTGGGGGACAATCCCATGAATACTCTCCACCAATTGTGTTGTGAGATTCCCTTAACTCGTTCCATCACTTGTTCAATTTGTTTAGCTGAATGTCGCACGGTGAGCAGTACACTTTGAGCAGTTTCTTTCACCTTTTCCACTTCTTTCTTCAAATCAGGGTGTTTTATCAATTTTCGGATAATGGTAACATTTGGTCCCAATGGAACTGGATCAATTTGTTCATACAATCGGTATTCTTCTTTAATTTCTTCATCAACCTGTAGGGGTAAGGTGTATTCGACATCGCACCCTACTAAAGATGTAATATTACATAAACATTGATTTTCATATGGATTATGTACAATATCATAAGCATAGTTCACTTTAAACAAGGTACACCAACTTCTTATACATATACAAGTTTTCCCAACATATACAATCATTGATTCATTGGAAGATCTTGGATTCAATTGATGATAACATTCTCCCTGTTCTCTATTCAAACAAACATCACAGGATTGAATAGCATTTTGATTACAAATATATCCAACACTATCTGATTCTTCAGTGCAAGCCTCAAGTTCTATGGTTTTCCAGTTACTTCCTTGTTTTAATGCCCATAATTTATATCCCATTGACTGTATTACTGTTAAGTTTAAATTTATCCCTAAGCCAATTACTGGAGATATCCATTTAACTTGAGCCTTGGTGATCATTAATATATATACAGTAATTTGATTTTCGGATGGATTATAGGTGAAGTTGATCATTTTCCACCATTCATGTAACTCAGTTTCAAATTTTGAAACATGCTTCCAAATTGCACTTTTTATTTCTAGTGGCAATCGTCCACCCATTCCAGCTCTGACGACATCTTTCATTACATCATGCATCCATGCTTGAGCCTGGATACATGCTAATGCAAGAGATACATTATTTTGCAATGTTTCAATTGTATCCAAAATTGTTAAATGATCTGCTTTGTGGGATTTTTCCCATTCTGGAAGCAGTTTGGCAGCTATGTATTGACTTGAGCTCATTTCTGTTAAGGAGGTTTGTAATGGCTTTGCCGAATTTCCCAATTGTTGTCCTAACCTGCTCAATTTGTTTGCCAATATTTCTACGTCTATGCTATTTAAAATTCCCAGTCCTGTTCCTGCTCCTCCTAGAGCTGTTTCCATCATGCTTGTCTTCTTCCTATCTTTAATAGTACTTGGAAAAAATTGAGTGTGTATCCATCTTTTCCATCCTTCCTCTAATGGTTTGGTATATTTTGACATTGAGGTTTTAGAGAGAAAATTTGTGTGAGATCTAACACTACTTTCTTCAGTGAAGAAGATGGATTTATGATCAGCTGTTTTCTAATATCTTCTTTTACTGCATAAGGACCAATATTCGTTACTGTTGGTTTGAGTACCCATATAAATGGAAAAGTACAACTGAAATCTTTACCTATAAGTTTCCATGTTCCACTACCCCTTTGTCTTATTATGTTTACATCTGCTTCACAGTAATACTGAAATAATGTTTGCTGATATGACCCCATTTGACACTCTTTTTCATGAGTAAGGTGCTTATATGTTGCTGGAAGTACTTGTGCTACATCTTCTTTGGTAAAAATACTTATATTTGTTTGACATTTAAAAGGATGGGTGGTAATATTTCCTATAGGATCTTCTAATTTGAATGTATGTACAGTATCGTTGTGCCTATCATGATACCAACGAACATGCATGTGCTGTATATCTCTCTTATTCCACAATGGGATGTACCATACAATAATACCATATCTAGATTCTTCTTCAATCATGATTGTCCTTTGCTCTGATCTTGACAGTACATTTGGTCCCTCTGTAATAGCACATTGCCAATGTCCTGGTATAATTGTTGTTCCCGATATTTTTCCTTTATTTGATTTATTATCCCATCCACAAGTAGATGGTTTAGGGGCGGAGTAATATTGTGGGTGTGTTAAAATCCTTCCCTGTTCTACTGTATCAAATCTGAGAGAACACTTATGTGACAGTTGTATAGCTACATTTCGTATGTTATCCCTTTGTATGATAGCTTCTAATGTACCCATCATTATAGTAAAAGGTTTATTCTTTCCCACTACCTCCTTTCTTAATCCTTTTTGAATTGTGAATTCACAACCTTGAACCTGATTTACTATCCATGCTGCGGGAGAATCAACCCATTGAATGCTGGTGGCCATTTCTTGCCTGTTTAGTGATTGCACTTTTTCTCTTATAACTCTTTTAATGGATGTACTAGCAATAATATTGGAATTTTGATTGATAACACACTGCCATGAACCTACTCTATTTACTTTACCACTCAATCTCCTTTGTTTTCCGGTATCATTCCATGTACAACTAAAAGGCTGTGTCAGTGCCTTACTAGATCCTATAGTCATAGTTATCCAACCTTCCTCTTCATTATCAAATTCAAGAGGACATTTATGGGCACAATTTGTGGAAAAACTTTTGTTTTGAGCTAAAAGTTTTACAATCTCTGTTGGTCCCATAAAAGCTATAAGTTTGGTGTTGTTGAGGGGTGGAAGTGTGAAGATACATTCTTCCATACTTCCATATGCACTACTGGAATCCTCGGTTGGTTTACTCCATTCAATGGTTGCAGTCAGAGCTGTCTCGTTCACAGTACCATAGCAGCAACACAAGCAGGCAAAGACCCAGAAAAGCCAATGCAAATATGGCTCCATCTTCCATCCGTTGTATTCTGGAATGAAATAAACACAAAAAAACCTTCCTTCCTTCTTTAAACACCTTCTATTATCTGTTCTTCTTTTCCCTGCTCAGTCATTTTTACTTAATATACCTATAAACAAACATGTTACTTCTATATTCCTACATATATATATTTTACACACTACTTATGTCTATGCTTATACTGCCATAATTTCTAATACAACTACTTAAAATTACTTCTTCAGGTTAGGTACACCATCTTTAGAGGAATTGGACCAGGGCATCTTTTTCTAAATCAATTGAACACTTCAACATTCTTAAGACATCAATTCCCAGTATCCCATATGGGCTTTCATCCATCTCCACTAATCCAAATTTGATATTTTCAATCCTTTTATTCCCTATTCTCACTGTTATGGAGGTTGTAATTTCCACTGTTCCTGGTATCTTTGTTATTCTGATTCTCTTATATGTTCGATACAAGAGAATTTGTGGCATGATTCTAGTATTGATCACATAATGTGATGCTGTAGGATCTACATAACATACATGACTTGTTTCACTATCTCGCACTTTTACAAATATTATCATCAGTGGTCTATTGTAGTGATCTTTTAGTAGTGGAGTTATAACATATCTATTATCCAGAAACATGACTGTTGGAATGTCTTCTGTCTGGGTCCCTTTTTCTTTGGTATCATTAAGAATGTCAAAGAGAATGTTCTTCCTCAACTCATTGCTCAATTTTTGTTTTTCGTCCTGGTCTTCTGGTCGCAAGATCCGCTCAATTTCTAAACTTTCTTGTGTGGTATCTCCTTGATCCAATACTTTCAATACCTCATCTTCTTCTATTGATGTTACTTCTTCTACCCAATCCGCCATATTTCTAAATGTTACAAGAATAAATCAATTACTTTTTATATTACTTTTTATTTTTCCTTATTGTTTTTGTGCACTGCTTCTATTCATCCTTACTTTCCAACAACCTTTTCCTTCCAAAGTCTATTACACAATTCATTGAATCATAGAATCATAGGGTTGGAAGGAACCTCATAGGTCATCTAGTCCAACCCCCTGGCAAAAAAAGCAGGACCACTCCCATTAGATCATCCCAGTCAGTGTTTTGTCCAGCTGGGACTTGAACACCTCCAGAGATGGAGATTCCACCACCTCCCTAGGCAGCTTATTCCAATGCTTCACCACTCGCCTAGTAAGGAAGTTTTTCCTAATATCCAGCCTGGACCTCCCCAGCTGTAACTTGAAACCATTGCTTCTCGTTCTACCCTCTGTTACTACCAAGAACAGTCAAGCTCCCTCCTCCTTGGAGCAACCCTTCAAGTAGTTGAAGGTTGCTATCAAATCCCCCCTCAGTCTTCTCTTCTGCAGGCTAAAGAAGCCTAGTTCCTTTAGTCTTTCTTCATAGGGCTTGTGCTCCAGCCCTTTGATCATTTTGGTTGCCCTCCTCTGGACTCTCTCTAATTTGTCCATGTCCTTTTTGTAGTGGGGAGCCCAAAACTGGACACAGTATTCCAGATGTGGCCTCACTAGTGCAGAATAGAGGGGAATGATCACATCCCTTCATCTGCTGGTAACACTTCTTCTGATGCAGCCCAGTATGCCATTGGCCTTTTTGGCAGCAAGAGCACACTGCTGACTCATATCCAGCTTCCCATCCACCATGACTCCCAGGTCCTTTTCTCCAGTGCTGCTATTTAGCTGATCACTCCCCAGCCTGTAGCAGTACATGGGGTTTTTTCATCCCAAGTGCAGGATTTTACACTTATCCTTGTTGAACCTCATGAGATTCCTCTTGGCCCACTGCTCCAATTTGTCTAGGTCTCCCTGAATCCTGTCCCTGCCCTCTAGGGTGTCTACCGTTCCCCCCAGTTTGGTATCATCTGCAAACTTACTAAGTGTGCAATCTATCCCATCATCCAGATCATTAATGAAAACATTGAACAGAACTGGCCCCAGGACCGACCCCTGGGGCACACCACTCGTTACTGCCTGCCAACTTGACATGGAACCATTGATTCCTACGCGCTGAAACTGTTGTTGTAGCCAGTTTTCTATCCACCTTACAGTCCATGCATCTAACCCATACTTCCTCTATTTGCCAATGAGAATGCTGTGGGAAACCGTATCAAAAGCCTTGCTAAAGTCAAGGTATATCACATCAACGGCTCTTCCCGCATCCACAAATCCAGTGCTGAAATTGCATCTAGCCCTAGAACACTATACTGATGTGGACCTAAATCTATACGCCCAAAATTTCCAAGCGACCTTTTTGTTCCTATATTTATTTTTATAGGGATGCTTACTGGAATTGTTCCCCATCCTGATGAGGAATGAATCCATCTAGCTTCCTCTGTAATTATATTATCAACATACATTCCATTAATGTTTAAGATTGAAAAGGCCGCTCCTGTATTTATAGTAAAATACACATTTCTTATTATTCCGTCTATCAGTAGTGCTGCTATGGTAAACCATCTGTGATCAAAGTCCTCTATTAATCTTGCAATTTCTCCATCCAATAATTTATTCTGATCTTTTATACCACTCTCATATCCATTTTCTTCACTTTCACTTTCCATATTTTCTACAAAAATGAAAATAAACTATTCATATATACAAAGTTTTCTTTCCCTGCTTAATGGCTTATTTCTGCTGTCTCAGTTTTCTCTCCCTTCCACTTTTTCATTTGGGAGGAGTGGAACCATTTGACTACTTTTCTTTTTCCCTCTTTTAATCTCCAGCATATATACAGTGGGACTTGCTTTATTGACAATTTTAACTGGGCCTTCCCATACAGGACATAGAACATGGTCTTTTTCCTTAAACTGCCTATATATATCACTCTATATCCTATTTGCCATTCTTGTGGGTGCATAATTGGACCCAGTTTCTGATCCATTTGCTGAGCTTTTGCTTTCAGGGCTATTGCTATCTGCTTATGAGTTTCTGAAATAGATTTTAGGAGTTGCTGCATCCAGTGATCTGTTAGCACTTTTGGTTGTATTTCATCTGGAGGGTTCCCAACTAACCACCATTGTTCTGGCAACCTCATGTTTCTTCCTGTCATTGCTCTAAATGGTGTCACTCCATGAGATGCTACTGTTCCTCTAATAGCAATTTATATTAAAGGTAGTTTTTTATCCCAATTTTTCCCTTGCAGATTTACTACTTTTCTTAAGGTGTTCTTTATAGTTCTATTGGTTCTCTCTACTTGTCCTGAACTTTGTGGATGTCCTGCTATGTGTAATCTTTGCTTAATTCCAAATGCTTGGCACAGTCCTTTTGTTATCTCACCTACAAAATGTGGACCTTGATCTGAATCTCTCTCTTTTGGAATTCCCCATCTGGAAAAGACTTGATCTACTAATACCCTAGCAGTGGTTAGCACTGTATTATTCCTGGTAGGAATTGATTCTACCCATTTAGTGAAAGGATCGACAATCACTAAGCAATACTTGTTTCCCTTAGCAGTATTTGCAAGTGGACCAATATAATCAATTTGTAATCTTGACCACGGACCTTCAATTCTTTGGTATCCTAATTTTCCTTTTACTATCTTAGTGTCTGCATTGTTTGCCACACAAGGCAAACAATTATTCACATATTGCTCTATATCTGATCTCATATTAGGCCACCATCCTACCATTTGCAGTCTCTCTAAAGTTTTGTCTAGACCAAAATGTCCATGATCATATGCTAAGGCTATCATTTCTGTTCTAATATCAGATGGTACTACCCATACAGGGATGTCTTCTTCTGTTTTAGCTGCTAGTATTAGTCCTGTTTCATGTCTTTTGATGTGCCATTCACAAAATTCTCCTTTCTCCACTAGTATCTTTATTTCAGGATCTTTCTTTTGCAATGCTACTAGATCAATTTGTTCCACTTGTTCTTCTCCTATACTGGCTATTGGGGCTGCCTGAAACTGTACTTTGGGATTCCATAGAGACCCCTCCTTGGGTCCTAATTTGGCTTGCTCATCTGCCTTATTATTCCATTGAGCCTCTTCTGTGTTTTTCCTATGTGCTTTTACTTTTCCCATTAACACTGGTTGTAATCTAGTTTGAGCTAAGTTCCACAGATATATCAATTTTTTTCAGAATGAACTATGGGCTTACCATCTCCTGATTTCATTCCCCTTTTCTGCCAATGAGGCATCTAATCTACTATAGCTCGCAATACCCAATCAGAATCTGTGAAGATAGCAACTTGTTTGTCTTCTGGGACATTTTCTAATACTACAATAACAGCTACTATTTCAGTCGCTTGAGCTGAATGTGGTAAGCATTGTCCCTTTATAACCCTTTCGTCAGAGATTCTGATTGCTGCATACCCAGTGAAATGCTGTCCTTCCTTACAATAACTTGATCCATCCACAAACCAAATTTCATCTACCTGATCTTTTACTTCCTGCAGTTTTGTTCCTCCTTGGAATAGTATAGGACCTTCTGGAAGGATTTCTGGCAATGGACACTCATGCTGTTCCCCTTCTATGATAAGTCCATAAGGAACTGAAGATAAAGCTGGAACTTTCTCCATGCTTACACTCTTGTTCAGTAAGGCTAATGTCCACTTAGCTAGCCTAGGACTAGATACATGACCTTCATTAACCTTTCCTGTCAGGACATATTTCACAGGGGAGTGTGAGGTTTTCAATAATACTGGGAATAATCCAACTATATATTCCCAATGCTGTAATGCCCATACCAACACTAATACTTCTTTCTCACAATGAGTGAAACCTTGTTCAACTCCATTGAGATTCTTAGAAGCATAAGCCACAGGTCTTAATCCCGTACCATGATCCTGACTAGGAACTGTGCTCATTCCGGTGTCTGTGCTAGCTAATTGAAGCACAAAAGGTTTTTCTATCTTTGGGTAAGCTAGAGCTGGAGCCTGTGCTAGTGCCTGTTTTAATTGGGTAAACGCTGTTTGCTGGTCTGTTCCCCATTCCCCCTGAGTACCTTTCTTCAACAACTTGTATAATGGAGAAGCTTTTTCTGCATAATTTTCCACAAAATCTCTAGAAAAGTTTGTCAACCCTAAGAATGATCGCAGAGTGGAAACATCTGTAGGAGCTGGCAGTTTCTGTAGGAGTTCTGCTCTTTGCTTATCTGGTGAACGCCCTTCTTGTCCCAGAGTTACGCCTAGATAGTTTACCTACTGCTGGCATATCTGTGCTTTTTCAGGGCTAACCTTAAAACCTGTTTCCTCTATTTTCTGCAGAACTTTATCTAAGATTTCTAAATTCTTTTCTCTGGTTTTTGTGCTAATCAGAATGTCATCAACATAGGAGATGATATTATCCTTTTTGAGCATATCATCCCACATTTTGATCACACGCATATGGCATATTGTTGGTGACAAGTGAAATCCTTATGGAGTTTGGCAGAAACATAGTTGTCTGCTTTGAAAAGTAAAGGCAAATTTATACCAACAGTCTGGATGTAATGGTATGGAAAAGAATGCATTTGCCAGATCTAACACTGTGAAGCATTTTGCTCCTCCTATTATAGAAGCCATTACCTCTGGATATTTAGCCACAACTGGTGCAGTTATTGGAGTTACTTTATTCAATGGTCTAAAGTCAATAGTTAATCTCCATGTCTTTCTATCTGCTTTCAGAACTGGCCAAATAGCTGCATTATTTTTACTTTGTTTTTCTACTACAACTCCTTGATCTATCAAACTCTGAATTGTTTTTGCTAAGCTCTCTTCTGCTTCTTTGGGATATTTATATTGTTTTTGAGGTGGGGAATCAGGTCCTGTAATTAAAACTTCTGCATTTATTTTCCCCCATTCTGCTTTGCTTTTTACCCACACTTCTTTATGCTGTAGAGCAATTTCTAAAATTTCTTGCAGACATTCAGGCCGTTTCACTTCTTCTGCTGCTTTTACAGCAGATAGCCTATAGCCTGCTTCTATAATTATAGATTCTTTTGTAACATCTTCCTGACCTAGGGACATTTTCCATAAGGTTCTGTTTACCAAATCAACTATAAGCCTAAGATTTCTTAGAATGTCCATTCCTAATATTCCATTTCCATCTAGTTCTATTAGACCAAATTGTCACTTTCCATTTTTATTTCCTAATCTAAAATTCACTACAGGGCTGAATGGAACCCTACTTTCTGCTTCATTAAATCCCTGCAAGTTCCTTACAATGACTGGGGATCCAAATAGATTTTTCTTTTTAGTACTATCTAAGGAAAAAGTGGCACCTGTATCAATTAGCATGTTTTGTCTGAACACTCCCTGTTTAAACTCTACATAAACTGTAGGTCTTCCCCATCTATCTTGATCTAAATGTGCCACCAAGTCAGCATGCTCTCCAGCTGACACTGGGGAAATAGGGGGCGCTCGGCCTCCCTATTCTTGTTCTGGTGGGAGAGGAGGGGCAGATGGAGTTGGGCTTTCATATTTTGCTAGCCTCTTTAATATTTCTGCAGTTGACAACCCATGAATTTCATCCTTCGACTCATACTGCAATAACTTTTTCCATGCCCATGTTCTACCTGGATCTGCTCTCCTTTGAGAATAGGAGTCTCTTATTCTGTTTCTGTTCCATCCTTCATTCCTACCATTTCTTATCTGTCTAGGTGGAAAATTCTCTTTCTTTTGTGGACCATCATTTGAAAATGTTACTGTTGATAGCCTTTCAATTCTTTTCCTAGGTATAGGGCAAGTTTCTCTCTGGATTTCACAGAGTGCTTTTGCTTTTTCCTCTATCTCCCTTAAAGGTGTCTCTGCTGAATCCATAGAGATCATTGCTGTTCTCATACTGGGGACAAACCCTAACAATAATGCTTTTCTAAACTGCAATACATCATAATCAATAAGATCTCCCCAACTTAAACATAGATTTTCTGCGTCTTCTTTTGGGGTTGCAAGACCCGAATGTTTATGTACTAGCTTTTTCCTAGCTACATAGGGTTCAGGTCTTTCTCCAGGCTTCTGCTTTTCCCTATGAAACCATATAACTGGATCTTCACCAGGGAAGAATTTTAAAACTTCCATTTCAACAATGTCCTTATCTTTTTCTTCTCCACCTTGTATACCATAGGGAAGCCCTGCAAAATTTTCCATCCCGATACATTCCTTAAGTAATGCTGATATATCTGCTCCTGTTAATCCTGGCATTCCTGTTATTCTGGTAAGCCATTTGACTGCTGTACTTCTATCTAAGACTCCTAAAGTTCTTCCTAGGGCTTTAATTTGTTCAGGCGTATAGGGTCTTTCTTCTGTTCATTCCTCTGTACTTCCTTGTCTGCCTGTTTTTGTTTTCTTAGTTACTTTTGTGGTTATTACTGGTGCTACTGGAAATGGTTTCTCAAGCTCTTTTAGCTCCTTTCTTAAATCACTGTATAAGGTTTCTTTCTGTAATGTCCCTTCACAATCTTCCTCAATATCTTCCCACTCATCTTCATCTGTTCCTATTTCCTCATACCTCCAATGACTTGCATTGCTCTTTACTACTGAAATTACTCCTTTGCTAACTCTCAATTCCCTTTTTAAAGCTTCTATCTGCTTTAAGCAATCTGCATGCTCTATCCTTCCTTTTTCTTTTGCATCTGAAAGCACTACTCTTACAGTGGCTTGGCTATCTGTAGCCACCTTTTCCCATTTTTCACTTTCTTTAAGCAATCTAATGATTTCCTCTTTTCCTTCTTCTATTTCTTTCTGAAACATTCTTAATTGAGTAGATTGTGTTAGCAGGACAGATCTTAAGTTACCATTTTCAGCTTCTGAATTCTTTAACTGTTTAATATTGCTATCCTTTTCTTTTTGCATTCTTTGTTTTTCTTCTATTAATTTTCCTACTTCTTTATCTAAAATGGCTGCAACTAGATATAATCTTTGCATAGCAGCTCTTTTTCTTTCCTTTTTGCTAGGCTTTCCTTTAAAAATTCCTTTCTGATCTTCCTGAATCCACTGATCCCATTGCTTACATAATTGTTGGAAAGCTCCTGGTCCTATAAAAGCATTTTCTTTCCATGGACCTTTTCCTATTTTTTGTACAAAATCTTCTAAACTATCTCCTAGCATTTTATCAGAATTACTTTTACTAATTTCACAACACTTTTGTTTCTGTGCCCTTAACATCTTACAATCTTCAGCTAGAAGTTTTCTGCTTCAGATCTTTTCCAAACCTTACTTAAATTAATTTTAATACTATTGGGCACCTTTTCTTCTTTTTTTTTCCAAATGCAAAACTAATTGTAATACTACCGTGTACTTTTTCAGCACAAACTGTCTGCCTTAAGCAACGACAGGGTTAGACACTCTCTCTAACGGGAGGAACACTGTCTGCCTTGAGCAACGACAGGGTAAAAGCTTTCTCTAAACACAGGACAGTATTTCAAAAAGTCACTTCAGGGCTGAGCAACCCATCGGAATCTTCTAGTCTGACTTCTCCGTTAATAAAACCTCAAAGAGATCCCCAATCTCTAGAGATACCTAGAAATTCCTTAGTTAGTCCACTACCAACCATAACCTCCGAGACTAACTATAAACCTGTCTCATCCATAGTGATGTCTCACTCACGGTGGCCACAGGCCCTGTACCCCTCAAGCAAGGCTGTCCTATACCCTTACTATATAGATTACAGGTTTACTGGATATGGTCCTCCAGCTGGATGGCTTGAACTACACCCGAGTCACTTTAACACTTTAGATTGCTAGTCACAAGCTAACTGCATCATGACCTATATTGCTTTATGGTCTGTGATCCCCCAATTTAGGTGAAAATCTCCTGCCTGGCTCGCCAATTCTGTTACCCCAAAAAATCTAATCGCTGAATTTACTAATTTCCAGACCCTCCAGCAGTCTGGGATTTAATTTGAAACGTCTATAGGGTAACCCAAAAAGATCGTTTTTTGACTAAACGGACAAATATCAGTACCCTAAGATAAATGTCCCAAGTGGGAAATATGGCTACAGCCCACCGATCAAGCACAGACCAAAAGCAATAAGGATTTAGAGCCAATAATTTGTCAATTGCAAAAGCGGCTTTATTGTAATATCTACTGTAAGCAATGAATAAAACGCTTCTGTCCCTTTAAGAAAGACCACTATTTAACATTAATCTTAATGCATTAAAATTACTCTAGACAATTAGAATATAAAGACACCACTTAACTTATAACTATAACATAAAAACATTAAGGTACATAGGCACAATTATAACATAAAGGCAACACTTAACTTATAACTATAACATAAAGACATTGAGGTATATAAAAGAACATTCAGCAAGTGAGGGCCATTCACTGGCTGAATGGAGACATCTCAGTTCTTAATATTACTCCTTAAGGTCTTAATCTGGGTTACTTGTCTCACTTATCTTACGCAATTTACTTTTAAAAGTGACTTTGTAAAGCTTGGATTTCCCCTAGTACTGCTCCCTATGGGTGATCCTCCCCTCCTTGGGACCCCTTGCTTACCCCAGTAGTTGAAGAAACAAGGTATAATTGAAGAGAAAAAGCCAGCAAAAAGCAAAGTGTCCTGGACGGAGACCTGGTGCTGCGTGTTGTTCAGGCCTCTCTTTCTCTCTCAGCTCCGGTCTGGTTGCCATGGAAACTGGAACTCAGGCATAGCTCGGAATTTTCAGCGGCTGGCAGGTGCAGTTGCTAGGCAACCGGAGCTCAGGCGCGCCTTGGAACTTCCAGCGGTTTGCAGGTGCGGTTGCTGGGCACCCAGAGCTGCAACGTTGCTCATAAGCTAATGGCAGGACTTGGTTGGCTGCTTACTTATGAGTTTTATTGGAAGACCTTTTGAGACTGAGCACAGAGACTCAGCTCAAGGACAATGTCCTGAGTCACCGCTCAGAGACACAGCCCCTGTTGCCTTTCAGAGACTAAGTTCAAAGTCTTAGCTCCCAGGCTTCCACTAGAGACGTTGTTACACTCTCTAGGGATGAGTGTGAGTGAGACTCCTAGTGCAGCGGGAACATAGTCAGAGGCCAGTGGAACCCAGTAAGGAGTGGGAGAGATCTCCGCAGTTCTGCTTTATGCAGCACCTTTTATTCGCTGTTCTGCCACTCCCAGTTGCTTCTTGACCAGTCCCAAAGATGTGAGTTCATCTTCATCCAACTGGAAAAAGGGTGATTTCACCTGTCACCTGACCAAAAATCAATACTTTTCATGGGTCTTTTGACAGGGGGTGGACACCTTAGAATACTTGATGGGAGGAGAACTGAGTGACTTCAAAAGTTCAGAATCTTCCTCCATCTTGACCTACTTAGATATCTGTTGAATCTGCTGATAGAGATATATACCTATGGAATCTGCTGAACCTATGATCTCTCCATTTCACTTGCTGAATGCCCTTTTATTTATTTATTTCTGTATTTCTGCATTTATTTATTTATTTGTTTGTTTGTTTGTTTGTTTGTTTTTAAAACATTAATAGATGATTGATTTATGAATTCTTTACCATTAATTACTGCATATCATGCTGTTTTCCATCTTTGCCATAAAACTTCTGCTAAATTGCCTTACTATTTTCTACCCATATGTGTCCTTATATTTTTTTATTATTTATTTATGTTTGTTTGTTTGTTTGTTTGTTTGTTTGTTATACTAAAGAGATGGCAAAAAATCTCTGACTACACAGGGAGGGTCAGGCTGAAAAGGGCAAGAGGGAGACACAGAGGGTTGGGCAGAGAAGGAGTAAGACAGGCAGGGTCGGGCTGAGAATGAGGGAGAGATGCTGGGTGGGCTATGAACAGGGAAGACATGCAGGGAGGCCTAAGAATGGGGGAGACAAGGAAGGTCAGGCTAGGAACGGGGGAGATGCTGGGGGAGGGTTGAGATGCCGGGATATGCCGGGTCAGGCTGCGATGCGGGGTTTGGGCACAGAAGGGGGGGAGAAAGAATGAGGCAGACTTGTGGGCAAGCTGAGAATGTGGGAGACAGGCAGGGTTGGGCTGAGAAAGGGGAACAAGGGGGGGTCCAGCTGAGAATGGAAGAGATGCCAGGTCATGGTTGAAAAAAGGAGAGATGAGGGGATCTGGCTGGAGAAAGGAAGAGCTGCTGGATCAGGCTGAGCTACTGGGAGATGCCGGGTTGGGCTGAGATGCAAGGAGATGCCGAGTTGGGCTGAGCTGCAAGGAGAGATGTCAGGTCACGCTGAGATGCTGGGTCAGGCTTCAGTCCAGGGAGATGCTAAGGTTGGGCTGAGATGTTGGGGGCAGGCTGTAATGCAGGGAGATGCTGAGTTACACTTCGATGCTGCGGTTGGGGTGAGATGCCAAGGTCCAGCTGCAATGGGGGAGATGCTGGTGTCTGGCTGAGATGCTGGTGTTGGGCTGAGAACCAGGGAAATGTTGGATCAGGCTGCAATGCCCAATCGGGCTCAGAACAAGGGAAATGCTGGAATAATTGGGGAACATGGGGAGTTTGGCTGGGTTGCACATAGCTGGGAGCGCTGTGTTGTGCCTTCTAGCCAGCACCTGTCTCCATGTTTTCTGTGGTAGGGAGGCCAGTAAAGTTGACTTAAGATGACTCCCCCTCCACATTGCCTTAGGTTGACTTTATAAAGTCGACTTAACTGTAAAGTTGACTTTATGAGTGGGAGTCATAAAGTCAACTTTAGCTGATGCTAAAGTCAACTTTATTGCCCTGCAATGTAGACAGGGCTTTGTTTAAGTCGACTTAAGGGCTCTTAAGTCAACTTAAACACACACTATAGACATACCCATTGCGATTAAATCAAATGTCAAATTATGGAATTTCCTGTGTGGCAGAATTTGTTTTTGCTCTAAATAAGTGTAGGCTTCCAAGCCTAATAAGTCACAAACCTCATAGATTCATAGATTCAAAGATCAAAAGGGACCATTTTGATAATCTGGTCTGACTTTCTGTATAGTACAAACCAGATAATTTCTTCAGTATGATTCCTGTTGTTTCTTGTGCTTCTAAAGTATAAAATAAAATAAAATAAAATAAAATAAAATAAAATAAAATAAAGAAATATTATCGCCAGTATTTTAAGCTGTTATATTTAACATCATTGTGATGTAAATTTAATGGATTTCTTCTTCAAAGCACAGGGACGATCAAAGTTGATACTTCACCAAATAATCAGACAGATCCCGTCCTTTTGAAATAAGAATCGTCGTTCCGAAAAAGTAAAACCTGGATGTTTTCGAAAAACTGTTATTTCGGAAGGGATATTTCGAAATAACACCATTTAGACCTGTTGTTTCAAAACAACACCGTTGTTTCGAAACAACTATTTCAAAACAACAGGTCCAAACGGCTTTATTTCAAAATATCCCTTCCGAAATAACAGCTATTTGGATTGCAGGCTTTCCCTTAATTCGAATTAACATTTTGTTAATTTGAATTAATTTATTTTGAAATAAGGATATTTCAAAATAACTCATTTTGAAATCCTTATTTCCAAATAACTATGTGTGTGTAGACATAGCCCATGTGGGAACCAATGATTCTGCAAGAAATGACCCTCAGAAGATCAAAGATGACTACAGGACTCTGGCAGCACAGGTGAAGCAGTTTGGTGCACAGGTGATGTACTTCTTGATCTTTCTGGTCAAGGGCAGGAGTCCGCATGGAGACAGATGCATCCTGGAGGTGAATACCTAGCTGAGGAGATGGTGTCACCAGGGGGGTTTTGGTTTTCTTGACCATGGGGTGCTGTCACGTTGCACACATCCCTGGTTATGATCTACTTGATTTTCCTTTTCATTTATATGCTGGAATTGTATGATTTGCTGCCAATTACACCATGCAATATTTCTTTATGGATGCTGATGACCTATTCTACATGATTTGTATGATTATATGTTTCCTACAACTTCATATGCATGAACAAACATGTAATATGCTTTCCATGGCTCAAGGATGGGGGAACAGACAGAGGTCTCTCCCAGCAGTGGTGATCAAACAACTAGCCAAAAGGGACAAAGGTATGCTAATGGAGGTGTCTGTGAAGAGAAAAAGGGATCATCTTTGCCCAGAAAGGGAGAGGTTGAGCTGGGTGATAAACAGAGAGACCTGGAAGATTTGGGGGCTTTTGGCCTGGGTCCTTCCATCTGGAAACAACCCTAAGCAAGATCTGGGCCCTGCCTGGCCTCAGGCAGAGACTGGCTGTGCAAACATCTTACAGCCAGACACCTGGAGCATAAACTTGGTTAGACTATGAGGTTAGTATAAGTAGAAACATTAGGTTAGAAAGTGTATTTTACCTTTTATTTTCTTGTAGTCTCTCTTGACTCATTTATATTGTGATTCTGCCATGATTGGCCATATTCTTATGTAGAATTATAATCGTGTGAATAAACTTGTAGCTGTTTTCTGTATAGTTATGTGATCTTTAGAGGGTGTGAGTGAAGAAGGCTGGGCACAATCCATTTCTTCGTCAAATGAATGGACCTGAGTGTGTGGTGATTGGGAGTGGGTCCCAATCTCTGTAGACAGTGGGTCCTGGCATGGTAACTGGGGCCAGGGGTGCTTGCTGGGGGACTGTCCCTCAAGTAGCCTGAGGGCATACACCCACTGCTTGGGACCGATTGAACGTCAGAAGCCAGAGTGAGCTGACTCAGGAGTGAGTGGTCTTTTGACAAAGGGGGGCAAATCATGGTTCAGGATTGGGAATTGGGAGGTCATGACAGCATACCAGACTGGATCTGGGGAGCAGTCTGTCACATATGCTGTTCCAAAAAAAATGGACTGCTAGACAGAAAAGTCCACTTATTGAGGAAGAGTAAGAATGTATTTGGACATAGGCTTGCTAACCTGGTGAGGAGGGCTTTAAACTAGGTTTTACCTAAGCCCAGAGGTAAGTGAAAACCAGAACAACCTTGGGGAAAGGATGGAATTGGGGGGGGGGGGGCTGGATGTTAATGACAGAGACAAAAGCATGACTAATCAGAACCAAGGGCAGGGAGAAAAAGCAGACCAGTATCTTAAATGTCTGTATACAAATGCAGGAAGTATGGGGAATATACGGGAGGAACTTGAAATGCTTATACCCAAACACAACTATGACATATTTGTTATCACAGGCCATGTCTACATTAAAAAGCTTAGTTTGGACTTTCTTAGTCTGAACTAAGCAGTTGCAGTTTAGTTCAAACTAATCATGGGCTAGTTCAAACTAGCTGGACTTTTTAGTTTGAACTAATATGTTAGTTTGAATGAAAAAGTGCAGCTAGTTTGAACTAAAATTTTGTTTGAACTAGAGAAAGTAGGTAGTTTGAACTAACTGCTTAGTTGAAACTTTTTGAGTTCAAACTAAGGTGTCTACATTGCCCTAGTGCAAACTAACTGTTCAAACTAAATAATGTTTTAGTTAGAACTAGGCAAAGCCTAGTGTAGACCAGCCAAATTTGTCCAGACTAAGCTTGCTTAGCCCAGAATAATTTGTTAGTGTCAACATAGCCATAGAGATTTGGTGGGATAATATGCATGATTTGAATATTAATATAGCAGATTACTGCATGCTTAGAAAGGACAGGAAGGGAAGAAAGGGAAGAGGAGATGTCTTGTTTATCAAAAATACGTATACTTGGACTGAGGCTGGGATGGAAATAGAAAACAGACAGCTTGAAAGTCTCTGGGCTAAAATAAAAGAAGTAAAAAACATGGGTGATCTCATGGTAGGGGTATACAACAGACCACCAAACCAGGAAGAAGAGGCCGATGAAGCTTTTTCTCAGCAATTAACAAAATCATCCAAGGCAGAGGACTTAGTGGTGATCAGGAAATTCAGTTACTCAGGCTCTGTTGAAAAAATAACTCAGCAACGCAAAAACCATCCATTAAATTCCTGGAATGCATTGAAGACATTTTTTTTCTTTCAAAAAGTGGAGAAAGCTACTAGTGGAAAGGCTAGTCTCAGTTTGGTTTTGACAAACAAAGAAGTAGTTGAGAATTTGAAAATGGAAGATAACTTAGGTGGAAGTGATCATGAAACGATAGAGTTCATGATTCTTAGAAATGTTAGGAGAGAGAATACCAAAATAAAAACAGTGGATTTGAGGAAGGCAGAATTTAGGAGACTGCAGGAGTTGAAGGGAAGGATACCATGGGAAGAATGTCTAAGAAAAAAAATGACCAAAGAAAGTTGGCTGTTTTTCAAAGAGATGTTAAGAGCATAAGAGCGAACCATTCCACTGCATAGGAAGAATAACAAATATGGCAAGAGACCAAGTTAGCTTAACTAGGAGACCTTCAATAATTTAAAAATAAAAAGGGAGTCCTACAAAAATTGGCAACTGGATAAAATTAGAAAAGAGGACTATAAACAAATAACACAATTATCTAGAAGAGAAATCTGAAAGGCCAAGGCACAAACAGAGATCATACTAGATGAAGGCATAAAGGGTAACAAAAAGATAATCTTCAAATACATCAGAAACAAGAGGAAAACCAAGGATAGTTTCAGACCTTTACTCAACAAAGAGGGTAAAGCAATGAATGAAATGTGGCACTAGGAGAGAGACTAATTACTTTCTTTATTTCAATCTTCATGGAGAAGACTGGTGGAGATTGGATGTCTGATGTAGAGGAGAGCAATAGGAATAGAAGTTAAAATAGGGAAAGAGCAAGTTAAAAATTACTTGGATAAGTTAAGATCCAAAGAGATAGCCAGGTTAGTCTAGTTCAGTAAAACAAACAAACAAGGGGTCCTGTGGCACTTAAAGCCTAAGAAATTTATTTTCTTCATGAGCACTTTTGAAAAGTGGATGAGAAATACTGTTGCCAGAATGAGTAAAGACGTTTGATTGGGTAGTATTCCATGCAGATCCATAAATGAGTAAAGAAAGAATAAAAAGTCAGTGGAAGGCCAGGAGTCCAATTGTCCTGAAATGTGAATTTCCCTAATTTTTCATACATCTTTGGAGGCTCAGGGCCATATTAAAGTAATATGAATCAGTGGCTTTATATCTAGAACATAAGAAAAGTCACACTGGTGCAGGACAGTGGTCCATCTAGCCCAGTATCCTGTCTTCTGGCTGGTCACTGCAAAGTGCTTCAGAGCAGGGCTGTTCCTAGGCTAGGGGAAGAGGGGCAGCCGCCCAAGGACCTGCACTTTGGGGGGGGGGGGCGTGGGATTGCACCACTGCCCCCCACCACCACCAGGGACTGGGCAGGCCAGCCAAAAGTAGCTTGGGGTGAAAGTTGCTTATGGCAGTAGATCAGCATTGCAACAAAGGTGAGTCATTAGGACTAACAATGAGCTGCTAATTGTTGTTCAAACAACCTCTACGCCTCCTGTCCGAGTCATGATATCTTTGGGCTTCTCTCATTCATACGAAAAGGACTGAGGTCACTGGCAAGCAACCTTTTTTATTTTTTTTTCAATAGACCGCATGAAGAAAAAAAAACTGTGAAAACCCACTTATTCCATCATCTCTGCGGTATGGGGATTGAAGTTATTTTTGCAAATTAGGACTTGCCTCTTTTTTTCAGTGGGTTGAGAATTCCCTTGCTTGCAACAAAAGTTATAACTTGTAAATTTTAATAAAAACTCTAGAGTTTTTTTGACTAATAACTAAAAAGAGAAGAGAAAAGCAAACTTCTACTAGGAGCTTGTGTTACAAAGTATGGTATATTTTTTACAATTAGATAACCTAAGTAAAAGAACAAAATCCAGCTCAGGGATATGTCTGCTGGAAGGAGAAGTTATAACAAGGTCCTAATCGGAAGGGGGAAATGGATAGCCTCATTGTGTTGCTGCCTTATGTACACTGCCAGGGGTCACCAGACATGCAGACTCAGGGAGTGGATGAAGTGCAGAGGTGAAAGTGGGACCCAGAGGGGCTGCTACAGTTCTTGGGATTTGGCAATGGAGAAGGGAGCAGGACCTGGAGGGACTCGGACAGGCTCAGCAGCAGACAGGATCTTCCAGGACCTTTCTTTCCAGCCTAACATTGGCTCTCTTTTCAACGCTTCCATCACATTTCTCCACCCTGTCACCTCCCACCTCCTATTTGCAAGGAGCTCTCACACATACACTCCAGGCTACTACATGCAATTTTAGAGACTTGACATGCTTCCTGATTTGAAACAGGAGCATGTGGGATCACCTTCTGCATCTTCCACTTAGGTGATCTCAAAGTAGATTTGTAGATTTCAGAGATGCAATAAAAGCCTCAAGAGAAAGGATGAAAGCTATGAGGGATTGCCGCCACTGCCCCACCCGACAGCCATGGGCACTGTTCAGTTTTCTGGTGGCTGCTTTTTTCCAGTGGAGGATCACCATGTGGCAGAGGGATCTCGAGCTAGGTCCTGAGGAATAAAGTTTAACAACCACTGGCTTAAGGGTGGCTGAGGAACCAGACCCTGCACTCCTATTCTGCTGCTTTTGGCCAGCTCACCTGGTCCCTGGGGGCAGGCGAGTGGGGACCTGCAAAGGGTGATTCACTCAGGGCCCTGTGCTAGGGATGGCCCTGCTTCAGAGCAAGTGATAAGAATCATCAAGTGATCCATATCCTGTCACTCATTTCTAGCTTCTGGCAGAGGGCAATCTCTGGCTATCTGCCTAATAGCTATTGCTGGATCTATCCTCAATAGGAATGTCCACACTTAGTCTTTAAATCACAATATTGCTGATTATTTCAATTTAAAAGATTGCATGTCTACACTACTTTTCCTTATTTTGAAATGAGGAACTTCCTCATTTAAAAATAGGGAAAGTCATTTTGATATAATAAAACCTAGCATTATATCAAAATGACAGTTAAATCGAAATCATTATTTCAAAATAATGCAGTGTGAATGTGTTATCTCATTTTAACTGTTATTTTGATTTAACACATTTGCCCTTCTTCCCAGGATGCTTTCCTTTTTCTATATATTGGGTGGGGGCATGGCACTTCCAGGGGGTCATTTTGCCACACCTCCCATGCTGCCCCTCTCCTAAATCAATCCAGCAAGTCCTGCCCATGGGCATGCTAGTTCAGTTTGAGTTTCTAGTGGGAACATGTTAAATCAATTTAACTTAATTGATTTAATGTTTTTATATTGATTTTATTAAATCAATTTAACTTAAATTGATTTAACTGCCTAAGTAAGCCCATTAGCTTACCTAGCTTCTTTTTTAATTACATTATAATCTTTGGCTTCACAGAGTTCCCAAGCATGCAGGTTCACAGGTTGTTTGTGTGTTGTGTGAAGAAGCGCTTTCTTTTGTTTTTGTTTTTTTGAGTGGTAACAGCCAATTTAGATCCAATCATTTTATGAATAGAATTGGGGTTATGTTTTCTAAAGTCCATTACTTTCCATTTATGAACATGGAATTTCATCTGCCTTTTTGTTGTAAGATTCTTTTGAAAATATCCAGAGCCAGCATTGTACTTAACTATCTGATGCAGTTTCATATCATCTGCATATTTTGCCACCTCACCGTTTAGCCATTTCTCCAGATCATTCAAGAATATGTTAAACAGCACTGGTCCCAGTACAGACTCCTCAGGGACACCACTATATACTTTACTCCATTCTGAAAACTAAACATTTCTTCCTGTCAAAGAAAAAACAACAGCTGAACCCAGCTTGAGTGCAGAATCAGAAGCTAACAGTTTGTTACAGTATAAATCACTGCAGCGGGGAGAGAGCAATTAGGTGCTGGTCTCCACCCCTAAGATGTATTACAGAAACTTTTATAGCTTAACAGCAACATTAAGCTATATGCATATACATAAGGTAACAGTAATAGGACCAAACATTTTCTTACTGGTACAGGCTAACATTATTTCATAAAGGGACCAAGGTCAGAGGGGAAAGGAATCTCACATACCAAGAAAACAACAAAAGGATTAAGGCAACTAGGACTGGTATGGTAAGGCAGGATGGTATGTGTCAAGGATGCTTTGTATCTGGAACAACAGTGGCACAGAGAGGCACAAGTTTGAAATCCTTGATTTATTACACAGCATTCTTTCACATTCCTCTGCTTTGTTTCTTAACTGTTAATCAGTTACCAATCCAGGAGTGGACCTTCCATTTTTTCTTCAAGTGCTTACCTTACTTAATACTGTTTGGAGAGGGCCCTGTCAAAGTACACTATATCTAGTAAATCTGGCCAAAATCTGACCTGACTCTTTGGCCTTCTCGGGCAATATAATCAAATTCTCCTAGGGTGTGTTCACACAGGCTTCTTATATCGAAAAAACAGAGGTTATTTCGAAATAAGAAACAGCATGTCCACATGACGTACTCCCATTTTGAAACAAGGGGTTCCATGGTTTCAAAATGGAAACCGTGTTTTGAAATGGCTTAAACCTACTTACGTTTCAAAACAAGGTTGTTTCGGAGCAAACTGTTCCGAAACAACATTTGACCTTCTCCCAAGGTGCTAAGCACCCTGGGAGGAAGGGCCACCCCTTCAGCACCTTGGCCAGGGAATCCTCACCACCCTGGTCAGGGTGCTGAGGGGTGTCCCCTGGGCGGGAGAGGGGGACTGCAGACCCCCGTGGGGTGAGCCACAGCCGGCAGGCAGGCTCAACCCGCAGGGCTCTGCAGAGGGCTGCAGACCCCAGCAGGGTGAAGCACCTGGCTCCGCTTCACGCCGCCGGGGTCAGCAGTCCCCTGCAGACACTGGCGGGGTGAAGCATCTGGCTCCGTTTCACCCCGCTGGGGTCTGCAGTCCTGGGAAGACCCTGGCGGGGTTAGCCGCTGGCTCCTCTCACCCCACGGGGTTCTGTAGGCCCCTCCCCAAAAATGAAATAGCAAGTCCACAGTGTATTTCATTTCCCTTATTTCGAAGACACTTTTTTGTCTTTCGAAATAAGGTGTTTCAAAATAAAACATTATTTCAAAACGGCTTGTTTTGAAACAAGCAGTTTGTGCGTGAACCAATGTTCCCTCTAAGCTGCACCAGTGAGCAGTAGCACAGCTGCCACTGCTCACTGGCACAGCAACCCCTGACCCCAGCACAGGTCCAGCAGCCACAAGCCACGCCTGGCCCAGGAAACATTTCTCCTGGGTGCCAGGAAGCCTGGGGTGGGGCTGGCAGGGAGCAGAAGTGGAAGCGGAGGAGCCGGGGGATTGGGGCTTGCGGGGAGCAGAAGAGCCATGCGATCAGGGCTGGCGTGGAGCAGAGAAGCCAGAGAATTTGGGCTGGCAGAGAGCGGAGGAGTTGGAGGATCGGGGCTGGCGGGGGGTGCAGGAGCAGAAGGATCGGGGCTGGCGTGGAGTGGAAGAGCCGGAGGATTGGGGCTGGTGGGGAGTGGAAGAGCTGGGCGATCGGGGCTGGTGGGGAGTGGAGGAGCCAGAGAATCGGGGCTGGCGGGGAGCAGAGGAGCTGGAGGATCGGGGCTGGTGGGGAGCAGATGCGGGGGAGTGGAGGAGCCAGGGTGGGGGCTCCCGGGCTGGGGGCAGATTAGAAGCGGGGGTAAGCTCATGCCACGCGGTTGGGGAGGGGAGTGTTGATGTGTAAGGAAATGTATTGTTTCCTTTTCAAGTCATTGCTGCCACATAGGTCAGTGATTCCCAATGTTTTCTCTGCCATTGCAGTGGAACTCCTTGCTAACTTTAATTCATTTGAGGCACACTGCCATATAGTTTCCAAATGAAGCCATACATTTTCATGAGCCAATCCAGAGCTCTTTGAGTAGTTTTTCAAAAAATTCTGTGGCACACCTGTGTGCTGTGGCACACTGGTTGGGAAACAGTGGAATAGGTAGACACAACACACACATTCCACCCAAGATTCAGAATAAACACAGAAAACTGTATAGAACCTTATGTTACCTTATTAACACACAGCATTTTTACAGCACTTTCCATCCCAGGATCTTTCAATGGCTTACTATACTAGGTATTCACACATGCTTGGCTCTGTGGTATCCAAGAAGCACACCCCACTTTGTGCTCACATTTAAGTGAATGGCCCTGACAATACATTATAGGCAAACTGCATGTCCTCCCATTTTGATATCTTTACCAAGTGCCATAAACAATGGCTTTAGGAGGAGGTGTCCCCTCCCTGTATTTTTAGCACAGCTCTGTTTTCATTTGGAAGCTGGTAAAGGAAAGTTCAAAGCTTGCAGAGAAGAACTACACAAAACTGGTAGATGGGGATTGTAGCAGAAAGAGAACACAGCCTGATCTAACTTTTTCAGTAAAGTGGAAAAACTCTCATTGATCTTAATTAACATCAACTCAAGTAATATATAGGCCTAAATCAGGGTGACTTCATTTAGCTCAGTGAGTGAGATCTAGTCAGAATTGGCACATTCATTAGGAATCTGTAAAAAAAAATAATAGATTCTTGGCGAGTGATGATCATCAGCTCTTGTCTGTGTAATTTCTCACAGATTTGCTTATATATTTTCCCATCTTCTAAAGGTGAACTGAGATTACAGACAACCAAAAAATCAGAAGCAGTCCCACAAAGCAGCTTCACAAATTCATAACACAAAATGACAAAGTGTACAGGCAAAAGTTTGGTGCAAGACAATTGCAGTGATGTCAAGAAATATGAAGGTATTGGAAGTTTTAAGATGGCATGGCTAAATGAATTAATTGCAACTGAGAGCATGGAATCTGGAGAGGTGCAGCATGTCAAATTGGGTCAGCTATTTTCTTACTCTGAGGACAATGGTGTATTATGTTTGTCATGTGCAGAAGCCAACAAGACAAGCTGTGATTTTGCTAAAGGAAAGACATGGAGTTGATGGAAGATTGACTATTTGAAGAGGCATCTCAATCAGCAAATCTATACAATGTTCCCTCTCTAAGCTGGTGCCGCAACTGAGCAAGTTATGGATGCTGTTGGTGAGCCGATGGGCAGTGGCTCAGGGGCCTGGCTCGGGCCTGGGAACTTGCTCAGCTGCATCCATAAGTTGCTCAGCTGCATCACCCGCTTAGAGGGAACACTGGTGTGACCATAGCCCTACAGAGTCTTCCTCTCCAGAGCTAGTGCTGCAAGGGGAGAAGACACACATATAGCCAATGACAGACCAATTAAAGAATAAATATTGCAAAAATCACAAAATGCAAGAGTTTTTAACAGTGCAGAAGGTGTCTGGAATTTTCAAAGGAGTCTAAAGGGGTTTGGCAGTGAAATTTCCTCTGAGATCACCACTTTCGAAAGAGAGAAAGCAAGAAACATTAGTATTTTAATAGAATGTTTAAACACATTTTAATTTCATATTTAGACACAGAGAGATTTGTTATGAAGAATTTTACAGAGAGGAAAATACAAATAATATAAAAAATGAAAGTAGGAATCAAATTTAGGCAGGTAGGGAATGGGGAATTCCAATTCATAAATCATACCAGAAAAGAAGACAGGAGAAAAGGATGATAAGATGGTATCTAATAGATGTGTATGATATTTTAAAGATTTTTTTTCTTGTTTACTTTTACTAAAAGTCACAGGCAACACACAAAAATTTGAGGAAGCCGGTAACCTATCATTGTATTAAAAATAATATGAGGCACCTGGGGATGAGATGGAGGGGCGGTGTTTGGAAGTTGTGGCACCCTGATTGGAAGCTCAGAATTGGGGGATCTCTACTGCTTGTCCAGGAGGACAGCAGCAGAGCCCCACCAGCACCAGAGGCTCAGAGCCACGGGGTCTCTTTCACTTGAAGCAGCTGAAAGCTGGGTGGCCTCTGCCATCTACGCTGGTTCAGAGTTAGGAGGTCCATGGAACAGTTGACAGCATTGTGTCTCCTGATGGAATCAGAAAGGCGATACTGGTCCTAGCAGTAGCTGAGAGGTGCAACCCCCAGGTCCCAGACCTTAACATACTCACCCCCTGCCACCACCCTGGGGCTGCATTTGGCAGCTGAAGAGGATAATGTCATGGAGGTTTCTGGAAGTCACAGATATAATGTTGTCCTCCCCCGTCCCTTCTCAGTTCCCAGATACATTTTGCTGGAAGAATACTTGTCAGCAGTCCAGAGTACATCTGCAGGCACCCCCACGGAGGATTTATTGGGGGTTGCACTGACAAGCCACACATAATAACAATATCTCCAAGATCTTCACACCAGTCAAGTTTATTTCTCTAAACACCAATAGAGTTCCCTTCCCTCAATCATAGTTCTATATGCCCATAGAATGAGTTGTTTCCCTGATCATAGTTCCATACACTAACGAAACACCCTTCCCCCTCCTTTTCCTGATGACCTTAATTATAACTATAGGTTCCAACCCCCTCCCCCATCCTTTCAATACATATCTATTACGGGAGCCTTAGACTGGGGTTTTTGTTACAACAGCTTTTGCACCCATGGGAGGGAAAAAGAATGATTCCACCTTTTGACCATGGTCAGTTTACAGCTCTATATTTAAGTTTCTTTTTAACATCTCCCTTCACATTCCTTGCTTTTCTAACCACTCACAACTGAGAGAATGAAGTCTGAATGAGAGTATAAAGAACGATCAGTATTGTAACAGAACATTAGGCTATGTCCACATATACATCATTATTTCGAAATAAGTTAATTTGAATTAAGGGAAAGCCTGCTTTCAAAACAGCTGTTATTTCAAAATGGTTATTTTGAAATAAGGCCATTTGGACATGTTGTTTTGAAACAACATGTCCAAATGGTTTTATTTTGAAATAACCATTTCAAAATAACAGCCGTTTCAAAACGAATGGGGTTTAAGCTGTTTCGAAATGACAGTTCTTATTTCAAAATGACAGAGTCTGTCATTTCGAAATAAGAAAATGTCGTGTGGACATTCAGTTTTTTTTATTTTGAAACAACCAGTGTTGTTTTAAAATAAAAGACTTGTGTGGACATACCCTTAAAGACACTGTAATGTCACACACACACACACACACACACACACACACACACACACACACACAC
>ML682118.1:1919957-1933462 GCA_007922195.1 Podocnemis expansa | reverse complement strand
CACACACACACACACACACACACACACACACACACACACACACACACACACACACACAGCATTTTACCATGCAAAAGAAAAGAAAAGAAAAGAAAAGAAAAGAAAAGAAAAGAAAAGAAAAGAAAAGAAAAGAAAAAGTGTGTTAATCGGAAGATGGCGGCTGAGGAATGGGAAATTCCAATTTATAAATCACATCAAAAAGAATGAGGGGAGAAAGTGATAAGACCACAGTGTGTAATACACTGTTTAGGTTAAGATTTTTTTTTCATGTTTGCTTTTAGTAAAAGTCACAGAAAGTTCACAGTCAATACATACAGATTTGTGGATAATGGTCACCTGTCTGTGACTTTTACTAAAAATAGTACATGGCAGCTGAAGACTGAAAGGGGTGTCTACAGTGGCTGAAAGTTGGGGTGGGTCAGAGCTGTGGGGGTTTCCACTACTCACCCCAGGTGACTGTGCCACCATTGCTGGCACTCAGTGACACAGAGCCTCTGTCACCCACGGAGGCTGTTAGCCAGGTGGCCTCTGCCATTCAGGGTGGCTTGGAGTTGGGGGGTCCCCATCACGGCTGACAGAAGTGTGGCCTCTGCCAGCAGTAGCTTAGAGCTGCTGATGCTTGCAACAGCTGAGAGCTCCAAATACCTCACCAGATGAGAGCTCTGAGGTGCATACAGGACCCAGACCTAACAGCTTCAGCCCCACTTCCCCAGGGCCAGTGCTGAAGTTGATGAAGACAGTGTAAGAGGTGTCTTGAAAATCACAGCTTTTGTGACTTCTGTGACAAAATCTTACTCCTTATAATTTTGTAATGATTTCAAGATGGATGCAGTGGGTTAAAAGGTTAAAAAAGAAAAGCCAATCCAAGCAGTGGCACCTGATAGCAAAGGATGTATGTGAGGGTGTAGTAAAAAGTGAGAGCCTGAGACATGAGGTGTAATATACCAGGCCAGCTATGAGGCTTGAAGTCTGAGCTAAAGTAATGGTGAAGTCCTGCTGTTAGAAAGCAAAGTTAGCAGAAGTCAGGCTGTCAATCATGAAAGACTTATAGTAAGTGGCAAATACACACTGAGCACTCATGTGAGGATGTTCCAGAAAGGTAGCAATACTACAAAGATAATGAGGGCTTACTGGCCACTCAGAATAATATGAGGGATAGAAATGTTTTTGACGTATCTTCAGGTACAAGGCAAAAGTTCCTCTCTCACTACATCAGAGAATGCATTTTACTATAGCAGAAGATGGCAACTAAACATGTCAAAAGGCAATACGCAGCTTTTTGTATCAGTGTATACAAGGCAGTATCAAAGGCTATGTCTACTTTTAGACTGTTAGTTCGAATTGACTGAATTTCAACTGATCACATCAAACTAATTACGAGTAGTTCAAATTGAGTCAATTCAAACTAAAATGGCCAATTTAGGAAAACCTATTTGAACTAGCATGTCCATGAACTGGACTTGCTACTTTGAATTGGAGAAGGGGCACCATGGGAAGTGTGGCAACATGGCCCCCAGTAGGGGTATGTCACCACTCAATCCCCTGCCCTGCTCCTAGCCCTCTAACCCAGCCCAGGGAAAAGCATCCCCATCCCAGCTCTAGCTGAGAAGGGGATGCTTTTCCCTATCCCCGGCTCAGAAGGCAGGAGCCAGGCAGGGGATGCTTTCCCCTGCCAGGGCTCTGTGGGGGTGCCTTTCACATGTGTGGCCAGCTGGGCTGGAGGGGGGGCTGGAGGCCCTGTCCCCAGCCCAGGGACAGAAACCCCATTGCTCCCTTCCAGCCCAATGCGGCTGGAGGGGGGTGAGGGCACCTTTTGGGCTGCTCATCCCAGGTGCTGAAGGGCTGGTCTTCGCACCCAGGGAGGAAGGTCAACCCTTGTCAGTTCAAACTCAGTGAGTTTGAATTGGCATGGCCACACTGGGTCAGTTCAAACTCCTAGGTTCAAATTGACCCTGACTTTGAAGTCAAACGAGGTTTGACCAATTCAGTCATCTTTCTTCAATTTGAACTGAGGAGTTCCTCAGTTCAAATTGAGGAAAATGAGTGTTGCCATGCACTTAATTGAATTCTAATTGATTGTCATTAATTCAAATTCAAGTCTAAGTGTAGACATACACAAAGTGATTGTCTAGGTCTGGCAGAGTGAGGAACAGAAAGTCCCACTGTTTACTGAGACACAGGCATATGAGTATTCAGTGCCCTTGCAGCACTTATGAGATGCTTTTTATCATGCTTCTTTGACCATAAGTCTGGCCTAGTGCCTTTGTTCCAGAAAGGGATCTGTTAGCGAACTGGATAGTCCAGTGATGGTTTGGTGTCTTGACTGTCTGTGCACAGCAGGGACAATATACACAATGAAAGAACACACACACACACACAGTCAACAACTGACAACAGAGATGCTGTGGTTTAAAATGACTATAACCAATTTAATTAGGGTGAACTTCACCAACAGAGGGAAACAAATGTTTATTAATGAGAAAGGAGAAAATAGATGCTGTCATACAGCAGTAAAAAGTAGATGAGACAAAGGAGGAGTTACACTGCATGGAGCTAGGGAATTTTTTTCAGGCAAATAGTTGATTCACTGAAAAAAAATACTTTCCTGATTGACCTAATTCACTTGTGAATTTGAAGCAAATTTGCCAAATACTACCATCCATGGCAAAACAAAAGAAAAGAATTAAAACCAAAAAAGCTAAATTCACAGAACAGCCCAGGGGATCTTAGGCTATATCCACACTTAGGCAGTTAAATTGATTTAAGTTAAATTGATTTAACATACTCAGATTGAACTAGTACCTCCACAGACAGGACTTACTAGTTCAATTTAGAAGAGGGGCACCATGGGAGGTGTTGCAAAATGGCCCCCTAGAAGAGCCATGCCCCCACCCAATATATAAAAAGGGACAGCACCCTGGGAAGGAGAATGGCAGAAGTGTTAAACTGATTTAACAGTTAAATTGAACTAATACATCCATACAGCATTACTTGAAAATAACAGTTTCGATTTAACCATAATTTTGATATAATGCTAGGTTTTATTATATTGAAATAATTTTCCTTATTGTGATATAAGGGAGCTTTTTATCTTGATATAAAGAAATGTAGTGTGGACCTGCAATCTTTTAAATCTGTATTATTTCTATTTAAAGACTGTGAGTGGACATACATTTAGTGTCTCCATATATCTTTTATTACACCTGCCTGGGAATGGGAGAAGCTCATTCATGTCCCATCTCTTCTTGAACCAACTCACTTTGTACAAATTAGCAGCATATTAGCAGATACACATGGAGCATGTCTACATTTGCAAGGTAGTTCGAAATGAGGAGACTTAATTCAAACTAACTGAACACCTGTCTACACTAAGCTTTCATTAGTTTGAAATAAGCAATTCCTTAATTCAAACTAATGAATGCTTATTTTGAACTAGGAAGAGCTCCCAGTTAGTTCAAACTAAGCCCTTAGTTTGATCATCATTATTTTGAACTAAGGATGACATAGACAAGGATTAAGCCTTAGTTCAAACTTAATAAATTTGAACAAAGGGCAGTTAGTCTGTATTAACAAAGCGGATGAATTCAAACTAACGTCAGTTCAAATTAGTCCACGCTGTTAATTCAAACTAATAAGTTTGAAGTTAGTTCGAACTAAACTCAAACTTATTAGTTCTAATTAGCAAATTCAAATAAACTTTTCCTAGTGTAGTCAGAGCCTATGGAGACAGAGGTGTCATGGGACATGTACAATTGGATTCTGTCTTAATTGGTGAATTGGAAGTCTTCTGCCTTTGACAAAGGTCACTACAGGAAGATTAAGGCTTCTTAAATCCTACAAAAATGCATTATCCAGTCTCATGCTTTTCTTTCTTTCAGCTGAGATATGTGAACCTTCCCTAAAAGCACACTTTTTTCTGCATCTAGACATGACTTCACCAATGCAGGCATCTTCGTCTCAATTGATACAAGATTGCAACCTGCTGGATTCATCTCAACATCTCCTTGTTTGTGAGAAATTAAACCAATGTAAGTTAAGCATGCACTATAGTTTTGGTCACTGAAAACTGTTTAGTTCCCACTCTTCTTTGCGAACAGGGGACAGAAAACAGGGGAGTTTGCGAGGGAAGGAGTTGGTGCCAGGTGCATCCTAGATAAGTGATTGGACTGTCTCTTTTTCCCTCCAGGTGATTTGCTTGTGTCTTTTTCTCTACAGGTGATTGCTGTTAGTTGTGGGACTGTGCTTGTGTGATTGGGTGGGGGCTGTTTGCACCATTGTTCCCTGATCCTCTTTAATCACCAGCCTCTAGCAGCCTCTAGCAGCCTTGTGATTGGCCTGCCCCCTGTGTGACTAGCAAGGGGCAAGGGCTGACCTAGGCAGAGAAGGCCTTTAAAAGCCCCTGGTAGAGAGACCAGAGGGAGCTTGCGAACGAGGGACAGCAAACAGGGGAGTTTGCGAGGAAGTTTGAGAAGGAGTTTGGTGAGGCCAAGATGGTGAAGAGGAGCCGCACTGCTGGTGCCAGTGCCCCTGCTGTTTCCTTTGCCACTGTTTGTAGCCAGACAAAGTGTCTGACAATGGATATCTCCACCCAGATCCTGGTGTGGATTTGCAAGGACTGTGGCCTTCATTTTCCTGCCACAGATGATCAGGCTAGGGAGATGAGCCTATGTGATAGGTGCCTTCTGGTGGCATCTCTCCAGAAACAAGTAGGAGAGTTACAGGAGGAGGTGTCACGACTCAGGGGTATCCATGCCCTGGAAAAGTTCCTTGACAGTGTCCACGATGAGACCTGCAAGGAGGAGGACCCTATCCCAGTGCCAAGGGCTACTACTACAGCTCTGGAAACGGATGGGATGCCTATGGCAGAGGGAGGACACTGGCAGCTGGTCACCTCTGGCAGCAGACAGTGCTCCACGCCTGCTCACATCCCACCATCCATTGTGGTGAGGAACCATTATGCGGTGCTGGACACGATGAAGGAGGTAGAGGAGATGCCATCCACCCCAGAGGCTGGGGAGCTCACAGCCACCTCACCTAAGAGGAAACTTAGGGTTGTGGTGATTGGGGACTCCCTCCTGAGAGGCATGGAGGCACCCATCTGTCACCCTGACAAGGCCTCTAGAGAGGTATGCTGCCTGCCAGGTGCCCGTATCAGAGATGTTACGGAGGGACTGTCAAAAATCATCCGCCCCTCAGACTACTACCCCATGCTTCTTATCCATGTGGGTACCAATGATACTGCGATAGGTGATCCTCAGCAGATCAAAGGTGACTTCAGGGCTCTGGGAGCGAGGGTGAAGGAGTTTGGAGAACAGGTGGTGTTCTCATCAATCCTTCAAGTCAAGGCTAGAGGCCTGAGGAGAGACAGATGCATCCTAGAGGTGAATGCCTGGCTGAGAAGACGGTGTGGTCAGGAGGGATTCGGCTTCCTTGACCATGGAGTTCTGTTTCAGGACAGAGGATTGATAGGCAGAGATGGCCTTTACCTGTCCAGGAAGGGGAAGAGTGTATCTGGGCACAGACTGGCTGACCTAGTGAGGAGGGCTTTAAACTAGGTTCAATGGGGGAAGGAGACCAAAGCCCACAGGTAAGTGGCAATGTGGGAGATCTGGGGGAAGGGATGGAACTTGGGGGGGTGTTGGGACTGTAGTATCAGCAATAAAAGAGAAGGTAGTTGGAACATGGGGGGGGGGGTCAAATAATTGTCTTAAATGTTCCACTGAAGCGCCAACACACGAGGAGAGTGGGGGAGGAGGACTCCAAGAAAAAATGCAAGGAGGTTTATGCAATAGAATTGAAAACCAAACTGACAAAGTAGGGCAAGTGACCGGGTATCTTAGGTGCCCATACACTAATGCGAGGAGCCTGGGAAATAAACAGGAAGAACTGGAAGTACTAGTGCAGACAAGGAACTATGATATCATAGGAATAACGGAGACTTGGTGGGATAGTCTGCATGACTGGAGCTCTGCCATGGATGGGTATAAACTGTTCAGGAAAGTCAGGCAGGGAAGAAGAGGGGGAGGAGTAGCACTATATGTAAAAGAGCTCTATGAGTGCTCAGAGCTCCATTATGGAAGTGGAAGCGTGCCTGTAGAAAGTCTGTGGGTTACATTGAGAGGGAAAAGCAACAAGGGGGATGTTGTGGTGGGGGTCTGCTATAGACTACCAGACCAGAAGCAGGAGGTGGATGAGGTGTTCTATGGACAACTAGAGGAAGCTTGTAGATCACAGGCCCTGGTGCTCATGGGGGACTTCAATTACCCTGACATCTGCTGGGAGGCCAATACAGCAGTGCATGGGCAATCCAGGAAGTTTTTAGAGTGTGTTGGGGACAACTTTCTAGTACAAATGCTGGAGGAACCAACTAGGGGCCTTGCACCTCTCGACCTGCTGCTCACAAACAGAGAAGAATTGATCAGGGAGGTAGAGGTAAATGGCAAGCTAGGCAGTAGTGACCATGACATGGTTGAGTTCAAGATGCTCATTAAAGGAAGGAAGCAAAGCAGCAAAACAAAAACCCTGGACTTCAAAAGAGCAGATTTTGGGTCCCTCAGGGAACTGATGGGCAGGATCCCTTGGGAAGCTAATCTGAAGGGGAAAGGAGTCCAAGAAAGCTGGTTATATTTTAAAGAAACCCTCCTAAGGGCACAGGAAGTTGCCATTCCAATTAGGAGAAAGAACAAACATGTGAGGCAGCCAGAATGGCTTAGCAGAGAACTCTGCTCTGAGCTTAAACATAAAAAGGAAGCTTACAGGAAGTGGAAGCTTGGTCAGATGACCAAGGAAGCATATAAAGATATTGCTAGGGACTGCAGGGACAAAATCAGAAAGGCCAAAGGACAAATGGAGCTGCGGCTAGTGAGGGATGCAAAGGATAACAAGAAGGGATTCTACAAGTATGTTAATAACAAGAAGAGGATCAGGGATGGTGTAGGTCCCTTGCTGAATGGGGCAGGCATCCTCGTGACAGAGGATGAAGAAAAAGCTGAAGTGCTCAATGCTTTTTTTGCTTCAGTTTTCACAGGCAGGGTCAGCTCCCAGCCCACTACCATGGATATGGCAGATGGGAGAGAAGAAGAGAGGCCCTTGGTGACGGAAGGTCAGGTTAGGGACTGCTTAAAGAAGCTGCAAGTGCACAAGTCCATGGGGCCGGACGAACTGCATCCAAGGGTGCTGAGGGAATTGGCCGACGAGATAGCAGCACCGCTGGCCGTTATTTTTCAAAACTCATGGAAAACAGGGGAGGTGCCAGAGGATTGGAAAAAAACAAATGTAGTGCCTATTTTCAAGAAAGGGAAAAAGGAGGATCTGGGGAATTATAGACCAGTCAGCCTCACCTCAATCCCTGGCAAAATTATGGAGCAGATTCTTAAAGAATCCATTCTCAAACACTTAGAAGAAAATAAAGTGATCAGGAACAGTCAGCATGGATTTACCAAGGGTAAATCATGCCTGACCAATCTCATTTCCTTCTATGAGCAGATGACTGGTTTTCTGGATGTAGGAAGAACCGTTGATGTCATACACCTTGATTTTAGCAAGGCTTTTGATACAGTTTCCCACAGCATTCTCATTGGCAAATTAAGGAAGTATGGGTTGGATAGGTGGACTATAAGGTGGATAGAAAACTGGCTAGATCAACAGTTTCAGCATGTAGGAATCAATGGTTCCATGTCTAGCTGGCACCAGTCACGAGTGGTGTGCCCCAGGGGTCGGTCCTGGGGCCGGTTCTGTTCAACATTTTCATCAATGATCTGGACAATGGAATAGACTGCACTCTCACTAAGTTTGTGGATGACACCAAGCTGGGGGGAACAGTAGACACGTTGGAGGGCAAGGACAGGATTCAGGGAGACCTAGATAAATTGGAACAATGGGCCAATAAAAATCTTATGAAGTTCAATAAGGACAAGTGTAAAATCCTCCATGTGGGACGGAAAAACCCCATGCACTGCTACAGGCTGGGGAACATTCAGCTAAGTAGCAGCTGTGTAGAAAAGGACCTGGGGGTCATGATGGATGGGAAGCTGGATATGAGTCAGCAGTGTGCTCTTGCTTCCAAAAAGGCCAATGGCATACTGGGCTGCATCAAAAGAAGTGTTACCAGCGGATCAAAGGATGTGATCATTCCCCTATACTCTGCACTGGTGAGGCCCCATCTAGAATACTGTGTTCAGTTTTGGGCTCCCCACTACAAAAAGGACAGGGACATGCTAGAGAGAGTTCAGAGGAGGGCAACCAAAATGATTAAAGGGCTGGAGCACAAGCCCTATGAGGATAGGCTGAAAGCATTAGGCTTATTTAGTCTGCAGAAAAGAAGATTGAGGGGGGATTTGATAGCAACCTTCAACTACTTGAAGGGATGCTCTAAGGAAGATGGAGCTCAACTGTTCTCGGTGGTAACAGAGGACAGAACAAGGAGCAATGGTCTCAAGTTGCAGTTAGGGAGGTCGAGGCTGGATATTAGAAAAAACTTTTTTACTAGGCGAGTGGTGAAGCATTGGAATCAGCTGCCAAGGGAGGTGGTGGAGTCTCCATCTCTGGAGGTGTTTAAGGCCCGGCTGGACAAAACCATGACTGGGATGGTTTAGTGCGAGTGGTCCTGCCTCTGGCAGGGGGTTGGACTAGATGACCTATGTGGTCCCTTCCAACCCTAGGATTCTATGATTCTGCTATTTTGAAAGGATAGGTTTCTTCAGATAACAAAGATATCATAACTAACTGAATATATTTTTTTCTTAGTTGTCACGTAGACATCCTGCCCCCAAACAGGGGTCTTTAATTGCTGTTGAATTGTCATTGGTCATGAGCCATCAAACCTATGACTTCTTCACACACATTCCCTCCTCTACCCCTGTGTTTCCAATGACTACTTGGATGGATTATCAAGGGCCCCCAATTTAGTCCTATTAAGCAGTTAATGTTTGCCTTCTACCGAACATATGGTAATTTCAACCTCCAAATTCTCATTATCATTAGTCACAGTAGCACAATCCCCAGGCTCATCATTAGATTCATTAAATATGATGGCAAAAATATTTGTTTAGATAATAAGCCATGACTACATTATTCTTAACCTCCTTCCCATCCTCACTGCTTAGGGGCCCCACTTCTTTCTTCATTTTCTTTTAAACTCTGTGGCTCTTGAGCCTTTTACCATTGGTTACATAGATGTCATGTAGTCCCACTTCCTGTTCAAATCTGGACCAACCTTAACTAAATCATCTGAGTCAGGGCTTTGTCAAGCCACATCTTAAAAACCTCTAAGATGAAGAGTCCACCACCTTCCTAGGTAATCCTTTCCAGTGCTTCACCACCCTGATAGTGAAAAATATTTTTCTAATATCCAAACTAGACCTCCCCTTCTGCAATTTTAGTCTGTTTTCCTAGTTCTGTTACCTGCTACCACTGAGAACAGTCTAGCTGCATTGTCCCTGGAACCTCCTTTCAGATACTTGAAAGCTGCTATCAAATAGCCCCTCCTTTTTCTCTTCTGCAGACTGAACAAGCCTTGTTCCCTCAGTCTCTCCTCATAAACCATGTGTTCCAGCCCCCTACACATTTTCATTCCACTCTTTTGGACTCTCCCCAATTTATCCACATGTGTCCAGCTTTGTAGCCCACACAACAGGATGCATTACTCCAAATGTGGCCTCACCATTGCTGAATAGAGGGAAATGATCACTTCTTGAGGTCCCTTCCAACCCTATGATTCTATGATTCCCTCAGTCTGCTGGTAATGCTCTTACTAATGCAGCACAATATACTATTAGCATTCTTGACAATAAGAGAATATTGTTGACTCATACTCAGCTTCTTGCCCTCTGTAATCCCCACATCCTCTTCTGCAGAACTGTTAAATAGCCAGTCAGTCCCCATTGCATAGCAGGGCATGAGTTTCTTCCAGCTCAGGTCTCTTTTTACCCAATCCTGCAATCTTCCTAGGTCACACTTTATCCTATACATACTTTCCTGCATATCTACCACTTCCTCCAGCTGAGGGTCAGCTGCGAACTTGCTGAGTGTGCAATTCACCCCATCCTCCAAATCATTAATGAAAATTTGAACAAAACTGCCTCACTAACCTCTGTTACCAGATGACAGCTAGACATAAAATAGTTTTTTTCTTCACATTCACGTTGGTACCCCAACTCCTTTAAGAAGCTGAACACATTTGAAGAAAATAGTGGACAGGATTCTGCTCCCCATTTCACCTGTATGAAGATGGCCCGACTCCAACAGAGGCACACTGAACTGTGATGGATAGCTCACCAATACGCATTCTTTTTCCCCATTTTTATCTCCAGAATTTATGAGTGAAAACATTATCAAAAGGTTCAATTTATCCAAAGTATGGGCTTCTAGTTAAACACATTAATAAGTACTTCAATAGCATTTCCAATATTTTTTTTACAAAAAAATTACGCATCTTCAGAATGTTAATGATTTTACCCCACAAAACAAGTTTATCTTTTTTTCTAATCCCTCAATGTATCAAATAATCTGTAATATGATAAAAGCTTAGGGATACGGCCTCTAGCTCAGGTGGTTAATACTTTTTCTTGTGCAGACCATGTCTAGGATGAACACACACTGTGTGATATTAGATGCTTTATTGTCTAAACATTAGTTGTGAGCAGGAGGCAATGGCATCTGGCCCTGCACAGAGCAGAGACTGTTTGAGTAAAATTCACAACAAGCAGCAAAGAATGGAGTTATACCAAGAGGGATTTTCCTCTGTGATTAACCAGAAGAATTGGAACTACAGCACAGTAAATTTAAGGAATTAACGCAAGTGCTAGGCATTAAGGCTGTGTCTACAATGGAGGCTTAAATTGACTTTACAAGGCTTAAGCCTAGTTAAATAACTCCCTGGTCACTTTTCAAATTCATTAAGTTGACTTGAGCAATTGTTTAAGTCAGCTTAACAACTCTCACCCTTAAAGATGATTTACAAAATGTGGCCATTAAAGCCGACTTAATAAATTTGACTTAAGGCAGGAGAGCTATGTAAATCAACTTTATAAAGTCCATCCGAGCAAGGGGACCCATTTAAAGTCAACTTTATTAAGTTGACTTCAAATGGGTACCTTGGCTTCAGTTGACTTTATAAAGTTGAGTTAAACAAATGGGGACTCTCTAGGTCAACTCAAAAAGGTCCTTATATGAGCCCTCTAGCATAGACATAGCCCAAGATATGTTTACACTGGAGGTTTAAGTTGACTTAACCAGGCTTAAGTTAACTTAAGGAACTCCAGGGCCACATTTGGAGTTCATTAAGTCACCATAATCATTTACTTAAGTCAACTTAATAGCTGTCACCCTTAAAGCTGACTTTTAGGGTTAAGTCAACTTTATTAAGTTGGTGTAACAAAATATGGCCATTAAAGTTGACTTAAACAAATGGGAAGTGTCTTAGTCAACTTAATAAACTTGACTTTAAATCAACCTTATTAAAGTGACTCAAAAGAGTCCTCTAGTGTAGACATAGCCTAGGGGTATGTCTGCATGAGGCTTTGTTATGTCATTTTAACAAGGTCAAATTTAAGTTGACTTAAAGTCAACCTTATAAGTTGACTTAGAGCATCTACACTGAAAACTTCTGTAGATTGCCCACATACTCACTGCCAGCTGCTACATTGACCTTAGTAAGTGGACTTAAGGGCTACTCTCCATCTACATTACTTTAAGTCCACTTACTAAGGTCAACATACGCGTTAAGTTGACTTTAAGATGTAGGGTTATTAAGTCAACTCAAGGAAGAGCTTCAATCAACATAATATATTCCCAGTGTGGATGGAGCTTTCCTTACACCCATTTAAGGAAGGTTAAGTTGATTTAAGTCTCCAGTGTAAACATACCCTAGGTGCTTTCACACCAGAGGCTGAAACTCCCAATTAATGACATTTTCCAGCAAACTAATGATTCTATAGTTTGAAAAATGTATCAGGTAGCTTTAACCTAAGCAGGGTATAGACATAGGAGCCTCCTAATAGCTTGACTTCTCATTAGAGCAACACACGATGTGTCTGATCTCTTCCAGGATCTTGTCTTTGTTGTTCAACACATTCAATCTGGCTGTCTGGAGGAGTTTGTTGACATCTCCTTCATTGTACACAAAGCGAAGAGGAGTAAATCGAACCAGCCATTCTTTCACATAGGCTGAAATCAAAGAGAAATTATGTAAATACATTTTTAGAATGAGGGTATTAATATGACTACCATAGTGTCAACAACTTCTCTTATTATGATTGCATTCTAGGGATCCAGGAAGTTGTGAGAGGGGTTCTTTGCTTCCCAGACTTAAGAAGAAGAATCAAGTGAGGCTCATGTGTAAGGAAAGGGATTTTCCAAATACTCTATTCACAGTATCAAAACATCTAGATGTTTGTCTACAACAATCAGCAGTAACATACCTAATGCATTTCCATAAACTGTAATCTTTAGGACTCAGCGTCAGTAGCCTCTTGAACTAAGCTGGGTTCTTTGTACTTCTCGGGGGTCTTGCCTCCTGTTGTCTCCTGACTTCGACTTTTTTTTATTTTAATTCTATCAAATTTATTCTTCAATTTTCCCTCTTTCTCCACTGTCTTGTTTCTCTTTCCTTTTCTCTATAGTCCCTATATCCAGCACGTTCATGAAAAAAAACAAGAAGCAAATTCTGCTCTTATTTGCACTAAAATAAATTAACCTAGAGTGCCATGTATCTACCTATCTATGGGTTCCAAAGGAAACAATGGTTTTTGGTACCTAATTCCATTAGACTCCTTAAGAAGTATTGCCCCTGTGTTTTTACAAAACTCCTATGATTTTGGTAGATGGACACCTACTGCTGTCACAATCTGTATGCACAGTGAATAAAACACAGAACTTATGCAGACTGTTTGGGAGTCTGAGCATGCCCAGACAGCTGAAAGAAGGAGAAAAGTTCATCAAATTTTAGACTCCTCTGCATTCCACTCTGAATTTGTCCTTATGTTCCAGACTCATCTTTTGATTGCAGTAGTATAAATCTACCTTTGGTATTAATTCCTTTGATTTCACTTGCATAATAGAGAGAAGATTTGGCTCCTATGTCTTGACTGGTGCTAAAGAAAGAAGGCAACCAATTCTTAGCTCTGGCTAAACAGATCATTTGCAAACATAAAAATAATAAAAGTAAACACTATTTTTCTTACACTGAGATAACCTGTGGAACTCCTGGCACATATCATCAAAGCCAAATGCTGATAGGATTCAATATACATTTTGACTCTGGGCCAGTAAAAATAAGGACTTTGCAAGTTGCATAGCTCAAATCTGCCCTTCAAAGACATATTAAAGGAAAATACAAATGCTAATGAGGGTCATTCCTTATAAGTAAACTAGACCATTCATAATGTTGGTAGCTATTTGATGTTTTTTACATATAGAATCATAGAATCATAGAATCATAGGGTTGGAAGGGACCCCACGAGGTCATCTAGTCCAACCCCCTGCCAAAAAAAGCAGGACCACTCCCA
>ML682118.1:1899719-1919557 GCA_007922195.1 Podocnemis expansa | reverse complement strand
AGCAGCGCTGGGCAGCGCTGAACCCCGCCGGTGCCTGCTGGCTAGGGGACACCCGTCAGCACCCTGGCCAAGGTCCTGAGGGGGCAGCCCTTTAAATGTTGTTTTGGAACGTCTTGTTCGAAAACAACACGTTCACACGCGTTGTTTCAAAACAAGTGTTTTGAAACAAGGTTGTTTTGACCCCAAATGGGGTTTAACTTGTTTCGAAACAACGCCCTTGTTTCGAAACAACGGGTTCCTGTTGTTTCGAAACAACGGTGCATCGTGTGAACATTTTTTTTGTTTCGAAACAACGAGGTTGTTTCGAAACAAAAGTGCTGTGTGAACACAGCCTATGACTACTTACTCTGTGATTTTCCCCACGTTCCTCCTAAGTTTCTGTCACTGGATACTCTTTAAGACAAGACATTGGCTTAGATTGATCTGACCTTTAATTCCAGTCCCTATACGCTGTTGATATCTTACCTCTTTAAGAAAAATGACATGACATTAAAGTTACCTGGGCAATTCACTTTGTTGAAAAGTGGGAAGTGCATGACGGTGGGAGCACCGTCTCCTCTGAAGATGTAGCAATCAGCAGGGTTATCTGGGTCTTTGAGTAATTTCTCATCTACATCAGGGAATGGGATGTGGTTTTCTTTACAGTATTTTGCAGCTTGCTTTATTGCCTATGAATGAAGGAATCATGATTATTTTATTTAGAAGAACTGCTGTCCAAAAAATCAAATACTTAAAATCAGGTAACTGAAATGAAAACACAAAAATGTAAGTTTTGTTCTTAGGTGTTTATTAAGTTGACTAAGCCAAAAACTTCTGATGGAAACCATACTCTCTGTTTTTAGAATAGGAAGAATGTTCATGTTGAAACCATAGGCGTCTACACAGATGCTTTATGGCTGGGATTGCCAAAGAAGCTCAAAGGAGCATGAATTTACCTGCCTGGAACAGTCTATATGAACTGGGCACTTAAGACACTTAAGGGCTTGTAAAATCTCAGCGCACAGGCATAAGCATGGCTCACACAAGATACACTGACTCCAGTACTCCATCACAGGGCTAAAAGATTAACAGCAGACCACTGCTGCTCAACAGGAATAGATCCGAGTGCTTCAGCAAGACCCAAAGAGCTCATTGTAAGCTCTAAAGCTTGTCTATTACACCACTAGCTGGTCAAATAAGAACCATTATCTCACTGACCTTGGTTCAGTGGGGATCATTTCCTCTATGAGTCAATATTCACCTTAGGACTTTTTACATCAAAACTCAAGGCTACCAGAGTTTCCATCTTGCTGATAAAATGCAAAATAAATCTCTTTCCTTGAGGTCACTCTTGAGTGGATTTGCAAAGATACATGTGTTGACCTATTTCCATTGATTAAAGGAGCAAAGTATTTGTTGTACTTTGGAAGTTCTCTTTCTATGGGCCCTAGGGCATCTCACAAAAGTATGTGTCTTGACTTCAGTGTTCTGGCCAACTTTATGCTTGGTTGGTTAGATTATTTCCATTAAACTTTCCTCTAGCGGGTTTGGAAATATATGCATTTTCTTGCTTCCTCCCTGTCCTGAACTGTCATCCAGCAATGAAATAAAGAAAATAATATTATTTTTTTTAAAAAAGATTCTAACTTTATTTGTTGGACTCTTCTGCCTTAGTCAGGAACAATTTATTCTTCTGTATTCAAACATCACCTGGCACAATGGGCCCTCAGATGGTATGACTGTAAAAAAGGCTAACAAAGCTAGAAGTTACCTTAAATGGCTCAAAAGGGCCATAGTCAAAGGATAATATCAATTTCACTTTCCTTTCCTGACGGAGAACCAGTGGAAAAGCAAGGTTTATGGCTATGCCAGCATCAACCAAGGAGATGACTTTATTCTTCACCAACTCAGTGGAGTCAATAGCAGCTGAATAAATGCATCCAAAAATAAAATAAATAAATAAATAAATAAATAAATTAAACAAAATAAACTAAGAGATTAGAATCTACATGTGACCTGTGGTATATAGATAAGATTAATAAGTGATATTCACTTCAACTCTGCTTTCTTAAAGTGTCTATACCTCTGTCTGTTAATCAGCACAGCCGCAATTACCCCACCCCTTATCTTCTGGTATCCCTAGCAATGTTCCTTCTAATTTTTCCTAGGCTGTGCACACAGCTTAGAGGGAACATAGACCCCTAGTGCTATTATGCTCCATTGTTCACACCTTTGTTTTTCTTGATCCTTCCATGCATGGGTCATTAAACAGTATGGCCACAACTTTCCCACTCTTGAGCTTCTGCTTCCATATATGGGGCATTAATATAGAAACCGCTGGAAGCAACACCTATAACTAAGGTTGTCTAATATTTCTCATTACTGGTTTTTTTTCAATTTTCTTATGAGTCCTGTGGTATGTATGTGGAATATAATCACATAATTAAAGCTGTATCTAAATTACTATGACGAGGGCAACTTCACTACAATTGCATGAGGAAGCTTCAGTTTGACCAGTCCTAAAATTTGAGTGCTTGACTTTGCAATGCTATTTAGTACATAATACTTTTGCTTGGAAGTATTATATTTTTTATCTATCAGTATATGTGGATGTCACCCTATGCAAACAAAGCAACAAAAACCTATTTCCACTGAGAATCAAAATTTACTGAAAAGCAAAATAAGAAAAATGCTTTAACGACATAAAGTTAAAAAAATCAGTGATTTAGACTTCTGAATTAGGATCATTACGAATTATACAAGCAAACAAATATTAAAAATACTTATGATTTGGTGATATAAGGATGTTTATGTTTTATGGTTTGACGTGATGTTCACAGTTTGGTTTAATGATTTATATAGTTGTTTTCAACTATTTGATCTTCAATATCAATGAGTGATTAAACAATTTTTGATTCTCTCCATGTTTGCAGTCATTATGGTTTCAATCAATACAATTGAAAAATACTCACGATTAATATTTTCATTCAGTTGTTCAGTTTAAATTAATAAACATCTTAAAAAAATCTTAAAGTAAACATTACTGGCCATTGAAATTAAAATAAATAAATAAATAAATTCTTCCCACAGTAAAAATACTGTATAGGAGGATAAAGCCTTTCCCATAGGTTTCTGTGCAGCATGTTTGCTGCCAATACCGAATCCTAGGAAAGTGAGAGAATTATACCACAGAGTCACTAACCCCTATTTTACTTACAGCATTTGTAAAGAAAATTATTATTAGTTCCCCATTTCCAGTGCAAGATATCATAGCTAGTTTTTTGGCACATCCTAGCAAAATCCACCACTGAGCCTGTTGGGGGAAAAAAGAATATGTCAGATCTACATTTTTAAATATATTCAGGAACTTCAGTGGTTTTTCTCTTGGCTTTCATTTTTTAGTACAGAAATGCAGCTGAGGGAAAAATCCCAGCAATTGTGTATGGAGCAGAATTTGCAAAGCACAGCTGATTATAAGACAAGCAAAGGGAATTCTTCACTGGGACAGACAGCAGTTGTGAGATTCTCAGGATCATGGATTTCCTCAGCATCCCACATGTTGACCTATGTGTACAAGTCTGAACAGATATGTGTTATGTCAGCCACCAAGTTCTTCCCTTCACAGCACACCTAAGGAAAGTTAGAAATCATTTTCTACATTCTACTATGTGACACTGTTCTTTTGCTGCTGAACTGAGCTGTTAAGATAACTGATTTCTTGGTTCCAAATACATAATTATTTTATTATTTTATTATATTATAATTGTTTTAAAAAATCACCACATGATATTTCCCATTTTTTTCAAAGAATTTATTATTGTTGTTGTTGCTGAATTTAAATTTAATGTTTGATTTCACTCAAAATAAACAAGACATCCTGTGGCACTTTTAAAGACTAACAGATTTATTTATCAATACATAAATTTGTTAATCTTTTAAAGTGCCACCGGACTCCTTGTTTCTTTTGCTGAACTAGACTAACTCAGCTACCCCTTTGGAACTTGATTTAACTCAGTGAAACATTTCATCTTGTGGGGTTTTTTTTAAAGTTTTTACACCTTTTAAGTGAATCAAACTGAACTTCTAAATAAAAAAAATGTTTTTTAATATAAAATGAAGCATACTTCACTTTGAAAATGTCAGTATGAATTCCATTGGATTTTTTCCTTTGTTTTTTGTTGTTTTTACCACTGAGAAGTACAAGCCCATCAGCACAGTAGCTATTTCACATCCATTTTGTTTTAGCAACATTTATTTTAAAGCCAACTTTTATAGATTCTTGTTGCAGCTGGTGTATTTTATTTTGCAGATCTTGTACATCATAGGCAAACAGAACAGAATCATCAGCAAATAAGAGGTGAGTTAAATTTTCACCATCTACCTTGATGCCTGTCTGCCAGTCAGGTTGCCTGAATTATTTCTCCAGCACAACTGCAAAAAGCTTTGGTGAAATTGTGTCCCCTTATCACACTCGTCTACCTATTTCCAGTTCACAGGGTTCTTCAAAAAGTTTGATTGTTGCTTTGCATCCGACATTCATCTCTCTGAGCAACTTGACGTACTGCTGATCAGTGCCGAAGTTGTTCAGCACATTCCATACAGAACTGAATTTGACCGAATCAAATGTCTTTTTGTTGTCGATGAATGTCGTACACAGAAGAACAGAATATTCCCTGCATTTCTCCATCAGCTGCTTTATAGCATGAATGTGATCAACTGTGGAGAAGCCTGAGTGAAATCCAGCCTGCTCTCAGCTCATCTGCAGATCAGCGTCTCTCTGGATACGACCAAGAATTATATGTGTGAATGGCTTGCAGACTTGGGACAGGAGTGTAATAGGACAATAATTGGCAAGATCTTCTGGGTCTCCTTTCTTCATCAGCAGAATAGTCTGTGATTCTTTCCAAGATCTTGGAGTCCTCAGTAATTGCAGATATCGTAAGAAAAGTACAGCCAAGGCTTTATACAGTACCAAACCTCCAGCCACTAAGTGTTCCATTTTAGTGCCATCTTTTCCTGGGCATTTGCCTTTTTTGGAACACTCCACTGCACAGAGCACTTCAGAAACAGTAATATCAGGAGTTACATTGCAGCTATCATGAAGACAGTTCAATTCGACAGGAATGTGAGATTCAAACAGATTACTATAGAAGTTTTTGCAGATTTCAATCATCTTGTAGAGGTTTGTCTCCCATGTTCATCCTTAAAAGAAACAGGATTAGGCTGCTTCAGATGAATATCCCTTTCCTTGCACTTCAAACTCATCTTCTTTCTGCTGCTTTTTTCCGTCTCAATCTGCGATACTCCTCATAATACTTCTTCATCATTTCCCAGATTTTGATACACAACTGCTTAAAGTTGGCATCAATTTGCCTTCACTTTTCAGCTGAGTTCATTTTGCCATCAAGCATCTCGTTTCGTCACTGATTCTATGTTCTTTAGCAGATGGTATTTCTTCTGAAGCCAGTTTTACAGCGGTGTTAATAAGGCAAACAAAGGTTGTGTAGTCTACATCAATATCTCCACTTCCGTTGAAGTTCAAGTTAGTTTGGAGGAGGATATTGGCAAACTTCTTGCCATTAAAGACATACCTGCCTTGCAAAATTTGTGCATCTCTTATACTATTCTTGCAAAGTTTGCTGAATGTAATGGTGGACCTTAATAGTCTGTGATTGGAGCCCATTGCAATAATTCTTTTGCCAGTAACTGATACATCAGTAAAAAGTCTTCTCACTTTGGTGAGTATGTAATCTAGCTGGTTACGCACTATCCCATCCAGGCTTCTCCAAGTCCACTGACGTTTTTCTGATTTCTGGAAAACTGTGTTCATTACAGTAAGCTTATGACTTGATGCAAAATCAATTAGCCTTGATCCAGGCTCATTTTTTGTGCCAATACCAAATCAGCTGACATATAATTCTCCAGCTTCTATAGGGCCAATTTTCACATTGAAGCTGCCTTGCACCAAAGTATATGTCTACCTGTTTTGCAGTGCCAACTCAAGTTCTTCATAAGAGCAGGTATCTTCTTGTGACTGGTTAGGGTGCTTTGTAGATGCATAAGCCTGGATTACTTTCTTTGTTCTCCTTTGATTCAGCTTCCAAAATAATGAAGCAACTCTGAGCAAGGTCAGTTCGCAGCCCATAATTCATGGACAAAGTCAGTCCCTCACAATAAATCCTACTGCTCCAGGTCTTCACCAATTATCATATGCTTTCCCAAGGAATACCTGACTGCCATCTCACCATTTAGCAATGAGGTCATTCATTCTCCTCATGTCACATATCCCTATAATATCAGCCTTAATTTTCTTGATTTCCTCCAAATAAACATCAATAACTGAGTCCAATGACATAGTTCTCGCATTATGCAAAGTGACAGAAAATTTAACCATTCCTTTGGTCTTATCCAGTGACATTGCTGACAGTGTTTATTCAGCAAGAGTGTCACATTAAGCAGGTACCCATATACCATCTTTAGCTTGAGATTATTCACAAGAAATTTTTGATGGACCATTTGGGGTATGAACCTTCATGGCCCATTTGCCTCTCTTTCTTAGCTGAGCTGGGCTCAAGTGAAAGAAACCATATTTAAGCCCATACCCATACCTGAAGCCTTATGAGCTTGGTTGAACCAACCAGGACATATGTCCCACTGGCATAGCCTTCAGGAGCCCAGGAAGACGCCCACACCCCTACGAGGTGGCAGAGCAGAACTTACAGGGGTTTAAACATTATCCACCTCAAAATGTTCCATTTTGACTGTATGATTTTGAAAAAGTCAAAATATTTATTTTCAACTTAATGATCAGAAACAATGTTTCAATGTTAAATCTGGCCAGTTTAAAAACACAGATACACACAGCCAAATGACCCAAAATAGTCATAATCAAAATGAGCCTTGCCCCCCCAAATAATTATTGAGTCAATCTAAATATTCTAATCGGCACAAAATGGGTGTTAGATGCTTCGATGCTTTTGAGAAATACCATTAGGAACCTAAATGCTTTTAAAAATCTGGCATTAAGTGCAAGTTAACTGGGCTTGTTCTACAGTATCATTTACATGTTGTTTGAAAACCCCGTCATACATCTGCCATGGTGTCTCAGATTCCATTTGTGTAAGGCAGGAATAGTCACACTGTCCCAGCTGAAGGGGTATCCTGAAAACTTATTCATAAATACAGGTAGTTGTGAAAGGGGTTGGTATCTGTCATACAGTACCTGGCAGAAAAACCTGCACATAGGCAGGGAGAGTCCTGAATGGCTTTGTCCTGAGCAGACATTTGTCAATAAAAGGCCAAAATGAAAATTATTATTCATGAGGCAGGGTGAACAAGAGACAATGAATTTGTTTAATTCAGAAGTATATTGACCCTGAGTCTCTGCTCACAAAGATGCCAATAACACCTCATGAAGCAAGCATACAAGAAGAGTTTCAAATTCAACACATAAGGGATTGAAATGGCTTACCTACTCCCTTCTTAATGCCTCCAGTAACTGATTTGCTCTTAGTATCTGAAAAATATATTTGGGTTATCAGTCATGGCACACTATCATTGACTATAATACAAATCACTTAGGAAAGATCATTCAGGGTACAATGATTAAGACCAAGTTAATATGTCCTGTACATAGCAAGTATCATAAGGAAGATAGAAAGACAAAGACAGACAGAAAGACAAAATCTAGTCTACAAAATCTTTCATTTCTTTACTAGGTTGTGTCATTATATTGCCACTTTCTCTTCACAATATACCTAAAATGTATCCCTTCTAAACATATCTTTTGGCTAAAACAATTTTCCTAGATTCCACTATGTCTGTTTACAATCACTTTGAGCTTTCGTATAGCTTCCAAAGGATACATTTAAATTATGAGCTTAAGTCGACTTAAGGAGGTTTGCATTGACTTAAGCAAAGTCTTGGCCATATTTGGAGTTCATTAAGTCAACTTAAGAGCTTCATTAAGTTGACTTAATAATTCCTGCCCTTAAAGTCGACTTTAAGAGTTAAGTTGACTTCATTAAATTGTTTTAACAAAATGTGGCCATTAAAGTTGATTTAATAAAGTTGACTTAGCATAGCGGGGCCATTTAAGTCAACTTTATAAACTTGACTTAAGCCAGGAATCCATTTAAAGTCAACTTATTAACTCATCTTTAAATGTGTCACTGGCTTAAGTCAACTTTATAAAGTCGACTTAATGCAATGTGGCCTGACCAAGTCAACTTAATATGGTCTACATAAGGTTGTCTTTAAGTAGACTTTATTATGTTGACTTAATAAGGTTGACTTAGCTTTTGTAGTGTGGACATAGCCAAAGAGGGCCTGCACACAGATTCAAGCACTCTACACTTCAATTTGTCCACATTTCATCAGTTAAAATAACCTTCATTTGCTTGTGATTCTAATTAGTAAGTGCCCTCTTCAAATCATTCTACTGCAGTCCCCATGAATACTAAACAATATAAAATTCTCTCCCTCTTTTTCAAAAACCCTTGGAATTTTCTCCTTGGCTATTTGGACAAGGTTAATGAATCCAGCAGCAGAAATATTAGTTGGTGTATGGCTGCATTTGTAGAGAGGCACCATGATTTTTCATGGTCCGGACAGTGATGAAGTAGCTATAGTCACTAGCTTGGATTTTGAAAGAAGCTTGAGGGAGTTTGGTGCATCAATTTTACATAGTCAAGTTCCAATTGGGTAGCTGTTTTAGTCTAGCTCAGTAAAACAAACATGGAGTCCTGTGGCACTTAAAGAGCAACATATCTATTTATTTATTCATTTATTTATTTATTTATTTATAAATTGTATGTATGCACAGCAAATTTCAATTTCAAATCATTTAGATACCTTTGAACTTCCCAACTCTCTTTCTCCTTGAACATCAGTTTCCCATACTGAATTTTCTTAAAGTTGCAGATACTTCAGTTTTGACCCTCAGAAAGTTGCTGATATTCTTACATAACATGGAATCATGAAACACTATGATGGTAAGGGATCACAGGAGGCCTTCTAGTCCTATGTCCCTGTTCAGCGCAGGACCAACCTCAAATAAATCATCCCATTTCAGGCTTTGTCAATCTGACCCTTAAAATCCTTGAAGGATGGAGCTTGGTTTAAAAGGAGTTTCCCATGTGACTTTGGTTCCCAGCACATACTCAGCAAACAGAGCACATGGCCCATTACTCATGAGAATCATTTATGTCATTAGCAATCTGAGTATGATTATCCTCTCACGAAGGAGGAGATTGGAAGCAATTCCACAGATGTCAATGCACAGGTGGTATACTGAAAAAATGTTAACTATCAATTTAATTGTAAGGGGTTTCCAGGTCTGCTCATGGGTTCCAGGGCTTTCAGTGAGGTATGTGATCAAAGCCAGTGGCTCTCAAGTCCTACTGATCTTCCTGTAAACATATAAGGCTATGTCTACATCTACTTATTTAGTTCGGACTTGCAAGTCTGAAATAAAAAATTCTGAGTTTAGTCCAAACTAGCCTCAGGCTTGTTCAGACTAACTGCAACTTTTTATTTCAAACTAGCTGCATGGCTTAATTCAAACTAAAAAGTTAGTTCAAACTAGTCAGAGTAGCTTGTTCAAACCGCTTAGTTAACTTACTGTTCGAACTAACTAGTTTGAACTAAACTTTGCCAAAGCTTAGTTTAGAGCTGGTCCAAATTAGTTCAGATTAAGTTTGCGTAGTCCAGAATAATTTGCCAGTGTAGACATAGCCTAAGTGTCCTTCATGGAAAAAGTGGGCTCTTTTTTTTATCAGAGTAAGACTTGGGTTCTTGGATAGTGTGATTAGTGGGACAAAGATATGAAAGACTGAGAACCACTAATCTAGAAATTTCAGTAACCATTCTGCAAAAGGCAAGCCTAGATGAAGGTTGGGAGATTTGCGCCTGTCTGCTTTAGGAACAGCTTGTTTTTTTCTCTCTGTTTTTGATTCATGTTTGTTAAAACTCTGGATTTCTTTTAAAGGAATGTTACATTTCAAATGTCTAGTAAGCATATTCAATGTTTTTTAAAATCTAACTTCTCTATTTAATTACTGGGAACATAATAGTCGTTTTAACTATTAGGTCAGTTTCAAAGATGCAGAAATATGTACACTTACCTGGTGAAAATCTATCGGGTGTAGATCCTGCTGGATCACTCTCTACTGCCTCTTCTATATCACCTGAAAATGTCACAAGGATTTCCAGTCATTTTCTGTATCCACTTAATACCACAAATATCTTATTGCTGGTCTAAACCTAAAATTTAGGCCAGCTTAGCGACTCCATTCAAGATTCTGAAGAATTTCACAGCCTTGAAACATGTCGGTAAGTGGGCCTATGTCCCAGTACAAACATCACTGTATTGATGGAAGAATTCTTCCATCAGCCCACCTACTGCTTATTGAGGGGGTGGTTTAAATACAACAATAGAAAAAAACAATTCCATTATTGTAGTATGTATTGGAAATACAGGGCAACAATGACTCAAATGCAGCACCATGTGTCAGTGTAGACAAGCACTGAAAACAATGTTCAGATTAAAAGGAAAAAAAAACTATTCTGCAGTGGCCTAAGAACAAAATAAATTAAAAAAAAAATCAATAGAAAGACTGCAGGATAGTTTCTTTCCTTTCTGATCTCTAATCCAGCAATTCATACCCACTGTGTTGGGATACATCCTGTGTCATCACACAGCGGTAAGTGTGACACAGAGAGCTGGGAAGATGGCTGAATTTGGCCTGGGGGGTGAATGGTTTAGTGTGTCCTGTAGGATTGTGAAGTACCACTAAGTATGTCATGACTCACAAAAAGTTGAGAACCACTGCTCTAAACTGTGGTGTCTCCATATTTTTCCTTTCATCTTATCACATGTCTAAAATCAGTATTATGACGTTTATTATTTCTCCTCTCAATCACAGCATTCTCTTGCTCTCTTGCCTCCACAATATATTCATTAATCCACCTTTGGTCAGTGTAAAGCTCCTGTCCTAATGTCATCTTCCTTATTCTCTGGAAATATGGGCATATTTGTATTTGGAAAAGTAATGTGTAGAATGCATGGATGGTCAGGGACATTATTGTGAATATCCCCCAGTGTCAATGAAAGCAGAAATTTTATATTTTTTTAAATAATTCCATTTAATCAAAAAGCCATTTCTGCCTATCTCCCCCCCCCCAAGTAATCCACTTTACTGTTCATCATCATAATTAATCCATACATGAAAATGTATATATTTACAAAACAATTTCTTCTTGAGTCATCATTTGTCAAACAGAGAGTATAAGAATTAATATTTTTGTAAAGGATAATGGACACACTCAATACAATTGGTCTGGAAGTATATTGGTATATTGACACATTAATGGTGGCCATCTTTGATATCTTGATTCTAAAGATAGTCGCAGACTTCTTCGGTGCTGCTGGGCCTGTCAGATATTGTTCAGATTCAGAACACACACACACAGATCAAGGAAGTTGAGAAATTGCTTTCCTATTCCACAAGAGTTTTGGAGATTTCCAGAATTTTCCTGTCTCAAATTGAGACAATCAAAACCTCAAAAAATATTATGCAAATCAACATACTACTCTCCAGAAATAAATTCAGATTAACTGAAACATTTCATTTCAATACTTTGGCAATGTTTCATCTTGATTTTAAATGTACAAAACTTTCTTTTAATATAAAATTAAGTTCAACTTCAGAATGAAAATTATTTTGAACTAAGAAAAATAGAATTAAAAAAAATTAAAATGTTCAAAAACAGCATTACTTCTCAATTCTGAAAATATTTTCTAATGCTTTTTAGATGGGATGTTAAACTTAACCCTTTCCAAAATGTACAATTTGAGTTTTGGCAAAGTGGGATTTTTGAATGACAAAAATGTGAAATATTCATCCATCATCTCTACAATTCCATCCTTTTAGTGAAAAAAAAAATGACAACAGTGAAAAGTGTTTCCTGTGGCAGATCAGAGCTAATTTAAGCATACTGAGGGGTTTCCCTGATTCCTGTTGCAGATGCTACAATGCTGGTTGAAGGCTGAGGATCTTGGAAGTAGAAAGCCAAGAGAAGTTTTGAGCATTACTCTTAGAGGAAGCCAAGTGACAGAGTTCCTAGCTCATTTAAGTGTCAGACTTGAGGATTTCTGGGCAAAGCAACTGCTGAGTTCTTTGTTTCTACATTGTTAATGGAGTCAGGATTTAGTTGCTTTTTATTTTTTCCTTTTGTGTATAAAGATTAAACCAAATATACTTGTCTTGAAGCATCTATTCTTCCTCTTAACAAATTGGCACCTGCTCTCTCAAATATTGGTAAACAGCTCAGGACAAAAGACACAACAATATAAATATACCTACCAGCATCACATTCAATGGTGGGTATTGGAAACCCTTCGACTATTCCTTTTAGACAACCTGAAAATGCCATTAGGATGATCATTGATTTCATATAGACAAAGAAAAATCTTACAATCAAAAAGAAAGCAACATTCAGGTTTTTGTGAGCAAGGTCATTCCAGTATTTTAAAGTTATATAAGAAAAAATGGTGGAAAGTAGAATAAATCTGGTATTTTTAGCTGAAACAGTAAATTCAAAATAAAATAAAGTAAAATAAAATAAAATAAAATAAAAATTTCTATACTGCAAAATTTTGTGAGGGCATGCATTTTTCCATTCTTTTGGATGAATAAAAAAATAAAAAGAATACAAGAACTTATTTGTTTTTGCAGATTTCTTTTGGTTTTGGTAAAAAGAAATTAGAAAAGTGCATGTGTTTTAGAAAAATAGATTGTGCCAGACCAACCTGATCTTTTTTGAGAAGATAATAGATTTTTTTTTTTAGACAAAGGGAAGGCAGAGGATCTAATTTACCTATATTTCAGTAAGGCATTTGATGCTTTTCCACATAGGGAATTATTAGTTTAATTAGAAAATTGGGGATTAATATCAAAACTGGAAGATGGATAAGGAACTGGCTAGACGGAAGGCTACAGAAAGCCATACCGAAATTTGAACTCTCAGGCTGGATGGAGGTTAACCATGGAGTTCCTTCGAGATCAGTCGTGGGAGTTATTTTATATAATCTTTTTTATTACTGACTTTGGACATAAAATAGGAGTGTGATGATTGAGTTTGTAGATTACATAAAGTTGGGAGGTGTTACCAATACAGAAAAAGACTGGGATATTATATAAGAGGATGTGAATGAACTTGTAAACTCTATTCATAGAAATAGCACAGAATTAATAGTGGAACGTGCATAGTGATACACTTAGGGACTAATAACAAGAACTTCTGCTATAAAATTGGGACTGTGTCAGTTAGTTGGAAGTGATAGTGGAAGAGAAGGATCTGGATATATTATGTGATCACAGGGGGTACCTCCACACTTTGTCTATAAATCAAAATAATGCTGATTATTTTAGTTTAAAAGATTGCATATCCACACTATATTTCCTTATTTCAAAATAAGGAGCTCCCTCATTTTGAACTAAAGAAAGTAATTTTGATAAAAGAAAACCTAGTATTATATCAAAATGACTGTTAAATCAAAACTGCTATTTTGAAATAACACAGTGTGGGTGTGTTATTTCAATTTAACAGTTATTTTGATTTAACACTTTTGCCTTTCTCCTTTCCAGGGTGCTTTCCTTTTTCTATATGTTAGATGCCAGCATGGCCCTTCTAGGGGGCTATGTTGCCATACCTTCCATGGTGCCCATCTCCTAAATCGAACTAACAAGTCCTGTCCACGGACATGCTCGTTCGCTTTGAGTTTCTAGTGGGGACATGTTAAATCAATTTAACTTAAATTGATTTAATGATTTTTATATTGATTTTATTAAACTGATTTAACTCAAATCTATTGAACTGCATAAATGTGGACATAGCCATGAAGTCTGAGCCGCCAATACAATTTGACTATAAAAAAGCTAATAGGTCTTAGGATGCATCACACAAGGTATTTGCAGTAGAGATAGGGAGGTATTAGTACCTTGATTCAAGATGCTTGTGAAAGCTCATCTGGAATACAATGTGTATTACTGCTCTCCCATGTTTCAGAAAGATGCATTTAAACTGAAACAGGTTCAGAGAAGGACTACTAGGATGATCCAAGGAACTGAAAACCTGCCTTTTGAGAAACAAACAAGGAGTCCTCTGGCACTGATAAAGACTAACTTATTCATTTATTGCATGAGCTTTTGTGGGAGAAAAATCTTAATTTCTCAGATGCTTGAATGTGGAGAATTTTACATCTCAGACTCACGGAATATTTCCACCACACCGATAAGCAATGGAATAAGCTACAGGTACCTTCCACCCAGCACTTCAAGAAGAAATTTTCTACATTGACTCTTCCTGATGATTGGAACTAACTAGACTTCTACATAGATTGTTTCCGCCACTGTCCAAACCTGATACCATGGACAAAAAAAATCCCTTACACCATAACCTCAGATATGCAAAATGCAATGTCATCTAGAACCTTAAAACCAGCTAGGGCATTACAATTAAGGAGACTGACAAAAAAGGAGCTAAATAAATAAATTGGATGATGATCAGGAGGCTTATAAACAACTCTCCAGCACAAGATTCTAAAAACCACTTCTCTCTGACCTCACTGAGGAATACCAAAAGGAACGACACCAACTACTCAAGAAAATCCCTGAAGCAGCACAGGAACAAATTAAAAGAGACACACCACCAGAACCATGGCAACGGACTTCCTATCTATTTATAAATAAATAAATAAATAAAGGAAACCCTGGACACCCCATCACCTCTGAAATTGGAACTCTTGCAGCTGGCTTGTCTAGCTATGTGGACTCTCTCCTCAGACCCTATGCTATTAACACTTCTACCTATCTTTGAGACACCTTAGATTTCTCGAGAAAAACCAGTTGAGAAAACAACTTCCTGGCCACTATGGAAGTAGAGGCTTTTCACACCAACATCCCACACAAAGAAGAATTACAAGGCAATAGAAGAACTATCCCAGAAGAGGCCATAGCGCACCTCATGGTTGAACTCCGTGACCTTGTACTCACAAGCAGTTCAGATTTGAAAATAATTTATATCTTCAATTTAGCAGCACTGCTGTGTGTACTTTCATGGCCCCCACTATGCCAACATTTTTGTGGCTGGCTTAGAACAATGTTTCCTCAAGTGTTGTCCCAAGGCACCACTCCTCTATTTATTGCCCTGCATGTTGCCAAGATCCAAAGGGGTAGCCATGTTAGTCTAGATCAGTAAAACAAACAAGGATTTCTGTTTCACTTAAAGACTCAGAAATTTATTTATTCCATGAGCTTTCACTCAATAATTAAATTTGTGAGTCTTTAATTACCACAGAACTTGTTGTGTTTTTTTTTCCCTCTGTGTTTGTTACAATGATGATATCATCATCTGGACCCAGAGGTAAGGATGCCCTGGAAGATTTTCACAGAGATTTCACCCCACAATCAAGCTTAGCCTGGAACACTACACACAGGAGACCCACTTTCTGGACACTACAGTGCAAATTAGTGATCAACACATAAATACCACCCTATACAGAAAACCAACTGATCTCTATAGTCTATGTCTGCATCTAAAAAGTTAGCTCAGACTTGCAAATCCGAACTAAGTATGAGGTTAGTCAGAACTAGCTGCATGTCCTAGTTCAAACTAATTTTTTTAGTTTTAACTAGAATGCATGGCTAGTTTGAACTAATGGCTAAGTTCAAACTTTTTAAGTTAGAGCTAGCCATTGCTTCATGGCTTGCCTATGCTTAGTTCAAACTAAATTTTGAACTAAGCCAGCTAGTCCAAACTAACCAGGGGTACTTATTAGTTGGGACTAACCTTTACCTATTATTAAGTAAGAAAATTCTTAGTTCAGACTAGCCAAATTCAAGTAGGGCCATAGGCCAAATTAGTTTGGACTAAGCTTGCTTAGTCCAGAACAACTGGCTAGTGTAGACATAACCCTAGTTATCTACATTCCTCAAGTTTTCATCCAAAACATACCAGACGATGGATTGTCTACAGACAAGCCCTAGGCTATAATCACATTTGTTCCAATCCCTCAAACACAGACAGACACCTTCAGGATCTTTATAAAAAATTTTAAAAAATTACAGTACCCACCTGTGGAAGTGAAGAAACAGATCTTCAAGTATCTGACGAAATGGCTTCTTGTCCCACAAAAGCTCATATGAATAATAAATTTGTTAGTCTTTAAAAGTGCTACAGGACTCCTTGTTTGCTTTGCTGAAACAGACCAACACAGCCCTCCCTTTGGAACTTGCCTTTTTATGGGTGATTCAAAGTGTATGCCTCTACTAGGGGCCTAAGTCGATTTAAGGAGGCTTAAGTTGACTTAAGGAACTCCTTGGACTCACTTGGAGTTCATTAAGTCGACTTAAGCACTTGCTTAAGTTGACTTAATAACTCATGTCCTTAAAGTCGACTTTAAGGGTTAAGTCAACTTCATTGAGTCGATTTAATGCAATGTGCCCATTACAACCAACTGAATGAAATCAACTTAGTATAGTAGAGCCTTTTAAGTCAACTTCAAAAAATCAACTTAAGCCAGGGATTCATTTAAAGTTGATTTTATTAAGTTGACTTTAAATGTGTCCCTTGGCTTATGTAGACTTTATAAAGTTGACTTAAACAAATGGGTCCTCACTAAGTCAACTTTAAGTAGACCTTATTAATTTGACTTAACTCAGCCCTGTAGTGTAGACACAGCCAAAGAGTTTGACTTGTTTACTCTAACCCAAAAGAAGGCTGAAGGGAGATGTGATTGCTCTATATAAATACCAGGGTGGGAGAAAAATTATTTAAGGTCAGTGTCAATGTGGACACAGTTATAGATTGGCTATGCGTGAGATCATAATTACTTACTTTCTGCAGTTGCTGGGAATGGTGAACCTGATTCTTTTTTCCCCTTAAAGAAGCCAAAAAATATATCTGTGGGGGGAAAAAAAACAAAAACAAAAAAACCCCTGTTAGAAGAGCGAGTGATTTCACAATACATTGACCATAATTCAGTCCTTTAGAAAACAATGTTTTGGTCATAACTATTTAGAAGAAAAAAATATATTAATGAAATTATATAACAGTTTTTGTCTGTTCCCCATACCACTAGTCTCAAAAATCTATATGTTTTCACTATTTTCTTCATTCCCCATTGAACACCTACTTATTTTGGTTCAGTGTCCTCCTTTAAAGGTATCTGGCATGCTTACAGAAGTTTATGCCACCTTGTGGTTATACCAGAGGAGGACAAAGTGACATTTTGAGTGGGAGTGACTTATGTATGCTTTCCTGTATGTTCATAGGGTCAAACAAGCATTTAGGTTATAGAACCTTCTTCCACAACTTTAACTTATAGACTTGTTAATTATTTTATTTTAAATACATAAAATTAGAACTGCCAAACATTTTGATATTTTTTCCCTGTCTGAAAATGTGTCTTCAAAGTTGAAATCTTCCATAGCAAAATATCATTTTTGACGTCTCTCCTCCTTCTACCCAAGAGGAAATGATAAAAACAAACAAACAAAATAAAAACGAAAGAAATAAAACAATGCAATATGGTAATTTATTGATTTCTTTGAGAAATAAAAAAAAAACATTTTTACTACTTCGGTTTTGGATTTTCAGTGTAGTTTACAACTCTTATTTTTACTCTCTCTCTCTCTCTCTCTCTCTCTCTCTCTCTCTCTCTCTCTCTTTAAACTCACTGAAGAAATGATGTGGTGGCAATATAAAAGAGATGTGGAAAAGTCAAGTAAAGTCCAATTGTTCACACATACTTTATTGTTTTTATTTAGAAAATGGTGGGCAATTTTCCCGACCAAAAACTGTGACTCCTGTAGTAAAAATGAACAAGAGTCAACTGTCAGCCAATGTAGGAACCTCTGTCATGAATTAAAGTTGATTAATAAATAGACTACAGAACACAGAGCACCCTCATCCGCAGCAGCACACATAAAGAGATGCATTTGCAGTGTGCTGTGTAAGTCCATTGGCCTGACCTATTTAAATCCACCTCAAGAAGTTTGTTTTGGAGTTGATGAAGCAGACTCTCTTCTCGAGAATCACCTTGCCCCAAGCTGAGGACCTAAGCTTAGTCTCCAGTGCATTATAAGAACAGAAATTGACCTACCTTTTATGACTTTTTCATTTTCCTTTTTGCTGCCAATGGCACTGCCCCACAAACCTGAAAATAAGAATGATAAAAAATATAAAATGATTTGACTCATTTTACTTACATAGATTGTACTTAGGGTTGATCAATGTATTTTATTTAAATGATTTTTCTGATGGAAAATTGGGTTATTGACCAAATAAAAATTTCAAGGAACGTGTCTACTTGTATTTCAAAAATTATTAGAGAACTTTTGAAAAGTATTTATTCATTTATTGGCTGAACAGTGGGGATATTCCTTCTTTGTTTTCAAAAGCATTTGGAAAAATATGTTTCAGTTTTACAGTTATTTTTTATTTAATTTTTTTTTTTTTTCCACTGGACATTTTGACAGTAATTTAAAAGGTACTATCGCATATTCAGGGGATGGAGGGGAGAAATTCCTACCATATCTACGTCCATATTAAAAACCTGTTTAACTAACTATGATGGAATCTAGTTTGGTTCAAGAATTAGAGACATAAAATATGGGCTTATGGGCTATGTCTACACTGCCACAGATATTGTGAAATAGTTATTTTGAAATAATTATTTTGAATTTATTTCAAAATAGCATTAGTTTGAATTTATTATTTCAAAACAGTAGTCTAGTGAAGACTCTGTTTCAAAATAAGGTAGGAGTTTTTATTTTGAACTAGAATTTCTTTAGTAGACTTTCTATTTGGAAATAGGGGAAGGCAATGCAAAGTATAGAGCTATTATTTCAAAAAAAGCCAATTCTGCGCCTTAGAATTTTTTTTTAAATAGCTATTTTGAAAGCATCAATATTTTGAAATTAATCCAGGTTTTACTATTTCAAAATACTGCTTCATTATTTTGAAATAATGAAATGCTTATTTTGAAATAACAAAATGCCTGTATGGACAGACAAAGTTTTTTTTTTTTCTTTTTTTTCTTCCCCCGTCCTCCCCAAAATAAGCCTCTTTATTTAAAAATATATATTTCCCAATTCATTTTCAATTTGGGCACCTAACACCTTTAATAATCCCATAACTAGAAGATAAGCTCCTTGGTTAAGAGCTGTTTTTTCAAAGGATCGTAAAAGACCAAGCAATGCAAACATTGGTTATCAACTAAAAGGAGGTAAAGCAGTCTGTTGGACTGGACACCACACTAAATGTCAGGACATCTGGGTTCTAAAATATTGTCTCATTGTGGCACCAAATAACTTGTCAATTGTGGCTTGAGTGACTTTCCCTTTTCTCTGTCATTGTTGCCTCAACTGTACAATAAACATATTGATATTGAGAAAAGTGCTTCAAGAGCAATGGATGAAAAGTGCTGAAGCTAACTAGAATTTTTCTCCTAAAACATTTAGGGAAAGTACTAATTCAGTCCAACCTATAAAGGAAAGAATCAGTGTTGGTTTGGGGAAGATTTTTTGGATTTTTTTTTAAATGAAAAATTTCAAATGGTTTCATTTTCACTTTTTTATATAATGAAAACTCTGCTTCTAAAGGGAAACCACTTTTAGAAATTCAAGACAATTACAGTAAAGTAAAAATTTAAAAATGGTCAAAATTGAAACTAAACTTTGTGTAATAATTGTTAATGTTCAGAAATTTATTAACTTTGGAAAACAATCCCAAATGTACATACAAACTGATGGGGTCTAGATCTCAAGAAAGAGATATCAGAATTGTGGATAGTT